>CANTUT010000588.1:5000-320669 GCA_947687605.1 Reutealis trisperma
TTAATATTGCTACCTAGGATTAAGTATGGATATTAAAAGTTCTGAATTGAATCGAATAATTGAATTGAAAATAATCAGAATCAGACTGAATCATTGATTTTTCTACTTTCTCCGAACCGAATTGGACTGTGTGAAATACTTTAATACGGTTCTGGATATTAATAAATATCTAGATCGAGAACTTGATCAAATTGAACTAAATTGTACTGAATTAAATTAGATAAAAATAACTGAAGTTTTTTATTTTTTATTTATAATATATAAGTAATGCTAATTGAATAATATATAAATAACACAAAAATCATAAGATTATATATGACATTATACAAATTATCAAATTATATCACAAGAAAAAATAGGTAAATTATAAATCTATAATTATAAATGTATGTACCTCAATTGAATATAACTATTGATATCTATAAAATTTAATTAAATATTAGATTTATTAAATTTGTATTCATGAAAAATTAGTAATATAATATGGATTATAATCACATATTAATTTCTTTCCGTTTCTATGATTTCTTTTCCTTTTTCTCCTTTTCAATTCTTCTTTTTCTTTTGGTGTTTTCTTAATCTTGATAATTTCTTGGTAGATCATAGGTCGAGTCGAGCATGCAAAACTAGATTTATAGATTTTATAATTTTTATTTCTTAGTTTCTAAATTTCTAATTAATTTCTTACTTGTAAATTTTCATCAATTTCTAATTAAAATCCTTTTGCTAGTTATTATTATTATTATTATTATAAGGACAGAAAATTTAAAAGAGACGAAAAATTTTTCTGAATTTTTCAAGACTATATCTTTGAATATTTAGATTGTATTGGATTAAATTAGACTAGAACCAAAATCTATTTGATCCTTGAATTATATTATCTCAAAATTTTAGAACAATACAATATGGATTTTTTTTTATTTGGTTCAAATTCCAATTCTTGATAAATTAAAATCTCTGTAGATTTTTAAATCTCCTAATTAGACTGAACCGTACTCAGCCCCAGTGCTACCAATGCCATGGCCGCCAAGTTTTCCAATAGCAGTGGATAGTTATTTTTGCAATTAACCAAAGCATTAAAAATAATGTCTTTGAATAAGAATTTAAGGATATTAAGAACAAACAAGGAAGAGGTGAATAAGCATTTTGGAAAAATGCACAATAGTTTTCAAATATTTAATTTTTCTATTTTAAAATAACAACAAATTTAGATTTTATTTAGAACGTTAGATGTATCATTGATTAAACAATAAATATGGTGATGGTTCTCTAATATCATTTAATTGAACTTATTTGAGAACATACAGTAATGAGAATTTTCCAAAAGTTATGTATAGACAATCAAGAATAAATTTTTACATTTTAGAAAAAAATTAAGGAAAAAGAAGCCAAATGAATATCAACTTTTCCATTTCCCAAAATAAATAAATATCAATCCTTGTCGTGTGAAAATTGAAAAATTGGCTTACCAGTCAACTACCATTTTCAGCCACAGACAAAGAAACGCTAGTCACCGCTGAGTAAACGATATATATATATATATATATATATATATATTTATGAAATGCTAGTCGCCGCTAGTAAACGAGCTATCTTCTCCTCCCCCAATTATGAAAAACTGTAAATGTATGTGGATTAATCCATAGCATATATTTAATATGCTAGATTTTTAGGTAGCAGAAGATGAATAGAAGGATAATCGGAACAACCCATATCCTCTTTCGTATCTTCTCTGTTTTCCTCTGTTTTTGTCTCTGTTTTTTTATCTGCTCAGCAAGAGATACCATAAGTTTCAATGCTCCACTCGAAGACCAAGCAGAAGATACTCTTATTTCTGATGGACAAAGATTCGAGCTTGGATTTTTAACCCCAAATGGAAGTGAGAAGATCAAGAGATACTTGGGAATTTGGTATTACAAATCCAACCCACAAATTGTTGTTTGGGTAGCTAATCGTGAAAAGCCACTTGATGATTCCACTGGAATTGTTTCCATTACAGAAGATGGGAACGTTGAACTGTTAGATGCCCATAATAAATCTTATTGGTCCACTGGAACTGCACGATCATCAGTTTCTTTCAATTGGACATTGAAGCTCCTGGATTCTGCGAACCTAGTCTTGTCAAGACCAGAAGAAGATGGTAGGCCACTTTGGCAAAGCTTCGACCATCCAACTGATACATTTCTTCCGGGTATGGAAATGGTTGACTCTTTCAAGTTGATTTCTTGGAGAAGTCAATCTAACCCTGCTCCAGGAGACTTCACTTTTCAGCCAGATCAAGAAACACAAAATCAGTACGTAATCTTGAATGGATCTATACCTTACTGGAAAAGTGAAGTTTCAGGAAAGTTTGTCCGCCCGGATCCGAATTTCCTGATTGTTTCTCAATTGCTGAAGAATTCCAGATTGTCAAGCAAAGCAATGGATTCTTCTTCATCCCAAACCCACCGTAATGAAAATTTGAGATTGGTGATGAATTTAAATGGGAGAATACAGTTTTTCTTGCGCGGTAATGAAACAGACTCTTTGAATTGGTCGGAACCAAGAGATAAGTGCAGTGTATTTAATGCCTGTGGGAGTTTTAGTAGCTGTAACAGTGCGAATAGCTCCTGCAAGTGCTTGCCTGGATTCAGTCCCAATTCAGGGGATTCTTCAGATGGGTGTACAAGAATATGTCCAATATGCAGTACCAAGACTAGCAATTTCTTGAATCTGAAGATGATGAAAGTGGGAAAGACAGATTGGTTATATAAGAATTTGAATAAAAGTGAATGCAAAGATAAGTGTCTCGCAAAATGCAATTGCCAGGCCTATTCGTATGTTCTGCCTGAAAGGCGCGATGATGATAAATCTAAATGTTGGATTTGGTTAAAAGATCTTGATAACATTCAGGAGCTGTATGACAGGGGTCGAGAGATCAATCTCCGTGTTCAGCTTACTGATATAGGTACTTAATTTTCAACCTTTTCATCTTAATTTTTTTTATTAAATGGTTTACAGATAGAGGATTAGAATTTTCTTACTTTTGGTTGCTTCGATTCCTGACTATTATGAAAAAATTGCATCATAAAACACACAATATAACAGACAAAAATTAACCTATTCCGCCAAGTAAGTCCACCAATAAATCAAACCATCAAAACACTTCACACTCAAATCCTTAGTCCAATTGCACGCTAAAAGTGTTTACTCTCAAATACACTTGCAAAATCACTTATCAGTGTCAGTGACCCAAGAATTGAATTTAGGGGCCCAACTTAGTCCTTACATACTAACAAGAAAAAAAATGATCACTTACTGGCATATTTACTCAAAATTTGGCATACGATTTTATAAGGAATTGAGTTAAATTAAATGGCCAGAATTTGAATTGCAATACAAATGAAGTTGGACTTATATTAAAAAATAAATTTAAATTGGTGCATATAAATTATATTAAAAATAGTTTTTTTAGTTAAAGAATGTCTCAGCAATTAACTAACTAAAAAACTCTGAAAAAAATGTTTGAGCCTAGGATCAAACTGACTATCTTAGGGTATGAAAGTAACGCCACAAACCATCTACACTACTTGCACATTTGCTATTGAGTAATTGAAACAAAATGTATAAAAAGTTAATAACATCAAGTATTAAGAAACATACAAAACAATGTAAAAAAAAAAGTCTCTGTCTGATTCTATGTTCGAAAGTAACGTGATAAACAACTACATCATCTAGATAATTGTATTTTAGATGCATATTATTATAAAAAATTAAAAATTTGAGGGAGTCTAATGTCCCCTTGATCCAAATGTGGCTCCGTCCCTGATGATAATAATATTCCAAATGAAACTATTCCCACCAACAATAACAAATTCATTAACTTATCAATGCCTATTATAGGCCTTCAAATGTTATTTTCCACTTTAATAAACCTTCTTTCTTGGGTTTATAATACATGCAACTTCTTTATTTTATTATTTTTTTCTTTCTTCATGGCCAAGCAAAATCCTTAGGAAGCAATCTTTTAGCTCTGACAACAAGAGCTGATCGAGAATTGCCTAGTTTTTATATTGCATTGATTCCTTATAGGTTTCTTTTTTTTTTTTTTTTTAAATGTAATGTGGTATTACTTCTGTATTGTAGATGGTGGTTCCTCTAATGCTCCATCTCCAGTATCTACCAAGAAACAGAGGCCATTTTATCAAATATTCTTGGCAGTTGTTGGAACCGTTACAATCACCTTATATGCAAGTTTCTATTTGTATCATAGGCTAAGAAGGAGAAGAAGAATGGTTACCATACAAGGTAAAACATATAACAATCTCATACTTCATTTTTTGGATTAAAAGAGAATAAAATTTGAACTTGTCTCAACCTGTGATTAACACTTCAGATTGTGTTTAATATCAGAAAATAGGGAAAGCATCCAGGATAATGTGGCAATTCGTTTATATGACAGTGAAAAACAAGTCAAAGACTTCATAGACTCTAGCCGGTTTAGAGAAGATGACAAGAAACGCCTAGATGTACCATTTGTAGATTTGGAATGCATATTAGTTGCTACAAATAACTTCTCAGACGAAAACAAGCTAGGACAAGGGGGTTTTGGACCTGTTTACAAGGTAAAGTACCGCCTTCTCTACTATTGAAAACTGCATTTATTACAGGAAGAAATCATAGGGCTAGTTTTCGCATACTATCCGCACCGGATCTAGGAGATTTACATACGAGGAAAATCCTTCATTTGTCATCTAGTCAAAGAAAAGTGTATTGTCTCGTGTTAATTTTGCCTTTTTGCACATGAAACTCTATCCAGGGAAAGTTTCCAGGAGGACAAGAAATTGCAATAAAGCGACTATCCAGTGGTTCAGGACAAGGCTTAGAGGAATTCAAGAATGAGGTTATACTGATTGCTAAGCTTCAACATCGGAATCTTGTTAGACTTTTGGGGTATTGTATTGAAGGAAATGAAAAAATGTTACTATATGAATACATGGCTAACAAAAGCTTGGATTCTTTCATATTTGGTTAGCCTCTAAACCTTGCTACCTCTTTTGTTTTCTTTTGTCTATTAAATATTGATCAAAACAGAAGAAATATAATATATAGCTTTAGATTAGATGGTTAGTTTACTAATCTTAATTATTATCTCAAATTCAAAACCATGATGCAAGATCGAACGCGATGTGTGCTAGTAAATTGGGAGCTACGCTTTAATATTATCATGGGGATTGCTCGAGGACTGCTTTATCTTCATCACGATTCTAGGTTAAGGATTATACACAGAGATTTGAAGACAAGTAATGTACTTTTAGATGAGGAAATGAACCCAAAAATTTCTGATTTTGGCTTGGCAAGGATATTTGGAGGCAAACAAACAGAGGCAACTACAGAGAGAGTTGTTGGGACTTAGTAAGCTCTTTTCTCACACACAGATTGATTGATGTTAGGTGTTATAATTTATATTGATATTTGATAAAATTTTCATCTTACCCGAAATTGCAAAATGCTTATTGTGCAGTGGATACATGTCTCCAGAGTATGCATTAGATGGGTTTTTCTCCATAAAGTCTGACGTCTATAGCTTTGGAGTAGTTGTTCTTGAAATTCTCAGTGGAAAAAAGAATTCTGCATTTTACAAGTCTGAACAATCTTTCAACCTCCTTGGCCATGTAAGTGTTGGTACTTTTTGAGCTAATCTTGTTTATTTTTATATATAGTTTAGTATATGAGAGTAATCAAGTCCCCTTTAAGGGTTAATCTATGTACCAATCAAACTCAAATCAACATCATAAAATTTTCGATACTGGAACTGAATTCAATTAAAATTTTATTTTTCATTCTCAAAGCTCAAATAGATACGCATTTAAGATTCTTGATCTAGATTATTATTAATAGTTCGAATGAAGTTTTTTAACTCATAATAAATTAACTTCAACAACTTTGAGTTCAAACTTGAATTGGAGTTTTAATTTGATGGAAAATTTCAAGCTACTCTTGGTGTAATTATCATTTTATATACCAAATCAATTACATATTGATATTTTCAAATTTTTATTCGGAATATGTTTATTATTTTGCCCAATTATAACGACACTAAGCCTTTTTACACCCGTATGTAATTTATATTGAACTTGGTGCACACATCAGGTGTAGTTAAATCTAATTTGATATATATTTTGGATAGAATGATACATACAATCACTTGCTATTTAAATGTGAGATAATATAAATAATTTTTAAAATTAATTATATAAAAAATTTTTTCTTATTAGGCTTGTGAACTATTTGGTCAAAGTGTTACTTGCCTTGTGATCTAGTTACTTATATTTACTTGATTAAATAAGGTAAGCTGAGTTGAATTCAAATATTTCTCAATTGAGTATGAATGACCTAAAAATAATTTGAATCATTTTATCATACAGAAGAAAATAATATAATCACTTAAAGTAATTATATATTACGATATAGAAAGACATTAGATCATTAAATTAATAGTTTATTCTTGAATTTGTCCTAGGCATGGCAGCTGTGGAAAGAAGAAAAGGCGTTGGATTTAATGGACCATGCATTATATGAAAGTTGCAATACAAATGAATTTGCGAGGTGTTTCAGTGTTGGGCTGTTATGTGTACAAGAAGATCCAAGTGATCGACCAACAATATCAGATGTTCTTTTCATGCTTGGAACTGAAACTGCAACTCTTCCGAGTCCTAAGCAACCCGCTTTTGTAGTTAGAAAATCTCTTTCTACCGCAGCTTCTTCATCGTCTTCTTTTAGTAAATTAGGGACAAACACCCAATTGACAACCACTTTAGAAGGTCGATAATGCAACAATTTAGGATAATTATTGTTTTTTTTATGACTTATGAGACAACGCAATTAATAAAATTGAAGAAATTATCTAAAATTAAAGTGTATTATCACAGCATAATATTTGTTGAGCCAGCTTACTGAACCTTTAAATTGTTAGTACTGTTAATAAGTTAGGTTGTTATTACCTAGTATGCTAGATAGTTAATAGTCGCTAGATAGCTAACTGGCAGTTGTTGAGTTGGTTAGTTAGTTAGCTTGCATAGCTCATATCTAGCAGCTGTATATAAGCACTGATAGTACAATTTGTAAGGTGTGAGAATTCATTCTGTTATTCTTGGATCATTTTTGCGTTATGGTATCATAGCAATATTTCATCATTTTGTTCTTGCTATTTTCTTTCACTTTCTCACCTGTTTTCTTAGCTATCAAACATTAAAAGCCCTAATTGATTTCTCGTTCTTTCTTAAGTCAAATTATATCACCCTTTCCCTTTTTTTTTTTTTTTTTTTTTTTTTTTTTTTTTTTGTGGATTCAAAAATCTAATCCGTTTGTTAAAATTTCAATTTCTCATTAAACAAATCAATAGCTTCTTAATTTATGTGATGGCAAATCAAAATCAAAGACCTAAACATTCACCGTTTTGGTCCTTACTATCCGCATCCAAGTGAGAATCCTGCACTTGTGTTGGTCACACGAGTTTTAAATGGTAGTAATTACTATTCTTGGTCTAGATCCATGAAAATGGCATTGCAATCAAAGAACAAGTTAAAGTTTGTTGATTGTTTGATACAGCTCCTGCTCGAAATGCAGCAACTTACTTAGCATGGGTAAGATGCGATACAATGGTATTACAATGGATTCAACGTTCACTCTGTTATTCAATTGCACAAAGTATAATTTGGATAGATAATGCAATTTATGTTTGGAAGGATTTGAAAGACAAATTTCCTGGGAAAATGCTCAATTTAGGGCCTGATTTATTAATGTAAAAGCAATTGAAAGCTCATACTTTTTTTTTCTCCAATTAGTCCCCTGAACTTTTAATTTTGTTCAATTTAAGGCTTCCATTGAAAGAAGAAAATTTGCACTATTTGTTATATTGGTAAAGTGATTTAAATGGGTCCCAACTTCTGATTTAGCATGTGAAGCTAATTTAGGGCTTGTTTGGCATTACTGTTTGAATATGCTTCTACTGATTTCAAAAGCACTTAATCTACAAGCACTTATAGCATAATCACATCTTGTGTTTGATAAACCAAATTGTAAACAGCTGTGAAAGAAAGAAGCAGTATGTTTGTATTTGATTAAAAACTGATGTTGGAAGTACTTTTAAGGTGTAAATGACAAAAATGGACATATATGAAAGAATAATATTATTAACCTTTTTTTTTTTTTTTGTGAAAACTATATTAAATTAGTGTATGTCAATAAAATAATAAATTAATTTCATATCAATTTTTTTTTTAATATGTGGTGATAAGTGAGTTCCATAAGAAGTAAAAAAATAAAAATTCATTGTACTAGCATCTCATTATAAGTGGATTAAAAATATATAACTCATAAAATATAATATAAGAAAGATTATCAATACATAATATTTTTGGTTTAATAGGATAAATTATTTTCTTACAATTAATTCCTAATAGATAGTAAACTATTCGCAATTTGATTGTGAATATCATCCATTTGACTTGCTCAGTGCCTTTATGATTTTCAGTTGAAAGACTGTGAGCCCTTAATTTTTGTGAGCCCATAATTTTAGACCTTTATGATCTAGCCATAGCTTAACACCTGCTAAGATTAGTGCGTTACGCAGAACCAGTACGATGGTCCCGCTAACTGAAGGAATGGTGGAGCCAAACGCAGTGGAAGCAAGGTGGTGGGGTGAAATTTTAAATATTTTAAAATTTCACTTCACCCATTTTAGTCCAAACATCCATTCAAGTAATCAATTAATTTGTGTACAAAACACATATGCATAAAAAGAAGAAGGAAGAGTAATCATATTACCTCTTGAAGGTTCCTTCTTTCTTTATCAAAGAGTTTCCCAAGTGTAAAGCCTTTGGATCTCTGCACCTAACTCACCACCAAGTTTCCTTTGGTTTTTTTTTTTTTATTTTTTTATGTGTTCTTGAATCCCTCTTTTGGTTACCCAAATTAATTCAAGATTTTCCCTCAAAAACCTTTAGCAAGGTTTCTCTTTGATTTGGTTTGGACTAAACTCATTTTCAATTTGTAAGCAATTTTTCTTTCACAAAGAATAAAGAAAATAGTTAGAGATCAAAAGAAAAATTGAAGAAACACTTTCTTCATCTTTTCCTTCTCTCTCTCACTTCTCTCTAAAAGCTTCAAATTTGAAAAATGATGTTCACTCTCTTCTTAACATAAAAACTCATAGCTTTTATATCATTTCCAATACTTAATCTTGAAGTCTTCATGAAGACCATAACACCCTTTTAGCTCATCATTTGATGAAGGGGCAAAGGTGGACTTTGCTTCTTCAAATGGTGAAATGACCATTTTATCCTTTAGGGGTGAAATGACCATTTTATCCTTTACACATTTCTATTAGCCAAAAGATGTAATTACAATTTTAACCTTAGTAGAAAATTCTCTAACCCCTAAACCCATCACATAGGCTTGTGAATAGTGAATTTTCTCTAATATCTAAATTGCCTCTTTTCCATATCACATATGGGCTTAGGCCACATTTCATGTGTTAAGGATTTTCACTAAGCTTAAAATTAAGTCTTCGATTTAGTCCAAATCAATTTTCAATTTAATCTTTCTTCTTTGCATCATATACAAATTAAGATTTAAGTGAATAGAAACCTTTTAGATTTAACATCAGGACGTGCTAGAGTCCTTGTAAATTTAATTATATGTTTAATCATTTTACCACTAATCAATTAATTAAAGTATTTAATTAATTACTATGGTAAACCTTTTACACTTGGAAGGTGATCACTATTAGGTGTGTGACTTTCTAGGTTTATGTCTAATTAGCAATGGGAATAAGAGAACATTTTTCTCCACTAACGTGAAATCCTCACTTCACACTTAGTCTCATAAGTCGTGAGTAATAGCTAGCATTCCATATCATGACTACCTAATTAAAAATGAATGTTTATAGTTGATAACTTTAAACATCACGTGGACCATCGATCATAAATTATCATGCAGTAGAATCCCTTTATTAAAGATCCCAATCTCGACTAGAGTAATGGTTTATGTCAAACCTTAATGTGCCTCGATTCTATGTCATTATCTCATTCTAATTCTTGATGAGATTATATTCCTACTAGAAACTTTTTCTAGTGAATCTTACTGTTTTGGCCAGAAACTTTAGTTATCAAGAATAACTAGATAGCATAGGATCTTAACCTCGTTTACTCGAGGTAATGAATTCTATCTTGGTGATCACTTACCTCAATAATAAAAAATTAGAACTATCGCATGCCATATATCTATACATGAATAGTATGTTTATGTAAGCATTAATAAATCCTAACTACCTATGTATGAGATACAGTATCCCTCAAGTCAAAGGATTATATGCACTATTATAACCTAGATGATAAATAATTGACAAATAGTAAAACCCCATATTATTATCATTTAACATCATAATTCGACTATTCATCTTATGAATATCCAGATGTTTGTATCGACATTATATGTCAAGCAGTATGAGACTTACTACCTCTATAATCATTCGTATCACTGTCAGATCCCAATTTTAGAGATATGACAGTCCTAGAATATGGGGAGATATAAGGTCACCCACGCCCATAGAACCCACTCATGCATATAATAATATTGCCTAGGATCATACCGAACCTCATGCATTAACTTAAATTGAACCATTTATAAGAAAAAAAATCTTAAGTTATGGAAGAATAGTTAGCATATACTTCAAACACAATCCAAAATAAAAGAACATTTTAAAGACTCCAAAATAAATCATCAAACATAATGTTCCAAAATATGACTCTCAAAGCAACTAAGAGACTCTCCATAACATAGTATAATAAAAGGCTTAGACAGGGAAATCTCCTAAGCGGAGTAGGTTGCTTGAGCTAACACCTTGCCTCCTCAAATTGCTCACTTAGAACCACACAAGAAAAAGGGATGAGATATATGATCTCAAAGAGTAAACAATATAACTTGAACAATAACACATATCCCTTTAAGGGTTTATGATTCATAAATTCATGGTTCGCAATTTAGCAAGGTTTGCATAAATTAACTTATAAACTTATAACTTATAGAGTTGACGGCCATTGACTCATTCATTCAAGGGAGAGGTGGCATCATACCAAATTCCAACTCCTAACTTATAACTTGTCAGAAGTCATAAAACTGATTAAGCTCCATGGCTAAAACCGCCCCTTCTATAGTTGAGGTGGATACACTACTTGCTATCCATCGGGTTAAGACCATGTCCATAGATATCGATGATTACCCACATTGGCACAAGGATTTTTGCATAAAGGGTTCATATGTACCATAGTTAGAGCTAATGGCAATCACTTATAATAATAGCATTGAAGAATACAATCACATGTAACATTATAGCAATAGCAATTTAGCTTATTGAACAAAAGATAAATAATAGTGTAGTTCTAAAAAGAGAGTAAGGTAAGGCAATGATTACAAAAGTTCTTTCTTATCATTGAATAAACATTTATAGTTTCGAACCAATTGTCCTTTGGCAACCCAACCTTAACAAAGAATTCATATAATTATAATTTAAGATAGAAAGGAACTTGGGTTTCAAGAAACTCAAAGGTTCACATAACTTGATAACTTGTACTTGTAACATCAATATAATGTTTAATCATCTTATGATTCCTTTGCTCCTAGTACTTGTAGCCCTTTGAACTTCTACTACTCCTCAAGCTCTAACATAATATTTAATTTAATACTTAGCATTTGCTTAATCATCATGCTACCCTATCCCATAACTACATTATGCACATATATCATTTAGATATACTTAGAATTGCACTTAGAAATGCACTCATCACTTGCACATAACATATTGACGTTTAAAATCTTGCACACTTAGCCTTTATAGGCTCACATGAAATCATATTATAACTCATACTATGACTTTTCTAAAGTCAAAAACAATATTTTATGATCTTAATATCAATTTCATTTAACATTCAACTTAGTACACTTAACACTTTACATATATATCAACCTAACAAGTAACCATGAAGAATCATGCTTATCTCTTTTGAACAAATCATACCATCCATCTTATAGTAAATTTAAGATCATTAATTCACTATCAATAAATCATAAGACCTATTTCACTTGTCACTTAATCATATACACATATTAATCATAACATAGTAATAGGGTTAGTAAACCCTAGGTAGGCCGAATTGTCTCTAGGTTTATCTAGAGTTAATCCTTCAACCAACATGAAATTAAATCATTTATCATTCTTGTATACATGCCAATAATCATTGAAATATGTCATACAAAAATTATAGACATTGGAATCAAAATTTCTCTATAGGCCGAATCATACAATCAAGGTAAACATGGATTTTTTCTTACTTTTTGCACTTTTCGTTCATTACAATAATATGCAAAAACATGATTTAAACCAATATTTTTAATGTAAACATGTCAAAAATCATTTTAGAATGCTTTAATATACCAATTGGCACCCATATTAAAATATATGCATGAAAATTTTCTAACTTTAGGTTTTAGGGTGAAAACCATGAATTTTCTTGCTTTCTGTACTTTTCGATTATTACAGTAATATATAGAAATATGATTTAAATCAATATTTTTTATCTAACCACAACAAAAATCAGTTTAAAACACATTCAAACACAAATCGGCTACCTCCCCTTGAGTAATTACATGAAAATTTCAATTTTGAGTTTTAGAGTTCACCTTTGGAGGATTCGCGAAGAAAGAGTTGTATTTTCGATCAAAAATTAGTTTCTCCTTCAAAATAATCACCTAGGCCAAATTTAACCAAAATAAAAATAGTAAATACATAGCCCAAAATAGTTTTCTCATAATTAGCTTCATAAAAATTAAATAGTAGATTGAAAGAAAAGAAAAACTTATGAAAACAGTCATGAAATCGCAAGGTTTGAAGGCACTTTGTGAATTTTGGTTGAGAGAATATTTTGGAGAGAGTTTTTCTATAAAAATTCTAAAGAATAATAGAATGGTGGTTGTCTCCTTAGGGTTGGATGAATTTTAGCTTATATATTTAGAGTTTTGGAAAAATTACAAGTTCGCCATTAATGCGCTAGATTAAGAGTGTTTTGGTGTAGTAGGCTTTTGGAAAATTGGGCCTTTTATTTAATTTATGGGATGATTAAAAATAAAATATTTTTATTATTATTTTCATTAAAATCCCCCTCTAATATTTATTTAAAATATTTTAAAAATGCTCATAAAAATTATTTTCTGCTTAAAAATTGCTTTGCGCATGAAATTTTAATTTACGTGAAATAAATTATTTTATATTTATGCACTTCATATAAATCACTTATTTCACATTAATAATTCATATTGTACATATTAGAACTAATCTAACATGCCACATACTTATCAATCACACAACACATGAATGTTCACAAAAGCATTCACTTAGTCATAATAGCTCTAAATTCAAGTAAATTGTCACGAAAATCTTAGGATGGGTGTGGGTTGTTACAATTACATACTGTTTATAGAAAACAAATAGCAGTGATGGTCTTCTAGAATTAATGATGCCTAATTACTAATCCTATGACCATAGACATATTTAAAATATTTGTACAAGAGTGATTTGTCTCCCATATTCTCAACACCTGAGAATAGATACTTTTACAAATACTTAAGGATTATATTCAATAATATGAAACCCTTTTCACATTATGAATATATTTATTACGCTATTGGGAATTAATATCTATTATTACATAACTATTATACGGCTACTAGGGCACATACTGCTATCACTAACCGGTTAGTGGGGAGAGGTCAAGAGGGCAATGCCGAGTCAAAAAAATAGATTTCCTCAAATTTGTACCTCCAAATGATAGACACTCAATTACAAACTTATAAAATTAAACTGGGCTTAAATCGAATTAGAAACGGGTCAAAATGGGCCAAAACATAATGAAATCAGGTCGAATCATGATCTAGTGCAAATAGGGTAGGACGGCACCACCTGGGTACAGCTATGGTGCCGCCAGACTGAGCGACACCATTTTGGTGCCACCGGCTAGGTTGGCACCACATTGGTGTTGCCAGCGTGCCTCGAGTGCCGCTGGCCTTCCTTCTTTCCTATTTTGCCCTTAGATTTTTTCCTATAAATAAGGGTCCACTCCAAATCATTTGACACATAGTTTTAGATATGAAAAATCCCCAATTTCTATTCATATTGGGAGATCCCAATCTAAGTTGGAGCTTAGATCTAGTGCAAGGCTTACCCTGTTCATACAAAGAAAGCGCAAAACTAAGGTATAATTCTTTCTTTTGAGATTTCTTAAATCAGATATAGAATTCTCTCTTTTATATCTTTCTTTTGATCTAAAACTGAAAAGATCTAATCTTGTTAATTTTAAATCTAAATTAAATTGACAAATCAAATTAACCTTTTCTAAAACTCCCTCCTTCGTAAGAAAGAAGAATTGTGTGGGGTTTGATTTCTATTCAAAGGGATACGTAGGCGTGCCAGTCTTTTAGTCATCAACTCCAAAATATTTTTTTTAAAAATAATTTTCCCTTTTCCTTCATCTTTTTTTTTTAATAAGATTATTTCTATTTTATTTTATTCTTTATATATAATTGTGTTGTTTCTTTTGTGCTAATCTCTTTTTGGTTTATGGATTCTTGTAATTAGTTGAAGAATATGTGCATTTCCTAGTACCCATAAGGGCTAGAGAAAAAATCCTCTCATTTATTTATTTTTCATCCATTTTGGTTTGTAATAATTTTTAAGTAGATTTTATTTTTTTTTACCACTTTATAACTGTCATGCATAGTATGGATATTATTGCTCAAGCATCATCCTTATTTCTGTTCATGAAATTTATTTTAAGTCATTTTATATTAAATTTGCCAAACTAATTTTGTTAAATTAAACTGAAAATCTAGTCTTCGAATCCTCTTTTATTTCAAGGCTTGTGATCTTTTTCCCTTAATTTGAGTTAATTTGAGTTTTTCCCTTTATTTTTTTCCCAAATAAAAATAAAATTAAGGTGGTAAATCTTCAAAATCAATCATAAGTTCAAATCCAAATAAGCATTCCAATCCCACTTAGTGAGTAGGATAGGTGCTCAAGCATGGCCTCACAAAGACCATCAACATCTGGTGCTACATTAGAAGGCATATAATCAGGATTCTATCGTATAATAGAAAAACTCTATTTCCTATTGATGTCCTTCTAATATAATTATGTAGGACCATAGAAGCAATTGAAGGAATGGTGGAGCCAATCATAGCAGAAGCAAGGTGGTGGGGTAAAATTTTAAACATTTTAAAAATTCACTTCACCTTATTAGATCCAAACATTCATTTAAGTGATCAATTAATTTGTGTGTAAAAGACATATGCATAGAAAAAAGAAAGAACAGTAATCATATTACCTCTCGAAGGTTTCTTCTTTCTTTAACAAAGAGCTTCCCAAATGTGAAGCCTCTAAATCATCCACACCTAACTCACCTTCAAGTTTCCATTTGGTTTTTTGGTGTTCTTGAATATCCCTCTTGGTTGTCCAAATTGGTTCAAGATCTTCCTAAAAAATCTTTAGGAATTTAAGGTTTGTCTTTGATTATTTTAGACTAAACTCATTTTTAAATTGCAAGCAATTATTCCTTCATAAAGAACAAAGAAAAGAATTTGCAGATCAAAAGAAAAACTTTTTCTTCATCTTTTCTTTCAACTCGCTCAAATATTTAATCTAATTGCTCCAAGTAAAAATGATGTTCACTTATGTCAAAAAGATGAACAAAATGCATTTTATACATTTTTTCTCCAAGACTTAACCCTTAAATCTTCACAATGACCATAACACCTTTTTAGCTCATCATTTGATGAAGAGACAAAGGTAAACTTTGCTTCTTCAAATGGTGAAATGACCATTTCATCCTTTAAGGGCAAAATGGACATTTCCATTAGTTAAAAGATGTAATTACAATTTTAACCTTAGTGGAAAATTTTCTAACTCCTAAACCCATCACATGGGCTTATGAATAGTGAATTTTCTCTAACCCCCTAAATTGCCTCTTTTCCATATCACTTATGGGCTTAGGCCTTAGGGTTTTCACTAAGCTTAAGATTAAGTCTTTGATTTAATCCAAATTATTTTCAATTTAATCTTTCTCATTTGCATCACATACAAATTATGATTTAATTGAATAGAAACCTTTTTTAGATTAGACATCAGGACATGATGAGGTCCCTATAAATTTAATTATATATTTAATCATTTTGCCACTAATCAATTAATTAAACACTTTATTTAATTATTATGGTAAACCATTTATACTTGAAAGGTGATCACTATTGGGTATGTGACTTTCTAGTTTCATATCTAATTAGCAATGGGAATGAGAAAATATTTTTCTCTACTAATGTGAAATCCCTAGTTCATATTTAGTCCTATAAGTCGTAAGTGACACCTAGCATTTCATATCATGACTACCTAATTAGAAATGAATGTTTATAGTTGATAACTTTAAACATCAGATGGATCATTGATCATAAATTATCATGCACTAAATGTAACAACCCACTCCCACCTTAGGAATTTCGTGACAATTTACTTAAATTTAGAACTATTATGATTAAGTGAGCGCTTTTATGAAAATTCATGTGTTAAGTGACTAATGAGTATATGGCATGTTAGATTAGTTCTAATATGCATAATATGAATTATTATGATGAAATAAGTGATTTATATGAAGTGCATAATCCTAAAATGATTTATTACATACAAAGTGAATTTTCATGCACAAAACGATTTTTAAGCATAATATAACTTTTATGAGTATTTTTAAAATATTTTTAAATAAATATTTTGGGGGAAATTTTAATGAAAATAATAAGAAAAATATTTTATTTTTAATTACCTATAATCAACCCATAAATTAAATAAAAAGCCCAATTTCCCAAAACCTACTACACCAAAACACTCATAATCTAGCTCAATAATGGCAAACTTGGAATTTTGCCAAAACCCTAAATATATAAGCAAAATTTCGGCCAGCCCTTGTTAGAAAGCCACCATTCTATTATTCTTAATAATTCTTATGGAAAAATTCTCTACAAAATATTCTCTCAACCGAAATTCACAAGGTGCTTTCAAACCTTGCGATTTCGTGACCGTTTTCGTAAGTTTTTCTCTTCTTTCAATTTACTATTTGATTTTTATGAAACTAATTATGAGAAATTATTTTGGGCTGCATATTTACTGTTTTTCTTTGATTAAATTTGGCCTAGGTGAAATTTTGAGAGAGAAATCAATTTTTCCACCGAAAACACAACCCTCTATACGCGAATCCTCCAAAGGTGAACCCTAAAACTTAAAATTAGAATTTTCATGCATAAATACACAGGGGGCTTCCAATTTATGTGTTGTATTATTCTAAATTCATTTTTGTTATGTTTAGATGAAAAATATTGATTTAAATCATGTTTCTATATATTACTGTAATGATCGAAAAGTATAAAAAGTAAGAAAATTCAAGGTTTTCACCCTAAAATCTAAAGTTAAAAAATTTCATGCATATATATCTATGGGTGCTGATTCCTATGTTTGAAATTCTAAAATGATTTTTGTTATGTTTACATGAAAAATCTTGGTTTAAACCATATTTTTGCATATTACTATAATGAACGGAAAGTGCGAAAAGGAAGAAAATTCATGTTTTTCCTTGATGGGTATATTCGGCCAACATAGAGATTTTAATCCCAATGTCTATAATTTTTATGTAATATATTTTAATGATTATTGACATGTATACATGAATGATAAATTATTAAATTGTGTGTTGGTTGAAGGAATAACTCTTGACAAGTCTAGAGACAATTAGGTATACCTAGGGTTTCCTAACTCTATTACTATGTTGTGACTAATATGTGCATATGATTAAGTGATATGGGAAATAGGTTTTATGATGAGTTAATAATGAATTAATGATCTTAAATGGACTATGAGATTGATTGTTGACTTGGTTACAAGGGATGAGCATGATACTTGAAAGGTTACTTGTTAAGTTGACATATATGGAAAGTGTTAAGTGTATTAAGTTGAAAGTTAAATTGAATTGATACTAAGATCATGATGTATTGTGTTTGACTTTAGAAAAGTCTTCATATGAGTTATAATGTGATTTCATGTGAGCCTATGAAGGCAAAGTATGTACGACTTTAAAAGTCAACATGTTATGTGCAAATGATGAGTGCACTTCTATATGCAACTCCAAATGTATATGAATGTTATATGTGTATGGGGTAGTCATGGGATAGGATAGCATGATGTCAAATAAATGTTAAGTATTGAATTAAATATTATGTTAGAGCTTGAGGAGTAGCAGAAGTTCAAAGGGCTATAAGTACTAGGAGAAAAGGAACCACAAGGTGAGTAAATATTATATTCATGTTACAAGTACAAGTGATTATGTTATGAGAACCTTTGAGATTGTTGAAACCCAAGTCTTTTCTACTTTCAATTATAATTATATGATTTCTTTGTTAAGTTTGGGTTGCTAAAAGATAATTGGTCCAAAGCCAATATTTCTTTATTCAATGATATGAAGGAACCTTTGTAAATGTTGCCTTACCTTACTTTCTTTCTAGAATCACACTATTCTTTTATCTCTTGTTTAATATATTAAACTGCTATTGCAGTTATGCTATATGCTATTACTTTCTTAAGTGCTATTGTTATAAGTGATTACTAATAGCTCTAACTATGGTACCTCTAACCCTTTATACAGAAATTCTTGTGCCAATAAGGGTAATCATCGGTACCTATGCACATGGTCTTAATATGATGGATAGGGGTAATGTATCCACCTCAGCTAGAAGGGGCAGTTCTAGCCATAGAGCCTTATCAGATTCATAACTCTTTATAAGTATAAGTTAGGAGTTAGAATTTGGTATGATGCTATAAGTATAAGTTAGGAGTTAGAATTTGGTATGATGCTACCTCTCCCGAGAGTGAATGGATTAAAATAGCTGTTAACTCTTTATAAGTTATAAGTTTGTAAGTTGATTTTTGTGAACCTTGCTAAATTGCAAACTATGAACCATGAATTTTGAATCATGAACTATGTGTTATAAGCTATGGGCCCTTTTTAAGGGATATGTGTTATTGTATAAGCTATATTGTTTACTCATTGAGATCATCTATCTCACCTCTCTTCCTTATGTGGTTCCAGGTGAGCATTATGAGGAGGCAAGATGATGGCTCAAGTAATCTACTTTGTTTGAGGGATTTCTTTGTCTAAGTTATTTACCATACTGTGTTATGAAGAGTCATCTTTAGACACTCTGAGAATATTTATTTTAGGAACTTATTTTGGAACATTATGCTTTGGTGACTTTATTTGGAGTCTAAATATTATTTTCTTATGGATTGTATTTAAAGTATATTTTAAACTATTCTTCCGCAACTTAAAGTTTTCTTATAAATGGTTTACTTAAGTTAATGCATGAGGTTTTGGTATGATCAAAGGAAATACTTATATAGGTATGAGTGGGTTCTATGGGCATGGGTGACCTTATGTCTTCCCATGTTCTAAGACCATCATATCTCTGAAATTGGGATGTGACAAAGTTAGTATCAGAGTTGTAGTTTTTAAATCTAGTTTAGACTTGTCTATTTATTGGGATGATTAAGTATAATCCTGGAGCATAGGAATTTTCCTGTCATGTCACTTGCAGTCTATCGCTAGTATAGTTCTGCAAAATCCTAATAAGCTATAGTACTCATTGTTATTATTTGTGTGTCTTATGATTCTTTTACCAAATGACCAAGAAGATTACCTTTTCTAGAGGACCATGACCTAGAGCACAGCGTGTAGCATGCAAGAGGACATGGAGAGAGATGTTTGAGAAAATCATGCCTGTGATTCACCATAATAAAGAGAAGATGCCAGAAGAAGAGGATCCCGATGAGTATTTAGACTATGATTGGGTTTATGGTAAGATTTAGAAACTGGAGAGTGACTGCTCAGATTTGAGGGAAGAAAATTGATATTTTAGGCTCTTGGTTCATGCCTTGAGGGAAGATGTGGAGCAGCTTAACGTTAGAGATGTCGAGCAAATGGATGCCAACACACCTGGAGATTTTTGTCACTCACCATCTACGACTTTGTCCTCGACGGGTCGTGCGCTGAATAAAGATTTACTTTGCTATAAATATCATGGTTTTGATCACATTTTTGCTAATTGTCCTTTTATTGATTATTCACCTAAGTGACCCTGGAAGTTACCTAACATTCATCCTAATGAGAGGCACAGTTGATGTTTATGCTGGTAGTTAATAACTATTAGCCTAGTGGCATAGGATTTATACGATGTGAATAATACTATTTGATTGCCTAAGTAACTTAGTATGGAATGATTTCTTTTATTGCCTATGATATGATTGACTTATATATGATAGGGTAATTTATGATGCTATATGTTACATGATTATGATACATGATGCATGCTATATGTTATGTGACATATGCTATGTGATAAGTGATATGTGATATGTGTCTTATGATATGATATGGTAAGTACTTTTGTTAAATGCCATAGTATGATAATAGGGTTAGATGGGTTGGAAGGGAGTTAGCACTAAATTCCCTTACCATTACAGCAAAATGCCTCCCAAGATAAAAGTTTGCACAACTGCCTAACTTGCTAGGGCTAGTGAGGATGAGATATTGGACACTGCTTTAAATGTTGCCTTTCCACCTACAAGGGTAAGAGAGAGATCTAACTCGAGGGCACTAACCATGGGCTCTAGCGAGTAAGCTTCTTTACAAGAGGTTCATGCTATGCTTGAGGAAATGAGAGACTTGCACAAGGAATTGGATGAGCTGTGAGCTCAACGGTGGGAAGTGCCACTAACCCAAGAAGGGAATGGAGTTCTACCTCCTACAGTAGTGGCACCTGCACGGAGGGAAAGGAAGAGGCTATCCGATGAATGGATGACCTTCTTAGAGTTCAAGAAGCTATAGCCACCTACCTTCTACGATGAAGAGGGTGATGACCCTTATGAATTCTTGGATGAGATGGACAAGCTAGTCCGTCGATTGTCATGCTCGAACGTTAGGGTGATTGAGTTAGTAGGACTTCAACTTAAGAAAGAGGCATGGTATTAGTATGAAAGAAATATTGTGGAGCAGCTCTATAGAGCTGACCCACCTATATAGGCATAATTTAAGCAAGAGTTGATGGATTAATTCCTACCTAAAGGCTGTGAACCCTTAATTTTGCACCTTCCAGTATGTGTTTGAACCTTTGAAGCACTTAGGCTAGGTAAACAAACTTTCAAAAGTCAAAAACTCTCAAAATGATAAAATCAAAATATTTCTTTTTGGCATTTGAACCCTTTCAAATCATCCAAGACTGAGTAACAAGTACAACATAACTAGAATCATGTAAAATAGATGAGAAACAAGTAAGAACAAGCAAAAATGGTAAAATGAGCCAAAACAGGCTCATTGCTGCAAAGGCCTGCGACATTACCGCAAAGGCCTCTGCTACGGAACCGCAAATCACTTTGCAGTGCCATAAAGGTCTTTATGGTAACTCTGGCGAAAATCTAATTTTTTGCAATCTCACACTGAAAATTTGTGTTTTCTATGCTTCAAACCTCCTCCTATATATAGAGGGCCTCCCCACACTTAAAAAGACCAACTTCCAGAGCTTGAAAAGCATTACTTCAAGCAAACCTCTTTGCATTTGCTGCTTGCTTTGTAAAAAGAGTTGGGGGGGGGGTTTTCTTGATTCCTACCCGACTAGTTTAAGGCTTTCCGCCGCCTGCCTGTTTGAGGTAAGTTTCTTATCTGTAACAACCCACACCCACCCTAGGAATTTTCGTGATAAATTGCATGATTAGAATATATAAGGTTAAGTGTGTGCTTGTGTAAAAATTTGTGATCTAAGTGACTGATGAGTATGTGGCATATTAAATTAATTTTAATACACATAATATGTGTTGCTATTGTGAAATAAATGATTTACATGAAGTGCATTTACATAAAAGAATTTATTTTAAATAAAATGAATTTTCATGCATAAAACAATTTTTAAGCATAAAATAATTTAATGGGTATTTTAAAAATATTTTTAAATAAATATTTTTGAGGGAAATATTCCAGAATTAAAAAGGAAAATATTATTTTCAATTTAAATCCATTCAGCCAAAATTTTTAAAGAAAAAGCCCAAATACCCAAAAGCCCACTACACAAAAATGCTTCTAACCTATTTCATTAAGGGCAATAGTGGAAATTCCATTCCAACCCTAATATATATTCTAATTTTTGGCCAAACAAGGGCTTCTAGCAGCCATTCCCTTATTCTCTCTATATTCTGGCAGAAAACCTCTCAAAATAATTATCTCTACCGAAATATCGAAAACACTTTACCGTTTCGCGATTTCGTGACCGTAATTGTAAGTTTTTATTCTCTTTTGATTTCTAAACTGTTTTCTATGAGATAAATTATGGGAAAATTATTTTGAATTGTTTGATTACTGATTTCTACATATTCAATTCTGTTTGAGTGAATTTTTGGGAGAGAAAATTTATTTTCTACCGAAAACACGATTCTTTCCGCAAGATTTCTCCAAAGGTGAATTCTATAACTTAAAATCACAATGTTGGGGGGGGGGGGGGGGGGGAAATTTGCACTTGTTTGAATTATAAACTGATTTTTGATTTGTTTTGATGAAAAATATTGCATGAAATAATATTTCTGCATATTTCTGTGATGACCGAAAAGTTTCAAAAAACAAAGGAATTCAAGGTTTTCGTGTTAGGATTTGGAAATTGGAAAATTCTATTCTTTCATGAATACATGGCTGCTTATTTGTGTGAATTGATGTTCTAATATGATATTTTTTTTGTTTAGATGAAAAATAATGACTTGAATCATGTGTCTGTTTATCGCTGAAATAAACGAAATGCGCAGAAAGCGCGAAAACTCATGATTTTTCATCTAAGCCTTTGAACTTGGAATTTTTTTGTATAAACCCTATCTATGGCTGCCGATTTGTGAAAAAATGTGTTCTAAACTGATATTTTCAATGATTGAATGAAAAATAATGGTTTAAACAACCTATTTGTATATCTCTGAAATGACCAGAAAATACCAAAAATAAGAAAACTCATGTTTTGTGCACTGTAATGCAAAAGATTGAATTTTTATATATCAATGGCACCAATAGTGGCTGATTCTTATGGATTTAAGTTCTAAAATGATTTTTGTTATATTTACATGAAAAATCTTGGTTCAAACCATGTTTTTACATATTTCTGAAATAGACGGAAAGCACAAAAAAGAAGAAGAATTTGGTTTTCACCTTAATGATGCATTCGGCCTACATGAGAAATTGTGTCCAAATGTTTATAAATTTTATGTGATGTGTCTTGGTTATTGTTGACATGTATGTATGTATAGTAGATGATGAAATTGCATGTTAGTTGAAGGTATGATCCTAGATAAGCTTAAATGTATTATAGTATACTTAAGGTATACTTAAGGTATCTTAATATTATATTGTGGTTAGAATGCAAATGTGATTGGGAAATATGGAACTAGATGTTATGATGACTTGATGATGAATATATGGTTATGAGTTAATGAAGTAAAAGGGATCATAAGAGTTAAGTATGATGTTTGAAGGATTAATTGTTAAGCTGACATGTATGGAAGTATAAAGTGAACTAAGATAATTGACAAGTGAATTGATATTGGGGTAATGATAATGTGATGATCTTAAAAAGGTATTGATATGATTGAAATGTGTTTTCATGTGAGCTTATAAGGCCTAGATATGCAAGACTTTTAAGTCAACGTGATATGTGCAGGTGATGAGTACACCTATGTGTGGACTCTAAGTGTATGTGTATGTTATATGTACATGGGTAGTTATGGGATAGGAACATCATGAGTAAATAAATACTAAGTATTAAATCAAATATTATGTTAGAGTTTGAGGAGCCTTAGAAGTGCAAAGAGGACTACGAGTACTAGGAGCAAAGGAAACCTAAGGTGAGTAAACGCAATGCTTTTGTTACAAGTGTGAGTAAACACAACGTTCTTGTTACAAATGTGAACAACATCATGTTGTGTTATATGATATGTGATAGATTGATATGTGAACCTTTGTGATCTTTGAAACCCAAGTTCTTTCCATTTTTAAATATTATTATATGATTTCTTTGTTAAGCTTGGGTTGCCAAAGGACATTTGGTCCAAAACAATTTTGCTTATCCAATGAGAACTTTTTTTGTGAAAAACACCCTAACTTGTATTCTTTCTGGAACTACACTTTCATTGTATTATTGTTGAAAGCCAAAGTACTATTATTATTGAAATATATGTTATTGTTGCCATATGTGATATTGTAAATTGTGTTTACTAATAGCTCTAGCTATGGTACCTTTACCCTTTATGCAGAATCCTCGTGCCGATGCGGGTAATCATTGGAACCTGTGCACATGGTCTTAACCCGATGGATAGGGGTAGTGTATCCACCTCAGCTAAAAGGGGCGGTTCTAGCCGTAGAGCCTGATCAGCTTCACGCTTTCTATGTGATGGGAGTTGGAATTTAGCAAAGGCCACCTCTCCTCGATGTGTTTGAGTGAATTGAGTATAGTCTTCACTTAATAAGTGTTATAAGTGTGATTTTTGCAGACTTGCTAAATTGAACCCTTGCTAAAATTGCAACCTAATTCATGAGTTATAAACCATGAACTATGTGTATAAGCTATGTGTTTCCTTTAAAAGGAATATGTGATAATGTATGTGCCTTTTTATTTACTCATTGAGATCATCTATCTCACCCCTTTTCCTTATGTGGTTCCAAGTGAGCAATGTGAGGAGGCAAGGTGATGGCTCAAGCATTCTACTTCGCTTGGGGAATTCCTTATTCGAGTTATCAATAATACTATGTTTATGAAGTCTTGTCTTTAGATGCTCCGAGAATGTTAATTGATACTTATAGAGATTTATATTACTTTCCTTATGGAATTTATATGTAACGATTTACTTTAAGTCTTTCGCAAATTCTGGTATTTATCTAAATAGTTTAAATGAGTTAATGAAAAAGGTTCGGTAAGATCCTAGGCATGATTGTTATATATTAATAGGTTCTATAGGCGTGGGTGACCTTATGTCTCCCCATGTTCTAGGATCGTCGTATCTCATAAGGTTGGGATGTGACATTATCCAAGGCTCATGTCTACCACCCAAGGCTAGCCGTCGCTTGCTGCCTAAGGCTAGCCGCCACCTATTGTCCAAAGCCAGCCGCCACCTACTAAGACTAGCCGCCGCCCACCATCCAACACCATCTGAGGTAAGCTTCTTTTCCTTTAATATTCTTTTGTCCAAATTTCCTTGCTTCTTTTAGTTAGTTTATTAAATTGATTTATCTAGGTTGCTAGCTAATCAACTCAGTAGTCGATTAAATTAATTAATTAACTCAACCATCTTTTAATTAATTAAACAAAACATGATAATATGGTTAGGCTAAACTAACCCCTTTACAAGAAGGGAGAACTGTGTGGGTTCTCATTCCCATTCAAAGGGATATATAGGCATGCTTGGTTTAGCCATCAAATCCAATTAAAATTAATCAACTATCCCCCTATCACCTTCTTCACTTACTTTTGTGTTTGTTGCCTTTACTTTATTATTAGGATTAGTTTGGAGAATGTGTGACTTCTTTAGAACCCATAAGGGCTAGAGGAGGTATCCCCTATATTTGGATTTTATTTGTAATGTTAACTTTCTTTTGGACTATTACTTGTATTTGTTATTGGATACATAGAATCAATGATCATGCATATTATAAATTGTTCATGCATTTTAAATTGTTCATGAAATATATTTTAAGTTACTTTTATATTACTTGGCCAAACTTATTTTGTTAAGATAAACTAAAAACCTAGTCCTCGAATCCTCTTTAGTTTCAAGGCTAGTGATCTTTTTCCTTTACTAATAATTAGAGTCAAATGGGTTTTTTCCTTATATTTTCCCAAATAAAAACAAATTAAGGTGGCAACTCCAAGAAACAATTTTCAAACCTATCAAAGATAAGCCTGAGGGCTTCTTTGTGAGTTCTTTCCCAAATGAGCATTTTGATTCCCTTTAGTGGATCGGACTGGTGCTCGGGTGAGGCCTTATAGCTGGCAACTCCACTGGGGAGTGACTTTCTTTCAATAAAAGAAAAAATAAGTGGACTACTAATTGGTTGAAAAAGAGTTTGGCCTTTTGATATGATTGTGACTTTGCATGCATCACTTGTATAGGCTCTTTGCCATTCAACCTAGTTTTAGGAAAACAATGGATAGTGAATAGCATGGAGTGGGTAACCCTCATTGGGTCTATTCGTCGATAATGAAATCATCCACCCTGTGTTGAATCCTTTAATCCTTTTAAAGGTGTAATGAGTATACACGTACTATTAGACCTACACGAGGCTCCTTGACTCATATATGGTTAGGTATATCACTGCTCTAGTGTGATGGGTGCCCAAACTGAGCCACCCCTACTAGATCCTAGCCTTAGGTTGTATGTACCATAATTAAAGCCTTGCATCTTTGCATTCTCATGAAATGTTTTCCCCATGCATATCATACATCCATATTGTATAATAAACTATGCATTCATCTTAAGTCTAGGTTGAACCTTGAACCAAAGAAGGGTCAAACATTCTTACTTCCTTTCAAACACCTCCCCCATAAATATTCTCACCTTTATCCCATTCACCTTTGCCCCCACAAACCTTAAACCCTACCCTATTACCTTATCCTTTAACCTAAACACCAATACCCTAGCCTTAAACCTAAAAGCTCATTTCCCTAGCCTTGACCTCAAACACCTCTAACCTTAAACATTATTACCTTAACCTTACCCAAAATGTCTTCACCCTAAATTGTAACCTAAAAACATCTTTACCCTCCCCTTACCCATACCTTGCCAACCTATCCATAAGACAACGTCACCTAACATCCTTGGTCCATTACCTTCAAAACCAATCCATTACCCCCAGATTGATGGATGCCTATAGCCTATACCCCAAATCATCAAGACACTACCTTAAGCCTAATACCTTTGGCCCAACACACTACTCTAAGCCTAATACCTTTGGCCTAACACACTACCTTAAGCCCAATACCTTTGACCCAACACAATACCCTAAGCCTAATACTTTGGCCTAACACACTATTCTAAACCCAATACCTTTGGCCCAACATAATACCCTGAGTCCAGTACCTTTGGTTCAACCTGATACCTTAAGCCTGAGATCTTGACCTATGCAACCTTAGGAAATCCTCAAAAGCACAGATGCAGTTAGCTCATAACATCAAGAGGAATCTTTTTCCTCAAAAGTTTACATGCCCATCTTTTTGCTTCTTTCCCAAGCACTTACTTTATTCTTTGACTTGGTTCGTAAAGTACCAATGGCAAGCCTAACTGACATGGAAGCTCTAATTAACCTACTCAAGAGGCAAGAAGAGAACTTTCAAGCTATCCTCATCTCTGCCTTGGATGCTCAACAAGTTAATTTGAACTAGGCTTTAGTTGGCCAACAATCTAGTTTTAATAATACCATAATCCATCTTACTTCTACTTTCTCTAATGCTTTGAGTTTCTAATGCCAACTTATCATCAATGAAGTGAGAGGAATGCTGAACCAAGCTAAGCCCATTAATGCTCCACCTATGATTGACATGACTCATGATTTTACATCCTCAATCTCAAATACCAATGCTATTATAGTCTCAGCCATGCCATTAGTCTTAGATATTAACCTTGGCTCTTTTTTGAATTCTTTTTAAAGTAAGGAAAACTCTACCTCTTTTGCTATCAAGAGACCATTTATAGCTTAACATCGATGCACTAGAGCAAACCCCCATAATGAAAAAAAGGTACAAGAAAAGCAATAACTCCACTCCCATTGCCTTTACTGAATGGAAGAATATAGACATCTACACTCCCTTTATTGATGTCGAGCAAGAGAATATATAGGAAGCTGCCATAATTGGCCGACAACCCTTGCAATCTTGATGAAGGGCTTTCACAGATTTGGGAGTTCAATTAATAGTGGTTTATAAGAAGGTTTTGGAGGCAATAATGACAAAACCCTTGGAACCAAGAGTCCCTCCTAATCCCTTACCAAAGAGCAACCACCCTAATGAATATTATGAATATCATCAAGGAGCGGGGCACCAAACTAACGCATGCAAAGCTTTGAGACATAGAATCCAGGATCTGATTGACAGTGGTGACATCATCCCTCCTAAAGTAAAACCTAATTCAACCCCACCTTACCTTAGCCCCAAGTGGCATGACATGGAAGAGTTCAAGTTTGACTAATCTGATCTGTCTGAGATTGAAATCCAAGTTTGAGTCTAAATCTCAAAATTTGAGTCTGTGTCTATCATTTTATTCTCCTTTTTATGTATTTTTCATCAATCATGTCAGTCTCCTTTTGGTATCTTGTAATAAAATTTTCCATTGCAATAAAACATCTATATTTATTTATGCACTTGTCTTTTCTTGTTTTAAACATGGATGAGCTTGGAAAAAAAAAGAGAAAAATAGAGAAAAAAGATAAAAATGAAAATAAAAAAAGAAAAAGAAAAAAGAGAGAGAGAAATGGATAGTCAATTAAATCCACCACAGCTAGCATATATTGAGGTGCTATCAACAATTGCTTTGCCAGCTCATAACCAAAGTAGTTCAAGAAATAGACCTCTCATCAAATATTTAAAGCACAAAATCAAATGATACACCTCAATAAAGGGGCAACAAGATTCGTCAAATCCAAAATTCAAAAGTTAGACCCATTTAAAATGAAGAAAATTAGCAAATCACAGTGGAATATTTTCTCACAAATTTCATTAATCCAAGCTTGTTAAGTTGAAAACCCGAAAAGGGCAGCTTACGCAAAAAAAAAAAAAAAAAAAAAAAAGAGAGAGAGAGAGAGAGAGAAATAAAGCTCATCCTAGTCATTTTCCTTCATATCAAATCATCTTTTCGTCTCGTCTCATGTCTTCAAAGTTATCCTTCCTTACTAAAGGCTCATTCTTTAGAGTGATATTGTCTTCTACACCCTTATCTCATAGTGGGAGCATATCTTTCTAGATCATCATCATGTTTTGTTAATTCATCTCGTCGATTAGCTCAAAGAGCTTAGGCATAATCTCTCACATTGCTAGTCTATTATTTTCCTATCTCTCATTGGAAGCAAGAACCCCAAGTTATCTTTTCTCAATAGTCCTTCGGCTGCTCCTCAGGGTACTTCCTTTATCCAGTCTGTCGTCTACATTCAAGCCAATGAAGTATCACTTTAAATGTCTCTTTAATCTAAAAAAAAATAAGGTTATCTTGGCTTGTTCTTTTCCATAAATCATGCTACAGATAGCAAAATCATACAATCTCCATGATTATTTTCAAAATCTCCAACCCTCATTTGAACCATTCCCTAACTTCAAAATGTACCATTCCATCTTTTCAAGTTCAAGCCTTATACCATCCTTTCTTGGGCAAAGTCTCGTCATCTTCTAAGAGGCAAGCCTATGAGCAGAACTGAAGATTCTAAGTCTTTTAAAACTCATCATCCTTAAAGGTAGCGTTCTCTAGCATAACCAAAACTAAGTCATGTCTTGTAAAGCTTAAAAAAGGCTCGAACCACTCAAAGCCCAATCATTCTATGTCTCATTGGCATTTAAAAAAAAAAAAAAAACCAAGCCTCATTGGCAAATTACATCACCTATAAAGTCCAATTGAGTTAAGGCCTACCAACCATATGATCGGCAAGAAAATCATATGAAACTATGACAAAGGGCAAATCCTTATCAATGAGGCTGTGGTATCCTTATGACCAAAGCTTGGAATACCATAGCTGAGATAAAAGCAACCATCTTCTAAGGAGGTCCAAAGCACCCTTGTAGAAGAGCCCAAGCCTAGCTTTCACCATGAAGCCCAAACCAAAAAGACTTCACCATGAAGCCTAAGTCCAAAAGCCTTCACCATAAAAACCACTCCTTAAAAGCCTTAACTATGAAGCCCACGCCTAGCTTTCACCATGAAGCCCAAACTAAGAAACCTAAGCCTAGCTTTCACTATTTACAAAAGACCATAAACTCCTCCAAAGCCAAATCTGACCAAATGTTCCCCAACTAATTTCCTAGCCTAACTTATCCTCTAAGCTAGACCGAACCGAGCCAAAGACAGAACTTGACCAAGTCTTCCAAATAAACTCCCCAAAGGTTGCAACTTGACTAAGCCAAAGTCCTAGACTTGACTAGGCCTTCCATATGAACTTCTCTGAGGACAAGCCCCATAAGTTAACCTTCCCCAAACCATCTAATCTAATCATCTCTAAAAACCTGACCTTCCTGATCCAGCTCTCCAATTCAGCCTCAAACTAAAGTCAAACCTATCTAAACTGAACAGCCCAATCTTTTCCAAGACCACACCGTGCTTCTTCCTAGGCCAAATCGATAGCCATTAACCAACCAATCTCATACCTGACACGCCCATCTTCACCTCTAAGCTAGCCAATCAACCAAAAACCAAATGACCAAACCATTTTCCTTTATCATTCTAAAGTGGGGGCACATCCCTTCCAAATATTCACCTTTTTGAAATGGAGGCATCTTTCTTCTAAAGATCAACACTTTTATATCAGGACTGACCCTTCACAGGTTTAAAGTATTAGATCATTGCATAATTATCTAGCATTTTTTTCATTAAATAATACCATGAATTAAGGCAAATTGTCAAAACTCTCAAAGAAAGACATGATCATCATCATCATTCCTACCAGATAGGATCACCACTTCGTCAATTCCTATAAGATAGGGTCATTTTCTTTCATACCAGACTGGATCATCATCATCATTTCCTACTAGATAAGACCATCACTTCATCGATTCCTACCAGATAGGATCATCATCACCACCACTTCATTGATTCCTACCAGACAGGGTCGTCATCACCACCACTTCATTGATTCCTACCAGATAGGGTCATCATCACCACCACTTTGTCGATTCCTACTAGACAAGGTCATCATCATTACCACTTTATCGATTCCTATCAGACAGGGTCATCTTCTTTCCTACTAGACAGGATCATCAACATCATTCCTATTAGATAGGATCATCATCATCATTCCTAATAGACAGGATCACCACTTTGTCAATTCTTACCAGACAGGATCGTCTTATTTCCTACCAGATAGGATCATTATCATCATTCCTACCAGATAGGATCACCACTTCATCGATTCCTACCAGACAGGGTCATTTTCTTTCCTACCAAATAGGATCGTCATCATGTCACATCCTAACCTTATGAGATACGATGGTCCTAGAACATGGGGAGACATAAGTTCACCCACGCCCATAGAATTCATTAACATATAACCATCATGCCTAGGATCTTACCGAACCTCTTTCATTAACTCATTTAAAAACATTTAGATAAATACCATAATTTGCGAAAGACTTAAAGTAAATAGTCACATATAAAATCCATAAGGAAAATAATGTAAATCTCTATAAGTATCAATTCACATTCTCGGAGCATCTAAAGACAAGACTTCATAATATAGTATTATTGATAACTCATATGATCATTAGGATATCATCAATGAATATGATCACGAACTTGTCAAGGAATGGCTTGAAAACTCAATTCATCAAGTCTATGAAAGCAGCAAGAGCATTAGTCAAACCGAATGGCAAAACTGTGAACTCGTAGTGTCCATTTCTAGTACGGAAAGCAGTCTTGCAGATATCTTCTCCTTGAATCTTTAGTTGATGATAGCTAGACCTTAAGTCAATCTTAGAGAAGTGACCAGCTCCTTGCAGTTGATCAAAGAGATCATCGATCCTTAGCAACGGGTATCTATTCTTTATAGTGACTTTGTCAAGTTGACGATAGTCGATGCACATTTGAAATGATCCATCTTTCTTTTTCACGAACAATACTGGAGCGCCCCATGGGGAACTGCTTGGTCAAATGAAGCCTTTATTGAGCAGGTCATCCAATTGTGTCTTTAACTCCTTCAGCTCCATTGGTGCTATATGATATGGCGATATCGATATTGGTTGCATACCGGGTAGCAATTCGATGTTGAACTCGATCTCATGATCAGGGGGTAATCCGGGTAAATCTTCTGGAAAGACATCCATGAACTCGTCCACTACTAGAATGCTTTTGTCTAGAATGGTAGTTTCCTTATCAGTGTTGATTACGTGAGCTAAATACGCTTGACACCCTTTCCTTAACATCAGCCTCGCTCCTAAGACCGATATCAAGTTCAAAGGATTCTCATTCCTATCTCCTTGGTACACAAACTCCTTCCCATCTCTAGTTCAAAACTCGACAAGTTTCTTCCTACAGTTGATACGAGCTTCATGCTCATATAACCAGTCCATCCCTAATATCACATCGAATTCTAGTACGTCTAATTCTAGCAATACTATCGGAAGTGTTTGTCCATTAATATCTACATCACATCCCTTATATTCATACTTCACTTCCATCACTTACCCTAAAGGAGTTGCTATTACTAATGGTTCACTCATCAATTCCTTATCTATACCCAAATACTTAGCACAACAAGGCGACACAAATGAGTGGGTAGCACCAGAATCAATTAAACATTTTGCGCTAGAACCTTGGATGGGGATGATACCTGTGATGGCGGTGTGCGAATCACGAGCCTCTTGTGGATTTAAAATAAAGACTCGACCCTTGCCCTTATTGTCTGTCGTCGGTGCATTCCCAACTATTGGTCCTTTGTCCTTGACTCCTTGTCCTTGCGTTTGGAATGGCTTGGGTTGCGGTCGTACCATGGTTCCACTCCCTTGGCTCCTCATCTGAGGGCAGTCCTTTATGAAGTGCCCCATTTGCCCACACTTAAGGCAAGTGCCAATATCTTTCCGGCAGACTCCAGGATGTTCCCTTCCACATTTGCCGCATGTGGGGATCTCTTGCTTAGTTTGACCATTGCGTGGTCCAGATGATGGAAACTCCTTCCTTTGCTCCCCTCCATTTCCATGTTGTCCTTTATGATCTTTGTTCTTATGCCTTCCCTTCTGGTCTCGTTCAGCTCGTTCGGCTCTCTCCACCTTGTATCTCTTTTCCATGACCTTAGCCTTATCTATGAGCTTGGCTAAGGTCAGAAACTCAGTTGCTGCCAATGAATTGAATAGAGGCGTAATCAGTCCTCTAAGGAAACGATTGACGCGACTTGCTTCAGTAGGGACGATGTTGACAGCGAAACGACTAAGTCGGTTAAACTCCTTAGCATAATTCAACACAGACATTCCTGGTACTTGCTTTAATTGTTCGAACTTCAATGCCCTATCTTGCCTTTCTCCTTCTGGCAAGAACTGATCCATCACTTCTTACTTAAATTCTGCCCACGTAGGTGGGTCAGCACCATAAAGTCGTTCCTCGATATTCCTCTCATACCAGTACCAAGCTTCTTTCTTGAGTTGGAGTCCTACCAACTCAATCACTCGAGCATCTGAGCAAGATAAAAAATGGACTAGCTTATCCATCTCATCCAAAAATTCACGAGTGTCATCTCCCTCTTCACCATAAAAAATAGGCGGTTGCAGCTTCTTAAATTCCGCCACAATCATTCCCTCATTGGGTAGTCGTTTCCTCTCTCTTCGAGCAGGTGTCACCACCGTAGGTGGCGTAACCCCATTCCTTTCTTGAGTCGGTGGTGCTTCCTGCCCTTGAGCTCGTAGCTCACCTAGTTCCTTGCGCAAATCTCTCATTACTTCGCACATGGTGTGCACTTCTTGCGAAGTCGATTGCTCACTAGAGCCCATGGTCGGTGCCCTTAAGTTGGATCTTCCTCTTGACCGTATAGGTGCAGAGGCAGCATTCGATATGGTGTCCGATATAACATCATCGTTAGCCCTAACGGATTGGGCGACTATGCGAACCTTCTTCTTGGGAGGCATTATGTCTATCATAATAAGGGAATTTAGTACTAATCCCCTATCCTAACCCATTTAACCTCCCCTTTATCCTAGCACACATTATCATGCATTTACCGTGTCACATCACTAAGCACATGTCATATATAAATCACATATCACATAGTTTGCACATATCACATATCATAATCATATAGCATATATCTCATAATATCACATTATAGCATGATAATGAAGGAAATCATCTCATCCTAGGTAACTAGGCAATTAAGGAAAAATCATTTATATCATATAAGGTGCTATGCCGTTACGTCAATCATCATGTCTACTCAACCTAATTATCGTGTCCACCTCCCGAGCAATCAAGGATGACATGGCCACTACTGCCACATCGATAGCAAATGAGATCTCTATCTTGACGGTGGTTAGCTGAAGATGCAGTCCTTACTGGTCAGTAGTCCCCTCTATGCTTGACAATCCCTGACCTGAGCTGCTTCATATCCTCTCTTAGTGCTTGAATCATTACCTTAAGATGTCAGTTTTCCTCTTTTAAGTACGAACAGTTATCCTCTAATTTTTGAACCTTACTATATACCCATTTAGGATCTAAGCGCTCCTCGAGGTCCTCTTCCTCATCAGGGGTCTTCTCTCTCATGGGGCGAATCATAGTTATAACTTTCTCGAGCATCTCTAGTAAAGTCCTCTTACAAGTCACACGAGGTGCTCTGGGTCGCGGTCCTCGAGTAGGCGTAATCTTCTTGGTCATCTGTCAGAAGAATCGTAAGGCAAGCAAACAATAATAAGGATTACTAGTCTACTAGGATTTCGCGGAACTATGCTAGCGATAGACTAGAAGTGACATGACAGGAAATTCCTATGCTCCAGGATTTTACTTAAGCAACTCACATAAACAAGCCTAAACTAGACTTTTAAAACCTAGCTCTGATACCACCTTTGTCACATCCTAACCTTATGAGATACGATGGTCTTAGAACATAGGGAGACATAAGGTCACCCATGCCCGTAGAACCCATTAACATATAACCAACATGCCCAGGATCTTACCAAACCTCTTTCATTAACTCATTTAAAAACATATAGATAAATACCATAATTTGCGGAAGACTTAAAGTAAATAGTTACATATAAAATCCATAAGGAAAATAATGTAAATCTCTATAAGTATCAATTCACATTCCCGGAGCATCTAAAGACAAGACTTCATAATATAGTATTATTGATAACTCGGACAAGGAATCCCCCAAGTGAAGTAGAATGCTTGAGCCATCACCTTGCCTCCTCACAATTGCTCACTTGGAACCACACAAGGAAAAGGGGTGAGATAGATGATCTCAATGAGTAAACAAAAATGCACATACATTATCACATATTCCTTTGAAAGGAAACACATAGCTTATACACATAGTTCATGGTTTATAACTCATGAATCAGGTTGCAATTTAAGCAAGGGTTCAATTTAGCAAGTTTGCAGAAATCACACTTATAACACTTATAGACTGGAGACTATACTCAATCCACTCTAAACACATCGAGGAGAGGTGGCCTTTGCCAAATTCCAACTCCCATCACTTTGAAAGCGTGAAGCTGATCAGGCTCCACAGTTAGAACCGCCCCTTCTAACTAAGGTGGATACACTACCCCTATCCCTCAAGTTAAGACCATGTGCACAGGTTCCGATGATTACTCGCATCGGCATGAGGATTCTGCATAAAGAGTAAAGGTACCATAGCTAGAGCTATTGGTAAACACAATTAACAATATCGCATATGGCAATAATAACATGTATTTCAATAATAATAGTAGTTTGGCTTTCAACAATAATACAATGAAAGTGTAGTTCTAGAAAGAATACAAGTTAGGGTGTTTATAAAAAAAAAAAAAATCTCATCGGATACATAAAATAGTTTTGGACCAAATGTCCTTTAGCAACCCAAGCTTAACAAAGAAATCATGTAATAATATAAAAATGGAAAGAACTTGGGTTTCAAAGATCACAAAGGTTCACATCACATATCATATATCACAATATGATGTTGTTCACATTTGTAACAAGAACGTTGTGTTTACTCACACTTGTAACAAAAGCATTGCGTTTACTCACCTTGGGGTTCCTTTGCTCCTAGTACATGTAGTCCCCTTTGCACTTCTAAGGCTCCTCAAACTCTAACATAATATTTGATTTAATACTTAGTATTTATTTACTCATGATGTTCCTATCCCATAACTACCCATGTACATATAACATACACATACACTTAGAGTCCACACATAGGTGTACTCATCACTTGCACATAGCAAGTTGACTTAAAAGTCTTGCATATAGAGGCCTTATAGGCTCACATGAAAACACATTGCAATCATATCAATACATGTTTAAGGTCATCACATTATCATTACCCCAATATCAATTCACTTGTCAATTATCTTAGTTCACTTTACACTTCCATATATGTCAACTTAACAATTAATCCTTCAAACATCATGCTTAACTCTTATGATCCCTTTCACTTCATTAACTCATAACCATATATTCATCATCAAGTCATCATGACATCTAGTTCCAAATTCCTCAATCACATTTGCATTCTAATCTCAATACAAGGTTAAGATACCTTAAGTATACCATAATGCATTTGAGCTCATCTAGGGTCATACCTTCAATTAACATGCAATTTCATCATCTACTATACATACATTCATGTCAATAATTACCAAGACGCATCACATAAAATTTATAAACATTTGGACACAATTGTTCATGTAGGTCGAATGCATCATTAAGGTGAAAACCAAATTCTTCTTCTTTTCGTGTTTTCCGTCTATTTCAGAAATATGTAAAAATATGGTTTAAACCAAGATTTTTCATGTAAACATAACAAAAATCATTTTAGAACTTAAATCCATAAGAATCGACCACTATTGGTGCCATTGATATATAAAAATTCAATCTTTTGCATTATAGTGCACAAAACATGAGTTTTCTTATTTTCGGTATTTTTCGGTCATTTTAGAAATATGCAAACAAGTTGTTTAGACCATTATTTTTCATTTAATCATTGAAAATATCAGTTTAGAACACATTCTTTCACAAATTGGCAGCCTTAGGTAAGGTTTATACAAAAAGAATTCCAAGTTCAAAGGCTTAGGTGAGAAATCATGAGTTTCCGCGCTTTCTGCGCATTTCGTTTATTTCAGCGATAAACTGACACATGATTCAAACATTATTTTTCATCTAAACACAATAAATATCATATTAGAACATCAATTCACACAAATCCATAGCCATGTATTCATTGAAGAATAGAATTTTCAAATTTCCAAATCCTAACACAAAAACCTTGAATACCTTTGTTTTTTAAAACTTTTTAGTCATCACAGAAATATGCAGAAATATTATTTAATCCAATATTTTTCATCAAAATAAATCAAAAATCAGTTTAGAATGCAAACAAGTACAAATCCCCCCCCCTTATGATGTTTATGCAATGAAATTGTGATTTTAAGTTATAGAATTCACCTTGGAGAAATCTTGCGGAAAGAATCGTGTTTTCGGTAGAAAATAAATTTTCTCTCCCAAAATTTCACTCAAACAGAATTGAATCTATAGAAATCAGTAATCAAATAGTTCAAAATAATTTTCCCATAATTTATTTCATAGAAAACAGTTTAGAAATCGAAAGAGAATAAAAACTTACGATTACAGTCACGAAATCGCGAAACAGTAAAGTGTTTTCGATATTTGGGTAGAGAGAATTATTTTGATAGGTTTTTCTACCAGAATACAGAAAGAATGAGGGAATGGCTGCTGGAAACCCTTCTTTGGACAAAAATTAGAATATATATTAGGGTTGGAGTGGAATTTTCACTATTACCCTTAATGAAATAGGTTAGGAGCATTTTTGTGTAGTGGGCTTTTGGGTATTGGGCCTTTTTCTTTTAAAATTTTAGGTGAAGGATTTAAAAATAAAAATAATATTTTTCTTTGTAATTCTAAAATATTTCCCTCAAAAATATTTATTTAAAATATTTTAAAAATACCTATAAAATTATTTTATGCTTAAAAATTATTTTATGCATGAAAATTCATTTTATTTAAAATAAATTCTTTTATGCAAATGCACTTCAAATAAATCATTTATTTCATAATAGCAACACATATTATGCATATTAAAATTAATTTATTATGCCACATACTCATCAATCACTTAGATCACAAATTTTTCACACAAGCACACACTTAACCTTATAAATTCTAATTCAAGCAATTTATCACGAAAATTCCTAGGGTGGGTGTGGGTTGTTACACATCATTATTTCCTACCAAACAGGATCATCACTTTGTCGATTCCCACCAGATTGGTTCGTCATCACCACCACTTCATTGATTCCTACCAGACAAGGTCGTCATCACCACCACTTCATCGATTATTATAAGACAGGGTCGTCATCATCACCACTTCATTGATTCCTACCAGACAAGGTCGCCATCATTCCTACCAGTCAGGAACATCACTTTTAACTCCTACCAATTATGACAAACTACCAGCTGCTAGATCTCCCAAATATACTAGGGGCATCTTCCTTAAAATTTAACCACACTTTTCACCTAAATGTCTAAACTCTATCCTAGACAATAATTTGGTTCCTTTTACCATTTTCCGTCCTCAGGTTCACTGTCATCAGAATTGCCTTTCAGATAAAGAAAATTTTGATGAGGGGGCAGCTATGAACCCTTAATTTTGCACCTTCCAGTATGTGTTTGAACCTTAGAAGCACTTAGGCTCGGTAAACAAACTTTTAAAAGTCAAAAACTCTCAAAATGATAAAATCAAAATACTTCTTTTTGGCAGTTTAACCCTTTCAAATCATCTGGGACTGAGTAAGAAGTACAATGCAACTAGAATCGTATAAAATAGACAAGAAACAAGTAAGAACAGGTGAAAACAGCAAAACGGGCGAAAACAAGCCTATTGCTGCAAAGGCTTATGCGGCAGTGCCACAAAGCACTGTATGGTGCTGCAAAGGTATCAGTGGCAACTCTGGCAAAAATCCAATTTTTACAATCCCATATTGGAAATTTGTGTTTTCTATACTTGAAACCTCCTCCTATATATAGAGAGCCTCTCCACACTTCAAAAGACCAACTTCCAAAGCTTGAAAAGCATTACTTCAAGCAAACTGCTTTGCATTTGCTCCTTACTTTACAAAGTGAGTTAGGGGGTTTCTCCTTGATTCCTAGCCAACTAGTTTAAGGCATTCCGCCACCTGCCTATTCGAGGCAAGTCTCTTGCCCAAGGCTCATGTCTGCAGCCTAAGGCTAGCCACCGTTCACTGCCTAAGGCTAGTTGTCGCCTGCCGTTCGAGGCTATCCACCACCCACTGAGGCTAGTAGCTGCTTGCCATCCAAAACTAGCTGCCGCCCATTAAGATTAGTCATTGCCTGCTGTCCAAAGCTAGCAGCTGCCCGCCATCGAACGCCAGCTGCCGCCCGCCATCCGAGGTAAGCTTTTTTTCCTTTAATATTCTTTTGTCCAAATTTCCTTGCTTCTTTTAGTTAGTTAATTAAATTGATTTATCTAATTTGCTAGCTAATCAACTCAGTAATCGATTAAATTAATTAATTAACTTAACCATCTTTTAATCAATCAATCAAAACATGATAAAGTGGCTAGGCTAAATTAACCCCTTTGCTAGAAGGGAGAATTGCATGGGTTCTGATTCCCATTCAAAGGGAAATGTAGGCATGCTTGGTCCAGGCATCAAATCTAATTAAAATTAATCAACTATCCCCCTATCACCTTCTTCATTTACTTTGTGTTTGTTGCTTTTACTTTATTTTTAGGATTAGTTTGGAGAATGTGTGACTTCCCTAGAACCCATAAGGGCTAGAGGAGGTATCCTCTATATTTTGATTTTATTTGTAATGTTAACTTTCTTTTGGACTATTAGTTGTATTTGTTATTGGATATGTGGAATCAATGATCATGCATATTATAAATTGTTCATGCATTTTAAACTGTTCATGAAATATATTTTAAGTTACTTTTATATTACTTGGCCAAACTTATTTTGTTAAGATAAACCAAAATCCTAGTCCCCAAATCCTCTTTGGTTTCGAGGCTAGTCATCTTTTTCCTTTGGGTAATAATTGGAGTCAAATGGGTTTTTTCTTATATTTTTTCAAATAAAAAAAAATTGAGGTGGTGACTCCAAGAAACAATTTTCAAACCTATCAAAGATAAGCTCGAGAGCTTCCTCATGAGTTCTTTCCCAAATGAGCATTTTGATTCCCTTTAGCAGATCAGACCGGTGCTCAAGTGAGGCCTCACAAAGGCAAGAGGCAAGATAGGGTGCTTAGTTTGAGCAGTTGAAGCAGAAACCTAGAATGTCGATATCAGAATATGCTAAGGAATTTAATCGACTCAGCAGATTCTCCATCAACATTGTGCCTACTGAACCTAGCCATATGAACTGTTTCTTGAGAGGATTGGCTACACCACTGTTTAACTCTTTAGCAGCGACTGAATTCTTGACCTTGGCTAAGCTGTTAAATAAGGCCAAGATAGTGGAAAAGAGATATAAGCCTGAGAGAGTCAAATGAGCTGAACATGAGCAAAAGGGGAAGCATAAAAGCAATGGGCATAGAGGCCAATATAGGGGAGGAGGAGGTCTGAGAAAGGAATCATTGCTAGTAATCACCAGGATAGAGGAATGGTCAGGTTAAACAGAATTTCCCCATTTGTAGTCAGTGTGAAAAGAAACATTCTGGAGTGTGCTGAAGTATCGCTAGTGCATGCTTGAAGTGTGGGCAAATGGGTCATTTCATCAAGGACTACCCTCTGTGAACCCTCAAAATTGCACCTCCAGTCGACTGCCTTTCAGTTACGAACCCACAGGATCAAACCGAGCTCAAATCGAAACTGAAATGGACCCGAAACGGATGAAAGCAGGTTGAACCGCACGAGAGGCACGTCACCGTCTGGGCGGCACGCCTGCCATACCGCCTTATGGGCAGCACGCATTATCAGCGGCACTCCTATTGTGTCAGGTGGCATTGATTTGGTGCCGACAGCCAGGCGGCATACCTATCCTGCTGCTGGACGGCTGGCACCTCGCCAGTGCCTCCGGCGACGTGCTGACGCCGCCGTCTGTACCGCTAGAATCCCCTCTAGCAGCTCTATAAATAGAGCCTCATTCCAAGGCAGTGGGCATGGATTCCAACACATTCCAATACATTCCAAGGCAGTTGAGACACATTCCAAAGCATAAATCCTCTCTTATACTAACATACTTGTTGCTTTCAGATCCAAATTCTAAGTTTCTTTTGAATTCAAAGTGGAGTTGAGATCTGGAGCAAGGCTCGTTCCATTCATTTGAAAGTCAAGAAAAGCAAAGGTATAATCCCTTTTCTATTTTTAAAATTCTAAATTCTGATCTAGAATTCTCTTTAGGTCTAAAACTGAAAAAGATCTAAAAAAAAACTTATTAATTTAAGAATTAGAATTAAATTAATAAGCAAACCAACACTCATTTTCAAAACCCCTCCTTCGCAAGAAGGGAGAACTGCATAGGGTTTGATTCCTATTCACTAGGATATGCAGGCTGCCATTCTAAAGGGCATCAACTCCAAAATCTTTTTATCAATATTCCTTTTTCTTTTTATTTTGATTTATTTATATTAATCTTTTATTTATGATCTTATATTAGTTTAGTTGGGGAATGTGTGCTTTTCCTAGTACCCATAAGGGCTAGAGGAAAGATCCTCTTTATTTTAATTGTTTTGATATTGTAATAATTAAGTAGGATTTATCTTGCCTATTTATTTACAATTGTCATTCCATCTCATCATATATATCTATTTCATTCATCATTATATTCCTGTTTATGCATACATAAAAATTCCTTTTTCAAGAGTTATTTTGCAATTTTAGCCAAACTAAAGAAAATATATTTTCTTAATTGTGTAATTACCAAAACCTGATCCTCGAGGCCTCCTTAGTCGCTCGCAGATTGGTGCATTTTTCCATTGGGATAAATCAAATAATTTTTGGAGTCAACCATGTTGGGTTTTCTTTAATTTTCCCAATTAAAATAAATAAATTAAAGTGACAACTCACTTTTCAACTTTCAAATTACAAAAATCAATTTTCTGAACTCACAGCGAGTTCTAATTATGGAGTTTCTCTCGATGAGCATTTCGATCCCTTGGCGGATCGAACTAGTGCTCAAGCGAGGCCTCACACCCTCGGATAAGGAATGCGGGAAACATGACCATAACACCTCAATAACCTAGACCATTCCAACCCCAAAGACAAGGAGCCAAGAAGAAAGGGCTAGCTAATGGAAATGCGCCAGCAGTAGACAATAAGAGCAAGGGTCGAGTTTTCACACTGAATCAATAAGAGGCCTGCACTTCGCACACAGCCATCACATGTATCATTTCCATTCAAAATTCTAGTGCAAGATGTTTGATTGATTCTGGTGCTACACATTCTTTTGTATCACTATGTTTTACTAAGAGTCTTAGTAGAAATAAGGAATTAATGATTGAACCCTTAGTAGTGTTGACTCCTTTGGAAGAAGTGATGGAAGTGAAATATGTGTTTAAGGACTGTGAGGTAGCCATTAATAGACGAAAACTTCCTATAAAATTGTTAGAACTTGATGTGCTAGAATTTGACATAATCTTAGGAATGGATTGGCTTTCTGAGCATGGAGTTCATATTAACTGTAGTGAAAAGTTGGTGGAGTTTCGAACTAAGGATAGGGAGGAGTTTAAGTATCAAGGAGAAAGGAATGAGAACCCTCTGAATTTAATATCGACCTTGGGAGTAAGAAGGATGTTAAGAAAAGGGTGTCAAGCATATCAAATGATGTGGGTCAAATTTAATACCCTAGTCTCTAAGACTAAGTATAGAGCAAGTAGGGTGTTGAACACTAGGAATTTGGAGCAATTTTATATTAACTGAATAGATATTTAGATGGATAGGCAATTGATATAAAAGAAGATGTTGAAATATTTTAATTATCCTAAAATTACTAAAATTTACAAATTACTCTAATTAATCTAAATGTATGATTAACAAATTCATGCAATGTATATTAGAACTACAATTCAGAATTAATCAAGAACTATAAAGTTAACAAAAATACAAACACATGCAATGATTGGAGAAAATGACCAACATTCCTTAAAAGCAACTCTGGTTATCAATTAAGGGTATTTTCATTTAGAGTCTACAAGTACTCTCATGACATTGTAGAGATAAATAAAAACCATTAAGTTCCATGCCAATTCTTAACCCGTTAAAGTGGATTTCTTATCTCCAAGTACTTTCCTATCCTTTAAGTAATTTTAATTACAATTCCACCAAAATGTCCCAACTCTCATTGTGAACAACTTGATTAACAAGTTATATATGGTGATCATGTGTACATAACATATTCCTGCACTCAATTAAAATTAAATCATCCATGTATTATAAAGAGAATAAAAATGTAGTTCATAAGATTAATTCATCCTTGCAATTCTAATAAACAAGGACTTAGCCTAAATATATAGTATCTAGAACCAAATGACAATAAGAAAGTATTTTAAACATCAAGCAACTAAGTAGAGAAAAGGAGAATAAAAAGATATAACAAGTGTGTTGATAAACTCTTCTATGCTCTCTAGAAAGTTACTTGATATTGAATAGTCTCCTTGATGTCTTCCTTGAATTTCTTGAATATGTATTTCACTTAAAACTTCAATTCTTTTTAATAATAAAAATTGAAAACTAAGTATTTTTTCATTCATAAATAAAGCCAAGTTCATGTATTTATAGGCTTTTAGGCATCCCAACTTGTACCCCTTTCAAATGGATGTGATAGTGAAAAGGTGTAAATGAAGAGTTGTGGAAACTAGGTGTGCTGACTCAGGTGGGACTCAACATCGGCAGGCTTTATCACAAGTTGGCACGGACGACATGACTCGGCATGGACGGCTTCTGTCATGACTCTGCATGGATAGCACGAGTTGGCACATGCTAAATTTTGGCTTCCTTGCACCACTCGTCATTCTAAGGTATCAAAACACCACTCCATGCATGAATTATGCCTAAGGGAACCTTCAGAACACAAAAAGCAACAAAGATAAGAATAATAATGCAATAATCTAATAATTATAAACAAAAACTTAAAGAAAATAACACATAACTATCCTAAATAACTATGCTATTTTGCATCTAACAAATTCCCCCACACTTAGATCTTGCTTGCCCTCAAGCAAGAAGAAAAGATGAAAGAGAAAAACAATGTACTTAACTTTTCAAAAATAAATGTAGCAATCTTATTAAGTTAACTTTGAGTCATGCAAGGAGTATAGTACTAATGTATCAATGAAACAATTTTAAATGCCTAACAATGGTAAATATGACAAGTGTTATAGTATAAGCCCTAAGTTTGTTTAATTATCTCATTTCTATCAAGAACAAAGTCATAATTGTAAAGTCAAGGTCCTAACCATACTTTTCTAGTCAAAACATCCATTCATCAAGTCAAGAATTCTATAGATATAAATAGCCTTTAGGACATAAGTTATGCACAAATATATCTAGTCTCATGGCATTTTTGGACACCCTTTTTTTTATTTATTTTAAAATTACCATGTTTGTTTTTCAAATTGAATGCAACTAAGGAGCATACTCATTTGCACCCAACTTACTCAACGTACATATATTCACTGGTGATGTCATGTATATTTTTCGAATTGAATGCAACTAAGGAGCAAACTCATTTGCACACAACTTACACAACATACATATATTCAATAGTGATGATTGTTGATACTCTTCTTTTTTTTTTTTTTTTTAATTATTTATTATTATTATTTTTTTAAAGAGAATAAAAAAAGATTTAAATTAAATTATAAATTATGGAAATATAAGAAAGAAAATACTACAAATACTATAATGAGGTGAAAACAAATCCAAAAGAAATGAAATAACATAAAATAAAAGAAAAAATACCAAAGATAAATAAAAATTAAAAATATGTAAACAATACCTTGCTACATTTAATGGTTTATAGCTTGACCTAACCTTTTCCAAATTAAGGTGCAGATGGGGGAATTGAACTCCTTTGTTCAAATACAAATCAAATATGGCTTGAGACGATGGCCATTAACCTTGAAGATTTCTCCCTTATCATTGACAATTTCAATTGCTCCATAAGGATGAACCTTTACAACTTTGAAAGGACCCGATCATCTTGACTTTAACTTTCTAGGAAACAATTTTAATCTTGAATTGTAAAGTAGAACAAGTTCTCCCTCATGAAATTCCTTTTTAGCCAAATGCTTATCATGCCATAACTTAGACGATCCTTATACAACCTTGCATTTTCATAAGCATTATTTCTTAATTCTTCTAATTCATTGAGTTGCAATAGCCTCTTTTTTCCTACCTTTTTCAAGTCAAAGTTCAAAGCCCCTTGTTGCCGAATAAGTCTTGTGTTCAAGTTCTATGGGTAAGTGACAAGACTTACCATAGATTAATTGATATGGTGTAAGATCGATCGAAGTCATAAAGGCCATCTGATATGCCCATAAGGCATCATCCAATTTTAATGCCCAATCTTTCCTTGAAGAAGAAACCATCTGTTTTAGAATCCATTTGATCTCTCTATTGCTCACCTTGGCTTGCCTGCTTGTTTGTGGGTGGTATGGAGTAGCAACCTTATGAGTCACTCCATACTTCTTTAGGAGACTTTTTGTAACTTGATTGCAAAAGTGAGAGCCTCCATCAGTTATTAATGCTCTTGGGGTACCAAACCTTAGAAATATTATCTTTCTAAGCATTTTCTTGACCACATTTGCATCATTGGTGATGGTGGGGATATCTTTAACCCATTTGGATACATAGTCTATAATTACCAAAATGTACTTGTAACCTAAGGAAATAAGGAAGGGACCCATGAATTCCATTCCCCATACATCAAATAGTTCCACCTCGAGGATACCATTTAAAGGCATCTCATTCCTCACAGAGATATTGCCCATCTATTGGCATTTATCACATGTAAGCACAAAGTCTCTAGCATCTTTGAATAATGTAGGCCACCAAAACCACATTGAAGTACATTTGATGCTGTTTTAGAAGTACCAAAGTGTCCTCTTACACCTAAGGAATGGCAATGCCTCAAAACATCTTAGGTCTCATCTTGGAGGGATACATCTCCTAATTAAGCCATCAGCACATCTTCTATAGAGCAAAGGTTCCTGCCAATAATAAAACCTGCTATCATGTAAAAATTTCTTCTTTTGTCTGTAGTCCATCCTATAAGTAGTATACCACTTACCAAATAATTTGCCATATCCGCAAACCATGAAAGTTCCTTAAAAGCAAGACTCAACAAGTGTTCCCTATGGAATGTCTTATTAATTGGCACACCATTATCATTTTTTTTTAGTCTGTCTTGATCTAGTGTAGATAGATGGTCCACCACAAGGTTCTCACTTCCCTTTTTGTCTCTTACCTCCCCATCAAACTCTTGTAACATAAGAATCCACCTTAGGAGCCTTGGCTTTGTATCTTTCTTGCTTAGAAGATACTTTAAAGCAGTATGATCTGAATATACTATCACTTTTTGCCCAACTAAATATGCTCTAAATTTATCAAATGCATCAACTATAGGAAGTAGTTCTTTTTTCATAGTGGTGTAATTAATTTGTGCATCATCAAGCAACTTACTTACATAGTAGATCACATAAGGCTTATCCTCTCTTCTTTGTCCAAGCACAGCCCTTACTGCACAGTGGCTAGCATCGCACATTATTTCGAATGGTTGCTCCCAATTTGGCGATTGTAAAATAGGTGCTGATGTGAGAGCCTTTTTCAAGGTATCAAAAGCTTCTTGGCATGTACGATCAAATTCAAAGACCACCTCCTTGGCTAGCAACTTACACAGTGGCTTTGCTATTTTGGAGAAGTCTTTAATAAATCTTTTATAGAAACCGGCATGACTAAGAAAACAACTTATATCTTTGACACACTTTGGTGGAGGTAGATTTCTAATTACTTCAATCTTGGCCCTATCAATCTCAATGCCCCTTTTTGATACTAAATGGCCAAGTACTATTCCTTCTTGTGCCATGAAATGGCATTTCTCCTAATTAAGTGCAAGCCCATACTCCTTACACTAGTTAAGCACTTTAGAAAGATTCTTTAGGCAATTTTCAAAGTTAGTGCTATAAACACTAAAGTCATCCATAAAAACCTCAAAACATTCCTCAATGAGATCACTGACTATGGAAAAACATACATCTTTGAAAAGTAGTCGGAGCATTGCATAGGCTAAAAGGCATACACCTAAAAGCAAAAGTACCATATGGGCATGTGAATATAGTTTTAGATTAGTCTTCAGGATATATAGGGATTTGGTAAAAACCATGAAGACCAACTAAGTAACAAAAATATAAGAAATTGGCTAATTTTTCAAGCACTTGGTCAATAAAAGGCAGAGGAAAGTGGTCCTTCTTAGTTGCTTTATTGAGTTCCTATAGTGTATACACATGCACCATCTCATGATAGTTCTTATGGGTATTAGATCATTTGATTTATTTTTAGAACCGTTAAACCACCCTTTTTAGGGACGACTTGTATGGGGCTTTCCCAATTACTATCACTAATGGAATATATGATTCCATTGCCAAGCAATTTAGTGACTTCTTACTACCTCTTTAAGTGTCGGATTGAGTCATCTTTGACCTTCAATGGAGGGTTTAGCATTTTCCTCCAAGTTTATTCTATGCATGCATACTTTGGGACTAATTCCTTTTAAATCATTTAAAGAGTATCCAATAGCTTCCTTGTGACTACTTAACATTTTACCCAAAATAGCGATATTAGCACTAGACAAGGATGAATTCACAATAAAAGGATGTTTAGAATTAGAATCAAGAAATACATATCTTAAACTTAATGGTAATGGCTTGAGTTCTAATTTTACTTCTTCATTAGGTAAAGAAGGATTAGGATCATCATCTCTTTCTAATGGTTCAAACCTTGAAGGTCTTGGATGATGATATGGAATAGTTTCCAAATGGTTTACACTTGCTTCAACTTCTTGGTATGGTATAATAGGATCTTGACTTATGCATTCATGTTTTACTTCATCAATATATTTATCAATTATGTCAAATGAGTCAATCCTACTTACTACTTCCATTGGTGTAGATTTCATCATTTTAAAAACATCAAATTCTAAAATTTCATTATTTACCTCAAAAGTAATCTTACCTTTCTTCATGTTTATGATTGCACCAACTGTTATCAGGAATGGCCTCCGAAATAAGATAGGAATTTCAAGATCTTCTTCCATTTCTAAAACAATGAAATTAGCAAGCACAATAAACTCATGCACTTTTGTTGGTACATTATCAAGATTGCCAAGTGGATTCTTAATAGATTTGTCTGCCATTAAAAGACACATTTTGGTGGGCTTTAGTTCACCCAAATCAAGCCTTTGGTAAATTGAATAGGGCATTAAACTAACACTAGCACCAATATCACATAATGCTTTTTTGAAATACACACCTCCAATTATGCAAGGAATGGTGAAGCATCTCGGATCTTTTTGTTTTGGTGGAATATTAGAGTATATGGCTTTTGATTCCTTAACTAAAGAAACTAAACCATATTCTTCAATTTTACTTTTGTGATTAATGATATCTTTTAAGAATTTACCCCATGCAGGCATATCTCTTATGGCATCTATGAATGGAATGGTAATGGTGATATCTTTAAGGTAATTAAGGAATTTTCCAAATTGTTTATCTAAATTTCTTCTAATGAACCTTTGTGGAAAAGGGAGTGTCTTAAGATCAATGGTAGGTTCATCATTTTTGGGTGGTATGGTCTTTTCATTATTAACATTACCTTGGTCAACCTTTGCCCTATCTTTAATTTCCTTACTCTTATTAGTATTATTTTCAATCATTTTTCCACTCTTTAGGGTAATTGCTTGGCAAGTCTAACTTTGGGTAAACTCCAGTTGGCTAGGCAATTTTCCTAAAGGCTTGGAGTTAGAGGAAGAGGCTTGTTGGGCAATTTGGGTTTCTAAGATTCGATTGTGAGTAGCAAGTTGTTGGACTTTAGAATTAAGGTTTTTAAATTGCTCCTCACTGTGCTTATTGATGCAAACTTGGGTTCCAATAAATTGCTCCATAAGAGTTTCTAAGTGAGATTTAGGTTGGGTAGGGTTAAAAGCTTGTTGTTTCATAGGAAATCCTAGTGGGTTTTGTGGTTTGGTGTTTGGGTTAAATGGGTGGTTTAATTGTGAGGATGGATTTGACCATGAAAATCTAGGGTGATTTCTCCATTGAGGGTTATAAAAGTTTGAGTTCAATCCCGTTCTTTGGTTATAGGCTCCTTGCACATAACTCACATCCTCATTAGAACTCGTATTACACTAAGAATATGAGTGAGATCCTCTACATAACTCACAAACAACATTAGTACTTTCTACAGAATTAATTTGAGCTTTACTTACCAATTTGGTAAGAGCATCTACCTTTTCACTCAATAGGTTGATGGTATCCAGCTCCAAAACTCTTTTTGCTTTTGCCATTGTTGTCTCCTCTCCCATATATCCTTGAGATGCAAGTTCTTCAAGCAAAGTAATAGCTTCCCTGGCTGTTTTATCTATCCATTTCCCACTAGAGAATACATTGATAATATTCCTATTCTCATTCGTCAACTCGTTATAGAATATTTGAGGGATCATCCAATATGGAAAACCATGGTGTGGGCATTGCCTTTGGAGTTCCTTGAATCTCTCCTAAGATGCATAGATTGTATCACTTCCATTTTGCTTGAAAGTAGTGATCTCATTGCAAAACTTGGTAGTCTTATGTGGTGGAAAATATTTATTAAAAAAAATGCTTGCTTTAATTAGTCCCATGTTGTGACTGATTCACTAGGCAAACTAGCAAGCCAAAGTTGTGCATTATCCTTGACTGAAAATGGGAAAAGCCTAAGCCTTTTTGCATCTTTGGTCTCCCTATTGATCTTGAAGGTTACACACACATTGAGGAAAGTTAATATGTGAGCATATGGATCCTTTCCTTGTAAACCTCCAAATTGATTGTTTTGCACCATTTTAATGATGCTTGGCTTGATTTTTTGCAACGGCTAGGGCCACAATTCCTCCAAAACCACTCGTTATATCGGGCATGGCAAAATCACCTAATGTTTTTCTCTCCAGATCAGCCATTCTATTCAAATTTTGTTAATTCACTCTTCTTTGCCTTTGTTCCATATGCAAAGTACATAAGGTTAATTCAATTTCAGGATCAAAGAGTAGAATGTTATCACTAGCACTTCTAGTGAGCATCATCAAGAGTAAAATCATGAATCAATAATTATAAAACTACAAAAACAAATATAAAGTTAAGGCCTAAAACAATCGTTCTCTATTCTAAATTAATAAAAATTTTAAGCAAATTCCCTAGCAATGGCACCAAAATTTGATGTGGGTCAAATTTAATACCCTAGTCTCTAAGACTAATTATAGAGCAAGTAGGGTGTTGAACACTAGGAATTTGGAGCAATTTTATATTAACTAAATAGATACTTAGATGGATAGGCAATTGATATAAAAGAAGATGTTGAAATATTTTAATTATCCTAAAATTACTAAAATTTACAAATTACTCTAATTAATCTAAATGTATGATTAACAAATTCATGCAATGTAATTAGAACTACAATTCAGAATTAATCAAGAACTATAAAGTTAACAAAAATACAAACACATGCAATGATTGGAGAAAATGACCAACATTCCTTAAAAGCTACTCTTGCTGTCAATTAAAGGTATTTTAATATAGAGTCCACAAGCACTCTTATGACATCGTAGAGATAAACAAAAACCATTAAGTTTTATTCTAATTCTTAACCCCTTAAAGTGGATATCTTGTCTCTAAGTACTTTCCTATCCTTTAAGTAATTTTAATTGCAGTTCCACCAAAATGCCCCAACTCTCATTGTGAACAACTTGATTAACAAGTTATATATGGTGATCAAGTGTACATAACATATTCCTGCACTCAATTAAAATTAAATCATCCGTGTATTATAAAGAGAATAAAAATGTAGTTCATAAGATTAATTCATCCTTGCAATTCTAATAAACAAGGACTTAGCCTAAATACATAGTATCTAGAACCAAACGACAACAAGAAAGTATTTTAAACATCAACCAACTAAGTAGAGAAAAAGAGAATAAAAAGATATAACAAGTGTGTTGATAAACTCTTCTATGGTTTCTAAAAAGTTACTTGATATTGAATAGTCTCCTTGATGTCTTCCTTGAATTTCTTGAATATGTATTTCACTTAAAACTTTAATTCTTTTTAACAATAAAAACTAAAAACTAACTATTTTTTCATTCATAAACAAAGCCAAGTTTATGTATTTATAGGCTTTTAAGCATCCCAACTCGTACCCCTTTCAAATGGATGTGATAGTGAAAAGGTGCAAATGAAGAGTTGTGGAAACTACTCGGCACACCTGTGCTGACTCAAGTGGGACTCGGCACCAACAGGCTCTGTCATAAGTCGGCATGGATGGCTTTTATCACTACTCGGCATTGACGGCACAAGTCGGCACGTGCCAAATTTTGGCTTCCTTGCACCATTCCTCATTCTAAGGTATCAAAACACCACTCCATGCACGAATTATGCCCAAGAGAACCTTCAAAACACAAAAAGCAACAAAGATAAGAATAATAATGCAATAATCAAATAATTATAAACAAAAACTTAAAGAAAATAACACATAACTATCCTAAATAATAAAAATATGTAGTCGATATTGATAAAGAGGCCATGGTGCGAGGCAAAAGAATGGTAGTGGTGGATGAATTCATGGATGTCTTTCCTGATGATCTACCTAAGATACGACTGGATAGTGAGATCGAGTTCAACATTGAGCTACTACCAGGCATGCAGTCTATATCGATACTACCATATTGTATGGCACCGGTGAAGTTGAAAGAATTAAAGATGCAATTGCATGACCTACTTGATAAGTGTTTTATTTGACTAAGTAGCTCACTATGGGGTGCTCTAGTGCTATTAGTAAAGAAGAAGGATGGCTCATTCTGGATGTGCATCGATTATCGCAAGCTCAACAAAGTCACTGTAAAGAATAAGTATCCTTTACCAATGATAGATGATCTTTTTGATCAACTATAAGGAGCTGGTTACTTCTCCAAGATTGACTTGAGGTCCAGCTATCATCAACTAAAGATCTATGGAGAAGACATCTACAAGACTGCCTTCTGTACAAGATATGGTCATTATATGTTCATCGTCCTACCGTTCGTTCTAGCAAATGATCCTGCTGCTTTCATGGACTTGATAAATCAAGTATTCAGACCATTTCTTGACAAGTTCATTATAATGTTCATCGATGAAATTCTAATTTACTCTAAGAGTAAAGAGGAGCATGAAAAGCATTTGAGGATCATGTTACAGACATTGCAAGACCACTAACTCTATGCGAAGTTATATAAGTGTGAGTTTTGGATGGAGTTTGTCAACTTTCTTAGGCATGTAGTAAGTAAAGAAGGAATCTAACCTGACTCCAAAAAAGTTGAAGCAGTAGCCAATTGGCCATGGCCCACAATAGTTTTGAAGTTCAGAGATTCTTGGGCATGGCTGGCTATTATCGTAGGTTTATATAAGACTTCTCTAAGATAGCATCACAATTGATGAAGTTGATAAGAAAACAAGTTAAGTTTTGTTAGGAGGAGTCCTATAAGGAGAGCTTTCAAAAGCTCAAGAAGTGCTTGATATTAACTTTAGTTTTGGCATTACTCGAAGGTGAGGAAGGATTCATAGTCTACTGCAATGCCTCAAGAGTAGGACTTGGACGCATCCTAATGCAATCCCAATGTCTATGATTTACATGTAATGTATTTTAATGATTGTTGACATGTATATATGAATGATAAATGATTAAATTGCAAGTTGATTAAAGGAATGACCCTAGACAAGCCTAGAGGCAATTAGGTATACTTAGGGTATCTTAACCTTATGTTATGATTAATATGTGAATGTGATTAAGTAATATAGAAATAGGTTTTATGATGAGTTAATAATGAATTAATGATCTTGAATGGATGAAGGGATTGATTGTATGAATTGATCATAAGATATAGGCATGACACTTAAAGGGCTATTGTTAAGTTGATATATATGGAAGTGTTAAGTATATGAATATTGAGATCATGACATATTTTGTTTGACTTTAGAAAAGTCATAGTATGAGTTATAATGTGATTTTATGTGAGCCTATAAAGGCAATATATGCAAAACTTTAAAAGTCAACATGTAATGTGCAAGTAATGAGTGCACTTCTGAGTGCAACTCCAAGTATATATGAATGTTATATGTGCATAGGGTAGTTATGGGATAGGATAGCATAATGATTAAGCAAATGCTAAGTATGGAATTGTAATGTACGTTAGAGATTGAGAGATATTAGAAGTTCAAGTGCTACAAGTACTAGGAGCAAAGGAACCACAAGGTGAGTAAACATTATATTCATATTATAAGTACAAGTGATTTTGTTATGAGAATCTTTGAGACGCTTAAAACCTAAGTCCTTTTCTCCTTTCAATTATAATTATGTGATTTCTTTGTTAATCTTAGGTTGCCAATGGACAATTAGTCCGAAACCATTTTAATTATGCTATGATAAAGAACCTTTGTGAATTATTACCTAACTTACTTTCTTTCTGAAATCACACTCTTATCTTATCTTTTATTCAATAAGCTAAACATCTATTGTTATTGTATTACTTGTAATTGCATTCTTCAATGCTACTGTTATGTCTCCTTCATGTTATGAGTGGGCAAGATAGCGGCCTTCACTCTATATTATGTTACGAGTGGACAAGGCAGCGGTCTTCACTCTATATTATGTTACGAATGGTCAAGGCAGTAGTTTTTGCTCTATATTTATGTTATGAGCGGAAAAGGTAGCAGCCTTTATTCTATATGTTATAAGTTATAAGTTTAATATATATAAACCTTGTTAATTTGCAAAACTAAGAACCATGATCTATGAACCCTTATAAAGGGATATGTGTTATTATTCAAGTCCTATTATTTACTTATTGAGATCATCTATCTCACCCTTTTTCCCTTGTGTGGTTCAAGGTGAGCAATATGAGGAGGCAAGGTGATGGCTTAAGCATTCTACTTCACTTTGGGAATTCCTTGTCAAAGTTACAATAATACTGTACTATGATGAGTCCTTAGACACTCCAAGAGTTATTATAGGAACTTTATTTTGGAATATTATGTTGGTGACTTTATTTGGAGTCTTAGTATTATTTTCTTATGGATTGTATTAAAGTATATTTTTTGCTTCTGTAACTTTAGGTTTTCTTAAAAATGGTTTAGTTAAGTTAACGTGTGAGATTTTGGTATGATCCTAGGCAGTACTTGTATATGTATAAGTGGGTTCTATGGGCATGGGTGACCTTATGTCTCCCCATGTTCTAGGACCGTCATGTCTCTGAAATTGAGATGTGACAAAGTTGTGTGAGGCCTCGCCCGAGCACCGGTCCGATCCGCCGAGGGATCGAAATGCTCTTCGGGAGAAACTCCACGATTGAAACTCGCTGTGAGTTCGGAAAATTTATTTTTGTATTTTGAAGATTGAAAAGTGAGTCACCACTTTAATTTATTTACTTTAATTGGGAAAATTAAAGAAAAGCCCACATGATTGACTCCAAAATAATTTGGTTTATCCCAATGGAAAAGTGCACCAATCCACGAGTGACCAAGGAGGGCTCGGGGATCAGGTTTTGGTAATTACACAATTTAAAAAAAATGTTATTTTCTTTTGCTTGGCTTGAAATGCAAAATAACTCTTGAAAAATGAATTTTTGTGTATGCATGAACAAGAATATAATGAATGAACAGATATATAATATGATGGAATGACAATAATAAATAGACAAAATAAATCCTACTTAATTATTACAATACCAAAATAAATAAAATAAAGGGGATCTTTCCTCTAGCCCTTATGGGTACTAGGAAAAGCACACATTCCCCAAAATAAACTAAAAATAAAATCACAAGTAAAAGATTAATATGAATAAATCAAAATAAAAAGGAAAACAATATTGATAAAAAGATTTTTGGAGTTGATGCCCTTCAGATTGGCAGCCTGCGTATCCTATTGAATAGGAATCAAACCCCACGCAGTTCTCCCTTCTTGCGAAGGAGGGGTTTTAAAAAATGTGTTGGTTTGCTTATTAACTTAATTCTGATCCTTAAATTAATAAGTTTTTTAGATCTTTTTAGTTTTAGACCTAAAGAAAATTCTAGATCTGAATTTAGAATTTTCAAAATGGGAAAGGGATTATACCTTTGCTTTTCTTGGCTTTCGAACGAATGGAACTAGTTTGGCTCCGGATCTCAACTCCACCTTGAATTCAAAGGAAGCTTGGAATCTGGATCTAAAAGCAGCAACTATGTAAGTATAAGAACAAAAAATATGCCTGAATTGCCTTGAAATGCTCTGAAAATGCTTTAGAATTTGTTAGGAATTGTTGGGATTCGTGTTAAACTATCAAATGAGGCTGAGGAGGCTCCTATTTATAGAGCTGATAGAGGAGATGCCGACGGTACGGACGGCGGCATCGGCGCAACACCGGCGGCAGGCGCGGCACGGCTGACACGCCGGCCGTCTGGGCGGCATTCCAGACATGCCGCCATTCCGGTGGCATGATTTCCATGCCACACCGGCGGCATGGTAATTTACCGGTGGCACGGCATGAGTGCCACCTCCTGGGCAGCATGATTTCCATGCCGCACCGGCGGCACGTTAGTTTCACGGCGGCACATCATGCGTGCCGCCTCCTGGGCAGCACAATTTCTATGCCGCACCGGCGGCACGTCATACATGCCGCCTCCTGGGTGGCTCGAAAATTGTGCCTCCCTGGGCCACTCACGCGGCTCGATCTGTTTCTGTCCGTTTCAGGCCCGTTTCAGCTCTGATTCGAGCTCTGCTTGATTCTATGGATTCGTAATTGAAAGACGGTCCACTGGAGGTGCATTTTTGAGGGTTCATAAGTTGTTATCAGAGCTATAGTTTTTAAAGTCTAGTGTAGACTTGTTTATTTATTTGGTTAATTAAGTATAATCCTAGAGCATAGGAATTTTCTTGTCATGTCACTTACATTCTATCGCTAGTATAGTTTCGCGAAATCCAAATAAGTTATAGTACTCCTTTGTTATTGTTGTTTGTATGCCTCACGATTCTCTTATCAGATAACCATTAAGATCACCCCTATAAGAAGACCCAGACCTAGGGCACTCCCTGTGACTTGCAAGAGGACTTGGCCAGAGATGGTCGAGAGAGTTGTGCCTGTGATCTACCTCAAGAAAAAGAAGACTCCTAATAAGGAGGACCCTATAGAATTTTTAGGTTATAACTGGATTTAGAGTAAAATGCAGAGGTTGGAAAGGGACTGCTCAAACTTGATGAAGGAAAATCAACGTTTGAGGTCCCCAGTGCATACTATGAGAAAAGACGTGGAATAGATTAAAGCCAAAGATGTTGAACAGATGGCAGACCATACACCCAATGTTCGTCTTGACGAGAGGCACAGTTGAGGTTTATATTGGTAGTGGATAACGATTAGCCTAATGGCATAGGACTTATATGATATGAATGATATTATATGACTAATTACCTATTTGGCTTGGGTTGGATCTTCTATTGCCTAGGAGATGATTGATTTTTAGATATGATAGAAAAACTCATTATGTTATAAGTTATTTGTTATGTGATTAGGATACATCATATGTGCCAGGATATGTGATACATGCTAGGTGATATGTGCCCAATGATGAGATATTATATGATGGGTGCTTATGTTAAATGCATGCTATGTATGATAATTTAATAGTGGGGTTAAGTGGATTAGAAAGAGAAGTTGACTAAGTTTTGATCTAACGGAGATTAAGGATTGATAGGTATTTTGTTATGAGGTATAAAATGCTTACATGTTACAATGGTTTGATATATGAATTATATGGAGTTATTAAATGATAATTGTGATTGAAGCCATAAGAAGAGATATGATATTTAGTAATGATCATTAGAAGAATGAAACAAATTAGTTACATTATAAGTATACGGTATGAAGTAAGTGAAGTATGTTAAGGAATTTATGGCTTAGATGCAACCATATAAACTAGAACAACAAGAAAGCTAGGGATTTCTCTATCACTTATGTGAATATCAAGTATAGTTAAAGGAAGATTATTAACCTACTGTGATTTAAAAGAAGTAGGTATTATTCCCAATAGAATTTCTAGTGCAAGATGCTTGATTGATTATGGTGCTATGCATTCATTTGTGTCTCCACATTTTGCGAAGAGTCTCGGTAGAGATAAGGAATTAATTAATGAACCCTTAGAAGTGTCGACTCCTTTGGGATTAATGATGGAAGTAAAGTATATGTTAAGGACTGTGAGGTAGACATTAATGGATGGAAACTTCCTATAGAGTTGTTAGAATTTGGTGTCCTGAAATTCGATGTGATCTTAGGAATGGATTGCCTATATGAGTATGGAGCTTGTATTGATAGTAGAGAAAAGCAATTAGAATTTCAAACTAAGGATGGGATAAATTGGTGTATCAAGTAGATACTTATGATTAAGGTCCAATGGCGAATCATGGAATAAATGAGTGCACTTAGGAAACCGAGGAGGAGATGCAGCAGAAACATCCTCAGCTTTTCTAGAATGCTTGAGTAAGTATTTAAATTCAAGGATAGATTTCTTTTAAGGGGGGAGAATGTAACAACCCATATCTACCCTAGGAGTTTTCATGACAAATTATTTGAATTTAGAGTTATTGTGATAAAATATGTGATTTTATGAAAATTCATGTGTGATGTGATTTATGAGTATGTGCATGATAAATTAATTTTAATATGCCTAATATGAATTATTATTGTGAAATAAATGATTTATATGAAGTGCATTAGCATAAAATAATTTATTTTACATAAAATGAATTCTCATATAAAAAGGCAATTTTTAAGCAAAAAATAATTTTATGAGTATTTTTAAAATATTTTCAAATAAATGTTTTGGGAGAAATTTTAATGAAAATAATAAGAAAAACATTTTATTTTTAATTACTTATAATCACCCCAAAATGAAATAAAAAGCCCAAATACCTAAAAGCTCACTATACCAAAACACTCATAATCTAGCTCATTAAGGGTAATCTTATAAATTATCCAAAACCCTAAATATATAAGATGAAATTTGGCCAGCCCTTGATTCTAGCACCACTATTCTGTTTATTTCATTATTTTGGCAGAAAATTCTCTCAAAATTATTCTCTCCACCGAAATTCACAAAATACCTTTAAACCTTGCGATTTCGTAACTATATTCATAAGTTTTTCTCTCCTTTCAATTTATTATTTGATTTCTATGAAATTAATCATGAGAAAATTATTTTGAGCTAAGTATTAATTCATTTATACTGATTTAATTCAGTTTAGGTGAATTTTTGAAAGAGAAATTAATTTCTCCACCGAAAACACCAACCTCTCTACGCAGATCCTCCAAAGGTGAATCCTACAACTCAAAATTAAAATTTTCATGCATAAACTCATCAAGGGGGGCCAATTTTTACATGTTTGTGTTCCAAATAGATTTTTGGTATGTTTAGATGAAAAATATCAAATTAAATCATATTTTTGCATATTACTGTAATGACCAAAAAGTTTTAGAAAATAAGGAAATTCATGGTTTTTGTCCTAGAACTTAAAAGTTAGAATATTCCATGATTTTATATTGGTATAGCTGCCAATTTATGTATGATGGAATTATAAATTGATTTTTGTTATGTTTGGATGGAAAACAATGATTTAAATCATGTGTTTACATATTACTGTAATAAATGGAAAGCGTAGAAAGCTAGAAAACTCATAATTTTCACTCTAAACCCTAAACTTGGAATTTTCATGCATGAGGATTGTCTATGGCTGATTGATTGGTGTGTTTTGGTATTTTAAACTGATTTTTGTTATGATTGAATGAAAAATAATGGTTCAAATAATGTGTTTACATATTACTGTAATGACTCGAAAGTACCAGAAACAAGAAAACTCATGGTTTTTCATCCTAAAACCTAAAATTAGAATTTTCATTCATATGTTATACCATTGGATGCTAATTCCTATGGTTTAATGTTCTAAAATTATTTTTGTTATGTTTACATGAAAAATCTTGGTACAAACTATGTTTTTGCATATTACTGTAATAAACAAAAAGTGCAAAAAGTGAGAAAAATCATGTTTGTTCTTGATTGTGCAATTCAACCTACATTGGGAATTCAATCCTAATGTCTATGATTTTATGTAATGTATGTTAATGATTATTGATATGTATATATGAATGATAAAAGATTAAATTGCATGTTGATTGAAGGAATGACCCTAGACAAGCCTAGAGGCAATTAGGTATACTTAGGGTATCTTAATCCTATGTTGTGAATAATATGTAAATGTGATTAAGTAATATGGAAATAGGTTTTATAATGAGTTAATAATGAATTAATGATCTTGAATGGAAGAAGGGATTGATTGTATGAATTGATCATAAGATATAGGCATGACACTTAAAGGGCTATTGTTAAGTTGATATAGATGGAAGTGTTAAGTATATTAATATTGAGATCATGACATATTTTGTTTGATTATAGAAAAGTCATAGTATGAGTTATAATGTGATTTTATGTGAGCCTAGAAAGGCAAAGCATGCAAAACTTTAAAAGTCAACATATTATGTGCAAGTAATGAGTGCACTTCTAAGTGCAACTCCAAGTATATGTGAATGTTATATGTGCATGGGGTAGTTATGGGATAGGATAGCATGATGATTAAGCAAATTCTAAGTTTGGAATTGTAATGTATGTTAGAGCTTGAGGGATATTAGAAGTTCAAGTGCTACAAGTACTAGGAGCAAAGGAACCACAAAGTGAGTAAACATTATATTCATGTTATAAGTACAAGTGACTTTGTTATGGGAATCTTTGAGACTCTTGAAACCCAAGTCTTTTTCTCCTTTCAATTATAATTATGTGATTTCTTTATTAAGCTTGCGTTGCCAATGGACAATTGGTCTGAAACCATTTTGATTATGCTATGATAAAGAACCTTTGTGAATTATTACCTAACTTACTTTCTTTTTGGAATCACACTCTTATCTTATATTTTGTTTAATAAGCTACACATCTATTGTTATTGTATTACTTGTGATTGCATTCTTTAATGCTACTATTACCTCTCTTTTATGTTACAAGTGGGCAAGGTAGGGGCCTTCACTTTATATTAAGTTACAAATGGACAAGACAGCGGCCTTCACTCTATATTGTGTTACAAGTGGACAAGGCAGCAGCCTTCACTTTATATTGTGTTACAAGTGGACAAGGCAGCGGCCTTCACTCTATATTATGTTATGAGTAGACAAGGTAGTAGCTTTCACTCTATATTTATACTATGAGTGGACAAGCCAGTAGCCTTCACTTTGTATGTTATAAGTTATAAGTTTGATATCTGTGAACCTTGTTAATTTGAAAAAATAAGAACCATGATCTATGAACCTTGATAAAGTGATATGTGTTATTGTTCTAGTCCTATTGTTTACTCATTGAGATCATCTATCTCACCCTTTTTCCCTTATGTGGTTCCAGGTGAGTAATATGAGAAGGCAAGGTGATGGCTCAAGCATTCTATTTCGTTTGGGGAATTCCTTGTCAAAATTGTAATGATACCCTACGATGAGTCCTTGGATGCTCCAGGAGTTATTATAGGAACTTTATTTTGGAATATTATGTTGGTGACTTTATTTAGAGTCTTAGTATGATTTTCTTATGGATTGTATTAAAGTATATTTTTTTGTTTTTTCAACTTAAGGTTTTCTTAAAAATGGTTTATTTAAGTTAACATATGAGATTTTGGTACGATCCTAGGTAGTATTTGTATATGTATAAGTGGGTTCTATGGGCATGGGTAACCTTATGTCTTCCCATGTTCTAGGACCCTCATGTCTTTAAAATTGGGATGTGTCTGGTACTTGTGCATATGGTCTTAACCCGATGAATAAGGGTAGTGTATATACCTCAGCTAGAAGGGGCAGTTCTAGGTGTAGAGCCAGATCAATCTCATGACTCTTTATAAGTATAAGTTACGAGTTGGAATTTGGTATGATGCCACCTCTCCCGAGAGTGAATGTACTAAAATAGCCATCAATTCTTTATAAGTTATAAGTTTATAAGTTGATTTTTGTGAACCTTGCTAAATTGCAAACTATGAACCATGAATTTTGAATCATGAACTATGTGTTATAAGCTGTGGGCCCTTTTTAAGGGATATGTGTTATTGTATAAGCTATATTATTTACTCATTAAGATCATCTATCTCACCCCTGTTCCTTATGTGATGCTAGGTGAGCATTATAAGAAGGCAAGGTGATGGCTCAAGCAATCTACTTCGCTTGAGGGATTACCTTGTCCAAGTTATTTATTGTACTGTGTTATGAAGAGTCATCTTTAGATTCTACGAGAATATTTGTTTTGGGAACTTATTTTGGAATGTTATACTTTGGTGACTTTATTTGGAGTCTAAATATTATTTTCTTATGGATTGTATTTAAAGTATATTTTAACTATTCTTCTACAACTTAAAGGTTTCTTATAAATGGTTTACTTAAGTTAATGCATGAGGTTTTGGTAAGACCCTAGGCAATACTTGTATAGGTATGAGTGGGTTCTATGGGTGTGGGTGACCTTATGTCTCTCCATGTTCTAGGACCATTATAGCTCTAAAATTGGGATGTGACACAAAAATTCCTTCATTAAATATCCCAATCTCGGCTAGGTTAATGGTTTATGTCAAACCCTAATGTGCCTCGATTCTATGTCCTTATCTTGGTTCTAATTCTTGATGAGATTAGGTTCCCACTAGAAAACCTTTCTAGTGAATCTTATTGTTTTGGCCATTAACTTTAGTTGTCAAGGATAACTAGATAACATAGGATCGTAACCTCATTTACTCAAGGTAATGAATTCTATCTTGGCGATCACTTACCTCTATACATGTAATACCTAAGGTTTTCCTAACCTATTAGAATCAGTAATGGTGACACTATAATGTTCATCTACTATACCATTCAATGCTTTTCTAACATATTAATAATTAGAAGAATACCATAAGAAGTAATTTTAATGAATAATGTGACAATGAGTAAAGAATGTAATCAATTTCGATAAGCACTTTTATGATAAAATGAATGTCAAATTGAGTTTGACTTAATGTGACTACATTAATTATTTATTTAAAATGTGAATCTGCAATGTTAGCGAATGGGCATTAGCATCTTTTAAGTCATTGGGAGATAATAAAAGTGACATGAGGAATTGATTTCAATTAAAGTTACAATGGTATAATAGAAGTCAAACTTAGTTTGATCTAGTGAGCCTATATGATGTACATACTTGAATAATGCTATTGAAAGGCTAGTAAATATGCAATATAATGTGTATAGAATTTATTTAGTAATGTCTAGAGTGTATAGTGATATTAGAAGGTAGAAATATGTATACCAAAGTGAAAGAAATGAAATGGAAAAAGTATTAAGTTACTAAGTTGGAAATGTGCATATATGGATTTGTTAATGCGCTTTTAGACTCTAAGGCCTAAGCTCATTGGATGGTTGGACCACAAGGCCTAAGAATAAATGAACATACACTTAACTAGAGTTAGAAATAGCTAATCAAGGTTAAATGGGTGTAGGATGAGTTAGCCATCAAATTTTGACTTGGAAGACACTATTTTTTACTATGTTAAATCCTTTTCCAACTTGAATTCTCACTTTTCTTGTACCAAAGTCTACATTCATTTTTGCTCTTTCCACAACACATGATGAAAATCATCAACCTAGATGATATCCTAGCCATTCAACTTAATTAAATTATAGCCATCCATTTTGATTAAGTCCTAGCCATTGGATTGAGTGTGATTAAATCACCACCATTCAACTTGCATATATAAATAAAAAGATGTGCAATTAGCTATATAAAAAAAAAAACACAATCCTAGAGAAAACACTCTCTAAATTTTGGCCATCCTCTTAGAAGTTCAAATCAAGACTTTCCATGGTAAAGAATCATGCTCATCTCTTTCCTTCTTTGTTCTAAGTATGTACGTGGTGAATTAGTTACAAAAATTTCTCTTTTCGTTCACTTATATGGATTGGCATAAGAAAAATAAAACTAGGGGATATTTGTTTTACATATTAATTGATAATATATAGAATTTGGACTTGGGAAAACAAAGTTTAAGAGGTGAAAATAACCAAGAAATGCATGAAGCTCATATAAGGGAACATAAGAGCAAGCTTTTGGCCTCTCTTTAATTTGGTATAAAGGATTGCTCTAAAATTTATTTGATGTTATCTAAGGTTATTTGGGATAGAGAATAGTGGTTTGGAAGATTCATATTGAATTATAGAAGCTTATTTCAATACTTGAAATTTTGAAGACATAACTTAGGTTAAAAGAGGAAGTTCAAGATCTAATCATTGTTTTCCATGTTTAATTGATGATATAGGCTTTTAAACATTCTAATTTCATAATTATATGAGCAAATTAAACATTGGATAAGGAATTAATGGTTTTGCCCAAATTCTAGGGTTTATGGACAAATTAAGGATTTTGAGAACTAAACTTGAATTCATGGAATTGAAGGGGGAATTAAGCTTAAGGATGGTGTAACATGAATTGTATAATGTTAATTTCAAAATTCAAATGATAGAAATTATTTTCCCCAAATTAAGTGAATTAGATTCATTTATTGAATTGAAAGGTGAAAGTGGAATTAATCTTATTGAATATTAGACATTGTTCAATTGATTTTAATTAGGTATTATGAAGTTGAAAAAGAGAATTGAGAGGAAAGGAATTATCTTTCCTTAAGTAAATATATTTGGCCATTGGAAAACAACTAAGGGACAATATTAAAATTAGTGGTTAGTATATGTATAGTTTATTTAACCTTAAAAGTAATAAGTTAGTACTATAATGAACAATACAAAAGTGTTAACAAGTTACGTTAAATTTAAACTAATGTCGTAACAAGGAAGTGATTAATGTGTAATTGAAATGCAAATGTGTAGAATCTAAAGACAATGACAAGGAAATTGTCCAAGGGTGTGAGGAGCACTACTAGCATCAAAGTTAAATGTAAATAGGAGCAAAGGAGTCCAAGGTGAGTACTTAATAATATAATATGACATGTGCCATATTTTATGAACCATTGTTGATGAAACTATTTTCATTAAATATTCTGATTCCACATTAATCATGAATTGCCTATTGAATATTGAGCCATTGAATAAGATGTTTCTTTATGGCATTTGGCCATTGTGAGCCCTTTCATATTGATTTCACAATAAGACCATTGATGAGAATTATTCTTGTATTGGCATATTTTTCATTAAATTCCCTATCGTGAATTCCTTATGAACCTTTCTATTAATGCCTATTGATAAGCAGAAATACCCTTCTGATATGGGGTAATACATCATAACTTATGCACTTGGTATAAGCCTACGGGTAGGACGAGAGTACCCAACCTCTGTTTGGAGGAACACTTAATCGTAAGATCTAATAAGTCTTACATAATGTGATGCATGCTATGAACCCTCAAAATTGCACCTCTAGTGGCCCGTCTTTTAGTTATGAACCCACAGGATCAAACCGAGCTTGAATTAAAACTGAAACAGGCCCAAAACGGATGGAAACAGGTCGAACCGCACAAAAGGCACGCCTGTCGTGCCGCCCAGAAGGCGGCACACATTTTGTGCTGCCGGCAGGCCAGCACTCCTGCCGTGCCACTGTGGGCGGCACTAAATTGATGCCGACAGACAGGCGACATGCCTGCCGTGCTGCTCGGACGGCTGGCGCATCACCAATGTCGCCCGTGTCGCCGGCGACGTGCTGACGCCGCTGTCCGTACCGCTAGAACCCCCTCTGGCAGCTCTATAAATAGAGCCTCCTCCAAGCTCATTTGTCATGATTTCCAACGCATTCCAACATAATTCAAGAGACTTCAAAGCAGTTGAGACATATTTCAAGGCATAAATTCCTTCTTATACTAACACACTTGTTGCTTTTAGATCTAGATTCCAAGTTTCCTTTGAATTCAAGGTGGAGTTGAGATTCAGAGCAAAGCTCGTTCCATTTGTTAGAAAACCAAGAAAAGCAAAGTTATAATTCTTTTTTATTTTCAAAATTCTAAATTCAGATCTAGAATTTTCTTTATGTCTAAAATTGAAAAGATCTAAAATTTATTAATTTAAGAATCAGAATTAAGTTAATAAGCAAACCAACACATTTTTAAAACCCCTCCTTCGCAAGAAGGGAGAACTGTGTGGGGTTTGATTCCTATTCGATAGGATACGCAAGCTGCCATTCTGAAGTGCATCAACTCTAAAATCTTTTTATCAATATTGTTTTCCTTTTTTGCTTTGATTTTATTTGTGTTAATCTTTTGTTTATGATTTTATTTTTAGTTTATTTGGGGGAATGTTTGCTTTTCCTAGTACCCATAAGGGCTAGAGGAAAGATCCTCTTTATTTCATTTGTTTTGATATTGTAATAATAAAGTAGGATTTATCTTACTTATTTATTGTCATTCCATCTCATCATATATATATATATATATATATATATATATATATATATATATATATATATATATATATATATATATATATATATCCGTTTCATTTATCATCATATTCCTATTCATGCATACACAAAAATTCCTTTTTTCAAGAGTTATTTTGCATTTTTAGCCAAACCAAAGAAAATAATATTTTCTTAGTTGTGTAATTACCAAAACCTGATCCCCGAGCCCTCCTTGGTCACTCGCAGATTGGTGCATTTTCCATTGGGATAAAATCAAATTATTTTTAGAGTCAATCATGTTGGGTTTTCTTTAATTTTCCCAATTAAAATAAATAAATTAAAGTGGCGACTCACTTTTCAACTTTCAAGTTACAAAAATCAATTTTCTAAACTCACAGCGAGTTCCAATTGTGGAGTTTCTCCTGAAGAGCATTTCGATCCCTCGGCAGATCGGACCGGTGCTCAGGCGAGGCCTCATAGTTGGCGACTCCACTGGGGACTTAAAAATCTTTTTCAAATAAAAGATAAAGTGGATTACTTTTGGTATAATACAAAGTTTGGCTTTAAAGGAAAAATAGCTCTTTCATGCGTCACTACATCAGACTTCTTGTCCAAAAACCCTAGCTTCTTAGGAAAACAAAGGATAGAAAATAACATTAAGTGGGTAACCTTCCTTAGGTTTGCTTGCCAATAGTGAAATCATCCAGCCCATGACGTATTCTCTAATACTTTTAGAGGTGTAATGAGTATTCATGTACCATTGGACCCACGCGAGGCTCCTTGTCTCGCATGTGGTTAGGTATATCACATCTCTAGTGTGATGAATTCCTTTCAAACCACCCTAACCCTTTCATGTAATGGCTCATAGAACCTTTCCTTTAGGATTGTGTGTATCGTAATACTAAAACTTGGTATGTCATTATCATGATACCTTTTCTATTCATGCATACATGCATGCATGCATAAACTTGACAAAGTTAGAGAGTTTTAATTTCACTCAAACACTGCTAGTCCCAATCACAAACCCATGTCAACCCATAGTCCCGATCAAGAGCTGATATATTCCATGATCTTTATTCCATACCTAAGCTAGAAACTGACCCAGCTTTATCTCTCTATCCCAAAGGTTGACAAGATGTCTGTTGCCGGAGAAAAGACCACTACCACCAGAGCTAATGAGATCTTTAATGAGCTTTTTGCCAAACTCTCTAAACACCAAGAGACCATCATGAAGAGGCAAGAGGCCTTTTTCCAAGACATGCTAAAGGCCTAAAGGAGGGCTATCATAGAGGATGTTCGTGCCATGTTAGAACAAACCTCCTTGGCTTAAAACCCCACTGACCCGAAATCATTCAAATTCGACCCCAAACCTACCTTTTATCCTGTCTATGGACCCGCTGACATTATTCCACCACTGCCAATCCCATCACATGAATTCCTTAAAAATAACTCACTAACAAATATCACTTCTGCCTCCACTTCGTAACCCACATATCCTTTCCAAGGGAAGGAAGTCAATCCTGAGATTAAGGCCTGCATGGAGAAGATGGAATGCATGGAAAAGATGTTGTTAGGAATGAAAAAGAAGGAGGATTTGGTGGATACGGAATCCTTAAGCTTGTTCCCTATTATAAGGGTTTCTCCCAAATTCAGGATGCTCAAGTTTGACAAATTTGATAGGACTACCTGTCGTAAGACCCACCTCAAAGTATATGTAGGAGCCATGCATCCATTGGGTATGGATAATCAACTCCTAGCCCAACTATTTCAATAGTCACTAACCAGTACAGTGGTAAAATGGTTTGTAGATTTGGATGTCGCCAAGAAACAGACCTGGGATGACATCTGTAATATCTTTGTTCAACAATATCATTACAACATCGAGGTTGATGTAACCAGAAGAGACCTCGAGACCACCAAGCAGTATGCTAAGGAATCCTTCTCCTCGTTCCTTACAAGGTGGAGGAAGAAGGCTTCTCAGATGGTAAACCGGCCTCCTGAAAATGAACAAATTGACATAATTGTTAAGAATCTCTTGCCAGTTTACCAAGAAAGGCTACAGACTCAATACTTACCTTTCTTTAAAGTCCTTATTGCTACTGCTTCAAAAATTCAAGACTTAATTCAGAATGGTCAGATTAAAGAAGACACAGCATCAGGGTCAAGGTATAAGAGGCCCACTCATCAGGGTAATGTCACTTCCTCAATAAGTCAAAAAGGGGAAGAAGTTAATGCTCTGACTATCAAGAAGCCTATCTGAATTAAAAGGAGATAGTTTTTTGATCTTGGGGGTATGCCTATGAGTATTATCCTTAAGAAGCTGGTTAAGGGAAACATGGTGAAACTCCTTGAGCCAAAACCAGTCCCCAATCCACTTCCCAAAAATTACAACCCACATAAGAGGTGTGATTATCATCAAGGACCTGGGCACAAAATAGATGCGTGCAAGGCCCTTAGACACAGAATTCAGGACCTTATTGACTCCAATGACCTAATTCCACCAAAAGCCCAGCCCAATATCAATACCAACCCTTTGCTCAACCACACAGTCAATGCTATAAATAATCATGAGGGAGTTGACCCCGTCTCCTTGATAGAGTCAAATCCCGGTTATTATTGTGTCCTGAACCTCACTAACCTAGTTGAGGAGATTGATGCCATCAATAGAAGTGGCAGAGTCATCCAAAACCAACCAAGCCCAAACACTTAACCTACCCAACCCATACCTACACCTGCCAACAAATTGAAAGGGATTCTTGAACCAGATGAAGATCCCATTCTTAAACAACTCAAGAAGACACAAGCCAACATCTCAATTTGGAGTTTGATCCAGTCCTCATATCCTCACCGCCAAGCTCTTTGCAAGGTGTTGAATCAGTGCCAAGCTCCAATTGACATCACACCTGAGAACCTTATTGCTTTTATTACCTCTGCTACTAAAGGGGTGTCCATCACTTTTAGAGAAACTGATATTCCAGAAGGAGATCCTAACCACAACAATGCCCTTTACATCATAGTGGTAACATAGGGAAAGACTGCGTTAATAGTCCTTATTAATAATGGTTAAGCCTTAAATGTATGCCCTCTGAAGGTGTTAAGCTGCTTGGGACTGGAGGTTACTGATTTTACCCCTTTGAATCAGATTGTAAGGGCATATGACAATACCAAGAGGGAAGTCCTTGGGGTAGCTATCATCGATGTAACTATTGGGCCAACATCTTTCACCATACCATTTCAAGTGATTGATGTACCTTCTTGTTTTAACCTGCTACTTGGAAGGCCCTAGATCCACCAAGCAAAGGCTATCCCTTCCTCCTTACACTAGAAAGTCAAGTTCCCTTTCAGAAATGGGGTCGTGACTGTTAAAGGGGACATGCATGGAAGACTAGACATTCCAAGCTCTATTCCTATTCTTAAGATTCAGCCTGAACTGTCCTCTTGTCCACTTTCAGGTGTCTCCTTCATTCAGTACATTGAGGGTGAAGAGGGTAAAGAATTCATTCCCTTTGATTTTGACCCCTTTGGGAATATTGCTATTGCTAATATGCTCCGCAAAATGAATTACTTTCCTGGTCTAGGTTTAGGAAGAATCCAATAGGGCTTGAAGTCTTTCCTAGACTATCTAGTTGCAACACCACCATTTGGACTAGGATATGAGCCCACTGATGAGGATCTAGAAGAAATGGAAAATCGGGCCAAAGAAAGAATAGCTACCCTTAAAAAAGGTGAGGTTTATCACTGGCCCATGCGCCCTTACTTCAAAACTCTAAATGACTATTTTATAAAGGAAGGTGACACAGTTCCTTATTGTAACTTTCCTGAGCCTTGGGTCTGCCCCATTATCGAAAAATTGATCCCCGGATTTGAAATCTTTTCTAATGTCAAGCTTGAGATAGAAGACTATGAGCCAATCTACATGCTCAGTCAGGATTGGGAAGAGAACATGGAGGCTAGTCTTTTTGATGAAGTGTTCATGCTCACTATTGAGGAGGAGAAAATTGACCCTTCCACCTTAATCCAGCCCACCGAGACCGAGTTGTAAAATTGGTCCTTTGAGGAGAGCCCCTTCTATCCATCCGAACTAGAGTCTGAACCAGAATCCATACCCGAATCAGAGTCTCAGTCTGAGATAGACTCGTCTTCTGAATTTGAGTCTGTCTCTTCTATTTCTTTTGTTGATAATGATGTAACTGACCTTGAGGGTCTCACTTTTTGGTTTGATGTAAATTGGGACATATCCCCATTTGAAATCAATGAAAATCATACTCTTTACTCTTATGACTCTGTATCTCCATTTTTCTTTGATGTTCCAACTTTTAAATATGACTTAAATGAGACATCAAGTAAAAATGAAATAAATGAAATAAAAGATGACACAATTAAATAGCCCATCAATGCTGGCACTCATGACATACAAAAAAATACATTCATTGCATCTGCATGCATAAACAAGGATCATATTGAAAAGATTATTAGAGAATTTCAAGACTGTTTTGCATGGCAACCGAAAGATATGACAGGGTTGGATCCAAACATAGCAGTTTATAAAATCCTAGTTTATCCAAGTGCTAAGCCTGTCAAGCAGAAATTGCGAAGACTCAAGATAGAATGGTCTTTGCCAATTAAAGAAGAAATTTCCAAGCTATTGGACCATAACTTCATTGAGCCCATCAATTATCCATCCTGGCTGGCTAACATTATGCCGGTTCCCAAGAAAGATGGTAAAGTCAGAATGTGTGTGGATTATAGGGATCTGAATAAAGCCTGTCCCAAGGATGATTTTCCCTTGCCTCACATTGATTTGTTGGTAGACTGCATGGCAGGTTCTGAACTGGTTTCCTTAACCGACCTGGCTGCAGGGTATAATCAGATAATGGTTCATCCTCCTGACAAAGAGAAGACAACATTCATTACTGAATAGGGCACCTATTGCTACCAGGTCATGCCATTTGGACTTAAAAATGCCAGGGTAACATACCAAAGGATGGCAACTACCATTTTCCATGACATGATGCATAAAGAAATTGAAGTTTATGTGGATAACATGGTAATCAAAGGCACCACTGTTGAAGAACATTCAGAGGCACTAAGGTGATTCTTCCTTAGACTTCACTAGTATAATCTCAAGCTTAATCTCGCCAAATGTGTCTTTGGAGCCTCATCTGGAGCATTCCTAGGCCACATGGTTAGCAAGAAGGGTATGGAAGTGGACCCTGCTAAGTCGAAGATAATTCTGGAAATGCCACCTCCAAAAATAGAAAAGGAGATCAGAGGTTTCCTTAGATGGCTACAATACATTAGTCGATTCATCAATTAGTTGGCTAATATATGTGGTCCCATCTTCAAGCTACTCAGAAAAGGAGCCTCCAAGCAATGGAATGATGACTGTCAGAAAGCTTTTGACCAAATCAAGTAGTACTTACTAAACCCATCGGTACTACAGCCACCGAGGTTTGGAAAGCCTTTGTTGCTTTATCTATCAGTAACCAATGAAGCGATGGGGGTAATGTTTGCTTAAAATGCTCCTGACTCCAGTAAGGAAAATGCCATCTATTCCTCGAGCAAAAGGATGTTATCTCATGAGCTCAAGTATAGTTTTACAGAAAAGTTGTGTCTTACTTTGGTATGGGTCTGCCATAAGCTGCAACATTACCTTTGCTCCTTTACAACTCATGTTCTTACTGATAAGAGCCCTTTGAAGTTCCTTATAGAGAAGTCGGTTCTTGACAGCAAGATGGCAAGGTGGATGGCTGTATTAGCTACATATGATATGAAATATATATAGCAGAAAGTAGTCAAGGGTAGCATAATGGCTAATTAGTTAGTTGCAGCTCCAGTAGATGATCATTGGGTCAAGCCTGAATTTCCTAATGAAGACATCCTGACAATTTACAGTAAAGTGTGGAAGCTTTATTTTGATAGGGCATCTAACAACAAAGGGTATGGTGCCGGCATTGTGTTCATTACACTGAGTGGGGAAAGCCTACCCATTACCATCAAACTAAACTTCGAGGTGACAAATAATGAAGCAGAGTATGAGGCATGCATCTGCAGACTTAAGGTAGCAATAAGGCTCAGAATCAAATGCCTTAAGATTTATGGGGACTCGAATCTGATAGTTTCCCAAGCCTTGGGGAAGTGGAAGATCAGAGAAGAGCTTTTGGTTCTTTACCATAAATGCCTAAATGAATTAGCAGCCAATTTCCATGAATTGTCTTTCCACTATCTTCCAAGAATGAAGAACAGATTTGCTGATGCTTTGGCAACACTCGCCTCAATGCTTGATATAAGTGACGGCTTCATAATCAAACCTGTTACAATTGAAGTTGAGCATGAGCTAGGCTATGTAGCTCATTGTTTGAACATTTAGGTGGTTGATAGCAAACCATGATTTTGGGATATCTTCAATTACATTAAGAATGGACTTTATCCTGAAGAGGCCTTTAAAATAGAAAAGAGGATTTTAAGACAGTTGTCCAAGGGTTTCATTCCAAATAAGGAAGTACTTTACAAATAGGTTTGGAATAACATCCATCTAAGATGTGTCACTGAAGCAAAAGCCCAACAGATCATGGAACAGATGCATGGTAGCAACGAAGGCCCACATATGAACAAAATTGCTCTAGCCCGTATGATCATGAATTAGGGTTACTTCTGGCTTACTATAAACCAAGACTGCGTAAGATATATTCAGAAGTGCCATAAGTGTTAGATCTATGCTAAACTTCAGAAGAAACCTCCTGTACCTCTATCTCCTATCACCACGCCTTGGCCATTTGCAACTTGGGGCCTGGACGTGACTGGCAAAATAAGCCCGAAGTCTTTCGGCAAACATGAATTCATTCTAGTGGCTATTTACTATTTCTCTAAATGGGTTGAAGCTGCACCTTACTAGATATTAGACTCTAAACGAGTAGCCTTGTTTATTCGTACCAGCATCCTTTGTAGGTACAGAGTCCCTTTTGAGATCGTCACTAACAATGGGTCTCACTTCCAAAAGGAGGTTGCTCTGCTATTAAAGAAGGAGAAAATTCAACACCACAAGTCCTCTCCGTACATACCTCAAACAAACGGCATAGTTGAAGCCACAAATAAGACTCTTAAGAGTATACTGCAGAAGATGGCTGACAACCATAAGGATTGGCACCTGTATTTACCCTATGCCTTATGGGGATATAGAATAATAGTATGAACTCCAACCGATGCAACACCTTACTCCTTAGTGTATGGGATGGAAGCCATCCTACCAATCGAGGTAGAAGTCAAGTCAGCTTGCATTATGAGGGAAAGTCAATTAGACGAAGTGGAATGGGCGAAAGGCTACCATAACCAACTTCTTGCCATCGATGAAAAGAGAATGGATGCCTTATATCAGATGCAAGGTTATCAACAGAAACTGGCTCGACACTTTGATAAGAGAGTTAGGGACAGAGGATTACAAGACGGTCACCTTGTCTTGAAAGAAATAAAGGCACCTGTTCATGATCCAAGGGGAAAATTCAAACCTAATTGGAGTGGCCCATTTGTGATCAAGAAGATCTTATTCAGAGGAGCAGCAATCTTGATAGACTTGGATGGCATAGAATTTGCTAGCCTAAGCAACCTAGACCAACTCAAGAGATACTTTGCATAAAGCATCTTTGTAATTCATGCATAGCATTTGTAATCATTGTAAAATCATGCTCAGCATTCACATCTATTCCTCAAAAGTTAGAAGTATGTGGACTTGATTCTCCATAAAGAGGAAAAAAAATCAAAATAAAAAATCATTGTAAGGAGATACATAGGCAGCCCATACGGGCTCGGTCTAATTCATCAATAGAATTTTCATTTTCACATTCACTCGGCTCTTAATTGTGTCACAGAAAAATGAAGTGAAAAAAAAGCTCGCTAAGTTGAAAACTCGAAAGTGCGGCTTAGGGCAAAGTTAGAGCAACAAAAGTGATAAAAAATGAATGATGTCTTATTTTGTCTCATTTAAATCCTTGGAACATTAAAAGAAAATAAATACATGGTCAAAATTTGCCCTAAACTAAAACAATAATCATGACTCTTACTCTATCTCCTCGAGTATAGCAGCCCTTCTAGCCTTCTCTGATTTCCATGAGTTGGCTATCCACTAGTCAATATACTGCATGGATTTACCACCTTGGTCAGCAGGGCGAATAGCATGAAAACCCCTCACCTATCCATTTCTGACAGCTCGGGCAACAGTCTCGGTAATCAAAATAGATTCAAACTGAGCACCATCTGGGGGCACGTCCTGACTAGGTCCCATTTGGTGCATGACCCTAGTACCTTGATAAAAGGTCACCATCCTCAGTCCCAGCAGGTAGACCATCTTGTAGCCAAAGCTCATGGTCATGAATCTTCTGATCTTGTACCATTCGCACCTCCATAGTAGGTCATCAGAGTCCAGCTCCATCAACCATTTTGTCCATTCTTTCTCAGAATTCCATTTTATCACAATGGTCCAAGTTCTATACCATGAAGCAGAATAATCCACCTTGGTGGGAGGTCCAACTATCCAAAGATGATCTCTCAGCCAAATCTAAAAAGTGCAAAAGAGATAAGCATAAAGAAAACACAGAAATAGTTGAACTAAAATACAAAAGCCAGAATTCAACCTAAAGAATAATAGGGCTAATTGACCATGGCCCATCAAAAGTGCAAGACTTGTCTGGACTCATGATGGTCTCAGCCAGCACTATAGCTATAATAGATCTCCCTTCCTCCATTTGCAGAATCAGCTCAGTGACTCTAGCATCCCCCTAACTAGTAGGGCTCACAAAAAATGTATCCAATAGTCAGACAGAAGGATAGAGCTCGCATCCTCAAATGAAACCACCCATCATCCTCAAAATCCTTAGGATCATAGAATTCTACTATCACAGCAGTCAGATCAACCTAGTCATCCACTACCATGGGACTAGCAATCTCTATACTTAAGTTAAAAAGTCCCTTGAAAGAGTTAAAATATCCTACTTTCTCAACAGGAGTAGCCAACATAGCTTCTAGATTAGATCCAAGTAGCATAGAAAACTCCTCGAATGTAGGACACATCTCTTCCATAGATGACCCAAATTTGAAGACATAGGCAATTGGATCTTAAAAGTGCAAGCAGGCACGCAGAAATTCCCAATCAACCTTTATACCTCTTAGGATGGGCATAGCGCTTACCCCATACCTTCCCAGGTTAATTCTCTCTACTTTGGTAAGGTTCTTACACCATAAGAATAGCATGGCTGAAATAGGGCTCCATTGTCAGGAATGAAAAATAAATAAAATTGATGGGGAGCAAAAAGTGATTGAAAATGACTTTTAGAGGCACAAAAATTGATGGTACGGACTGGGAAATGGATAAAAACTATTCAAATAGGCAAACATGCTAGCCTGCCAGATCTGCTACTGGCGGCACGCCAATCGTGCCGCCCAGTATGGTGGCACACGGGACGTGCCGCCTGAGGCGGCGACACAGTTTACCAGTAGCACGACAACTGTGCCGCCCACCTGTCCTCTGCCTCCTTATGCCCCTTTTCCTTAAAATAGTTTTTACATTTTTTCTCAAGATTTCAAGCTTAAAATAATTCATTTTTCTCAAAATTGAGCAGAAAATGAGAGAAAAATGTAAGGTATAGTGCAATGGAATCCTATTCAGCCAAATATCTGCATTCATACCATACACCCATCTCATTCAAATCATGCATAAAGTCATACATATCATACAATGTCACATGAGCATAAAAGTGCATATATCCAAAATATCATGCATACATCCATCATCCTCCGTACATGTATACATGAAAAAAAGCAAAAGCTGACAAAACAGGTCTTTAGCAACCGTGCCTAGGTCTGCAGCGTCCTCGCCTAGACATATCATGCTCGTGACTATCCTCTGACATATCCCTATCATGCAGAAAAGAAGTCAAAGCAAATGCATATCGGCCTAAGAGATCGTAGTGATAGCGAAGAAACTCCGTAGGAACCTAGGGAAGAAAGGAAAATATATAAGAATCACTACAAGGCAGATAGACAAAGGGCTAAAAATACCAGTTGTGCAAAATGTTTACCTCTGTAATAGTCTCAAGGATAGTAGGGAAGAAGGCTGGATGATCATTAAGAAGATGGTAACATCGTGATCGACCGTCACAAGAAAAATAATCCAGATGAGCTGGCAAACGGACAAGGCTAGTAGGCAAGGGAACCGGATCAGTCGGACCTCCTACTGAAGCATCTGGAGCTAGAGCTGGAGTTGAGCCACTAGCCCTTGAAGGACCAATCTTAGAAGGATCAGCTGTAAAACTTGAATGGCTAGCCATAACACCTGAAGGTCCAACCCTAGGACCTATGCTGCCAAGCAAAATAGTACCGCCAGCTGGTGGAGAGAAGAAGCTCCTAACTCTGGAGAGAGGACCTCGGGAAGACGCTGAGCTAGATCCCCTATGTGACAGTCCCCGCAATCTATCCAAAGGAGGTGTGCCCCGCATCAGGGATGCCTCATAGAACTTATCATAGTCCAGATCAGGCAACAGGAAATCCAGGCAAGAAACTCCAGCAGCCCAATCATCCTCTCCCAAGATAGCTAGCCCAAACCTCATATCTGCCAGAGGGGACTGTGGCATAACTCTCTCTCTTGTAACCTGTGCCCTTACCCTCTCTCCTAATTAGAATGTCCTCAAAGACTCCCAGTGGAGCAAGAGTCAATAAGAGGACAACCCTATGCTAGGCCTGATCTGGTCAGGAATCCACTCTTCAAACCTGATAAATGGCGACCATCTCACCTGCAAACAGATTGCAATATTCAGTAGTGGAAGATAAACAGTAAGATTCAGGTTAAGATAAACAAAGAAATACCTGGTCTACAGTCACAGTAGCAAAGATCTATCTGCACTGATCAAATAAAGGAAGGTCTATTAGACGCCCTCCAAATGTGTCCATAGGGGGGTCAATAGCAGTAGGCTCTCTTAGTGATGGAGCCAGCATCAAAAAGTGCTCATAAGCCCAGTACTGCAAAAAATAAAATTCTATCATTCACTGGGCAGATATTAGATAATAGAATACTAGAGTGTAATACTCACCTTGAGCACAATGGAGGTACCACCATGGCTATAAAGCGTGCCATGGGAAATGCTGCACAGCTCATGATACATAGCACAAAGGGCTACACCTCCCCAGTTAAACTCCCTAATCTCATCCAGATTCTCCAAGGATCGCAGGACATTCAAATTTATGCAGTCCTTATTGTTATGCAGAAAAGTATAGCTCAAGATAATCAAGGTGCAAAGTCTAGCACCCTGATCAGCACCATACTAACTAAGAGTTTGACCCACAGTCATCAAGGCCTGATGAAGCCAAGAGCATGGGACATGGAAGCTCCCATGAGGGGGATCAACCCTAATCAGAGCCGTCATCTCTACAGAAGCATGCTCAATCCATGAAGAATAAAACTTGAGAGGATGAGATCTGAAATGCATACTAGTAAGCATGCTCCACTTGAAGGGAGTGACTGTCATCTCACCGCAGGAAAAGTTGAATGTGTTCGTAGTATCCCACCAACGTTCTGCCAGTGCCCGAACCATAATAATGTTAACCGGCTACTTGAGATCCAGCTCCAGCCACCCGAGCAAGCCAGATGGCTCGAGGTGCAGACGGATAGCCTCTTGATTATTCAAATAAATACGGACTAGCTCCATGACACTATGGCCACCCCTAGGCCTCAATTGTGTTCTTTGTAATTTTTTGTAAAAAAAAATTATTATTAATAATTATCAGAATTTTTACTGACTGTATAGGGAAAGGAAAACATACCTGAAGAGATCCAATGTAGCTGACATGATGATCTGGCTCCTTCAATAGTGTCTCCGGGTCTTAAGCACCTACCGCTGGCTGATTGAAGATTTGCATATTTGAGAAAATAAAAAAAGAGAGAATAAAAAGAGAAAAGAAAATTTTTAGAGAGAAGTAAAAGCTAGAGAGAGAGAAGAGAGAGAGTGAAAATGAATTTATGAGAAAAGTGAAGGAAGTGAAGGTTTATGTAGGAATAGAGGTGGGCCCCCCATAACATCTTTCTACTTTTTTTATTCGCAGGTCCAGTTCACGTGGTTTTACCATAACGGACTCATTTTAAATTGGAATTTAGTTCTGTCTGAAGCAGTGAATCTGCACGATTTTTATCCATTTCCCAAAACAAATGGGGTTTGAATCAAAGTTCAGAATCTCTTGAAATTGCAGAAAAACTGAGAATTCAAAAATAGCTTGAAAATTGGAAAATAGTCCAAACAGAGTCAGAATAGCTAGAAATCAGACATGAAGCTCTTGCACAACTCCCAATACTAAAAAGGACATTCAGAATGTACAGAATGACATCCTAAGCCTTTCGGTTCACACTTATCAGATTTGGCCTATGTTTGGCCAAATTCGATAATGGGGGCAGTTGTGAACCCTGAAAATTGCACCTCCAGTGCACCGTCTTTTAGTTACAAACCCACAGCATCAAACCAAGCTCGAATTAGAGCTGAAATAGGCCTGAAACGGATGGAAATAGGTTGAACCACACGAGAGGCAGGCTTGCTATGCCACCCAGAAGATGGCATGCATTTCATGCCGCCGGCAGGCCGGCATTCTTGCCGTACCATCGTGGACGGCACTAAATTAATGTCCGCAGACAGGCAGCATGCCTGCCATGCCGCCCAGATGGCAGGCACATCACAGTGCTGCCTGTGCCGCTAGTGACGTGCTGACGCTGCCGTCCATACTGCCGGAACCCCCTCTGGCAGCTCTATAAATAGAGCCTCCTCCAAGCTCATTTGGCATGATTTCCAATGCATTCCAACGCAATTTAAGAGACTTCAAAGCAGTTGAGACATATTTCAAGGCATAAATTCTTTCTTATACTAACACACTTGTTACTTCTAGATCTAGATTGCAAGTTTCCTTTGAATTCAAGATGGAGTTGAGATCCGGAGCAAAGCTCATTCCATTCATTAGAAAACCAAGAAAAGCAAAGGTATAATTCTTCTTTATTTTCAAAATTCTAAATTCATATCTAGAATTTTCTTTAGGTCTAAAACTGAAAAGATCTAAAATTTATTAATTTAAGAATCAGAATTAAGTTTATAAGCAAACCAACACATTTTTAAAACCCCTCCTTTGCAAGAAGGGAGAACTGCGTGGGGTTTGATTCCTATTCAATAGGATACACAGGCTGCCATTCTGAAGGGCATCAACTCCAAAATCTTTTTATTAATATTGTTTTCCTTTTTTGCTTTGATTTTATTTGTATTAATCTTTTGTTTATGATTTTATTTTTAGTTTATTTAGGGGAATGTGTGCTTTTCCTAGTACTCATAAGGGCTAGAGGAAAGATCCTCTTTATTTCATTTGTTTTGATAATATAATAATTAAGTAGGATTTATCTTGCTTATTTATTGTCATTCCATCTCATATATATATATATATATATATATATATATATATATATATATATATATATATATATATATGTGTTTCATTCATCATCATATTCTTGTTCATGCATACACAATAATTCCTTTTTGCAAGAGTTATTTTGCATTTTTAGCCAAACCAAAGAAAATAATATTTTCTTAATTGTGTAATTATCAAAACCTGATCCCCAAGCCCTCCTTGGTCACTTGCAGGTTGGTGCATTTTCCATTGGGATAAAATCAAATTATTTTTGGAGTCAATCATGTTGGGTTTTCTTTAATTTTCCCAATTAAAATAAATAAATTAAAGTGGCGACTCACTTTTCAACTTTCAAGTTACAAAAATCAATTTTCTGAACTCACAGCGAGTTTCAATCGTGGAGTTTCTTCCGAAGAGCATTTCGATCCCTCGGCGGATCGAACCGGTGCTCGGGCAAGGCCTCACACATGCGAGTGAGCAATGCTTAGGCTGCTAATCTTTAATTTATATATGTGGGAAGCATTCCACTTCTATGAAATTACTATTTCTACTAAAGATATTATTTCTATCTTAAATGAGAAATTGATTCGTAATGTCAATTTTGATTAACATTACTCCAATGTCATAATGAGCCCATTTTGTTAAGAACCCACATACTCACCCTATGTTGTATTATTATATACTCACTAAGCTTTTTCTCATTCCTTAGTTGTTTAAATTTTTTAGGTAAGGTTGGTGAGTCATCAAGGTAAATTTCAGGCCCTATTCTTCTACTTGGAAGTTTCTCTGCTAATTTTAAGTGTTGTGAAACTTGGTTATATGACTATGAAGACCATTGTTTTAGAGTTCCATGGTTACCAAAGGTTTAGCATTAAAATGTTATTGGGTTTATATGTATTGTAAATTGTATTATAATTACTATCATAATAGTGTATTAAGTTATTGACATTTGGATAATGATATGAAATATAAATCTGAAAATTTTATGAGTCGAGTATATAAATGGTATTGGTAAGTAAGTATTTGGTATATGTAAAATGATAAACTAGCAATGGGCAATAAGGAAAGGTAATCATGTTTCAATCTTGGGATAAGGTTCAACATGGTAAATGGTAAAGGATTGTAAGTTAAATAGGATTCTACGGGTTTAGGTAACTTTATATCTCCCTATACCTTAGGACCGTCATGACTTAATAAGTAGGTCATGATGATACATAATAAATTAAAACTATCATATGCCATATATCTATACATGAATAATACATCTATGTAAACAGTAATAAATTCTAGATATAGTATCCCTTAAGTCAAAAAACTATATGCACTATTATGACATAAATGATAAATAATTGACAAGTAGTAAACCCTATATTATTATTATCTAACATCACAGTTTGATTATCATCTTATGAATATCCACGTATTTGTATCAACATCACTTGTGAAGCATTATGAGACTCACTACCTCTATAATCATCCATATCACATACTGATTATATAAAACAAATAGAGGTGATGGTCTTCCAGAATTAATGATGCCCAATCATTAATCTTATGATCATAAACTTATTTAAAATATTTGTACAAAAATGATATTTCTCCCATACTATCAACACTTAAGAATAGATCCTTTTACAAATACTTATGGACTATATTTAATAATATGAAATCCTTGTCACATTATGAATATATTTATTATGCCATTGGAATTATTATCTACTATTACATAATAATTATATGGCTCTTAGGGCACATACTACTATCAATCTCCCACTTACACTAGAGCTATTATGCTTAGTATCAAAAACTCATCTTCTAAAGATAAAGTTTAACTGTTACTAACTTTTGACTTTAGTTAATAGATTAACCAAGTTTATTGTTAATGCTATTTTCTGCAAGGCTAGATTGCCTTATTCCAACAATTTATTTGATAATATCATAATGCCTTTTGAAATATTCTGGATCTTAGTGTAAGACTCAAGTCCCTTGCCATAAACTAAGTCTCCATTATTATCACAGCAGAGAGATACTCATAATGTATAGGAGAAACTCTAAAATAATTTATAACTATTGAATCCAAAACATCTTATTTGCAACATCCCATGTACCAAATTCGGCTTATGTAATGAAGTTCGTAATAATGATTTGCTTAGAACTTTTCTAGCAAATTATTTCTTCATTATAGATAATAACAATCCCAATGATATACTCTCTATCATTTATGTAGTAACATTCTTTATTTATCAAAATTAAATCTTAAATACTTCTCAAGTACATTAGAATAATTTTGATTATATTTCTAATAATTTAATCCTAAATAAGATTGGAATTTGTTAGTCATACTAACAATGTTCTCAGTATCCAACACATTATACAATTCATGTATAATTTAGAGTTCCTATAGTCACACTATTAGGAATTCATGCCATACTTTTTTTAGGTATCTAGGTAATCAACCCTTAAAAAGTGGATATCAAAATTGTAGGAAGTAATACTTTAGCTTGTTGAACTCTTCAACATCTTTTCCAAATATTGACTTTGACATATTTAACATTTCTTCAATTTATCTTTGTAGATATGAATTAACAAGAACGTAAAATATATATCTAAAGTCTAAATGTAGAAAGTAATGGTAAACTATTCCACAAATGCAAATATATTAATATTTTTACCAACCAATGTGTTATCCATGTACAAAATTAAAAGTGAGGAGACTTCCACTATCCTTTTGAACATTAAGGACCATCGTGTGATGATACAACTCCTTATGATTTTGCATACTTTGGAATTTTCTTAAGATTCTAAACCTTTAATTTATTCTATGATTATGTTTTCTTTTCTAGAGAAAGAAAACCAGTTTTGACATCTATATGTCAAACTCATAATTAATATACATTGCTATATCATATATAGCTATAATATAATCATCTCGTAATTTTCTTCATCATGAACATACAAGTTTTGTGCATTCATATAAAGGAAATTATATTTTTCTTAAGATTAGATATTTTACTATCTTATGATTCACTTCATAATGAATACACAACTCCTGTGTATCTATATAAAGGAAATGATATCTTACCAAACAATGAGATATTCTACTAAAAACCTTTTAACAGCTATAAAGGATAAAACATTTAGTTAGTTTTTAGAGTTTTCATAGAGTTAATCAAATTTACTTTGATCATTTTATTGGATATTATTGGATGACATTCACCAAATTATTTAATCTTCCTCAATATGTCTCTTTCTTGAATAAACACTTTGTCAAGAAATAACATCTTTACTGACAACTCTTTATTATGTAAAAGATAGAAATATTATCCTAAACTGATATGATGCAAATATGTATACCTAAACTAATCAATTAATAGTTAATTTTGTGTTTGCATGCATGAACTTTATCTTTAAAGTGGTGCTTTTAATCTTGTTTTTAAGTGTTCTTTAAGTAATCTAGGTAACTCTCAAAGGATTAAGGGTTCTATGCTTGAAAGGGAAGAAGTTTGGCAAGGACTAGTCAAGACAAGCCCGTGCCGACTCATACCCCATAGGTGCCGAGTCGTGACAGAAGGTTGTGGTGCCGACTCATGCCCTTTGGTGCCAAGTCATGCCAGAACCATGTGGTGCTGACTCATCCTAGCTTGTCTCGAGTAGTTATAGTGCCTTTTCATCAAAACTCTTCACAAAAGGCTCCTTTTTGCAAAGGACATGATTTGGGACACCTAGAAAACTATAAATAAGAATGTTTTATAGAATTTTAGACATGTGATATTAGTATTATTCATATATTAAGTTAGTAATTAAGAGTGTAATTCAAGTGTTCAAAAGTTAGAACAAGATTGAAGAGTCACCAAGGCATTCAAGCAAGCATTCAAGGACACCTCTTCAAAGTAAATTTTTGGAGTAAGGATTGAAGAAAATATCATCAAAGTTTCCTTTCCCTTATCCTTTTTTATCTTTGTTCCTTGACGTTCCTCTTGTCTTCTTGTCTAAACTTTGTCATTTACACTATGAATATACACTAGTTTTGTTTCTTTGAATTGCAATAAAGTATTGGTTTTAATCATTCTATCACTTAGATGCTTTGCATGATTTAGTTTTAATTGTGTGCTTAATTAACGTTGTATGTGCTTGATCACCATGTATAACATGATAGTCAAATTATTCACAATGAGAGTTGGGATAAATTGATGGAAAAACAATTAAAATTACTTAGAGAATAGGATAAGCACTTGGAGACAAGCAAATCCACTCTAAGGGGAATTATAGTATTGGCATGAATATTTATGGTTCTGTTCTATCTCTATGATGACATGAGAATGCTCATAGACTCTAGATTGAACACTTCTAATTGACAACGAGAGTTGCTTTTAGGAATTATAGACCATACTCACAATCATTGCATGCATGTAACACATCTTATAAAAATCAATTCTGATTTGTAATTCAATCTAATCAACATCCTTAATCATAATATTAGTATAGTAGTATATAGTTAATTTTAAATCTCTTATTTAATATCCTTGCCTATCCATCCTAGTAACTATCCAATTAATACAAAATTTCCAAGTTCCTTAGAGTTTGACATCCTACTCATCTTATACTAATCCCTTTGGATTTGGGTCACCCATAGTAGGCCTAACAAATTTTTGGTGCCGTTGTCGGGGAATTTGTTGTAATTTTTGTTAATTTAGGATAGTGAAAAGTTGTTTTAGGTTTTTGTTTTATAATTTTTATTTTTTATTTTAATTTTAGTTAAACATGCGACAAAGTAGAAGCTCTAACGATCTTCTATTTGATACTGAAATTGATCGAACTTTTCATGGTTTGTGTAGGAATCAAAGACAAAGAGAAGAAGATTAACACAACTTAATGGTCGGAGAAAGACTAACGTTGGGCAACTTTGCCATGCCTAACATCACAGATTGTATGGGGGGAATAATGGCTCCTTCAATTGCCAACAACAACTTTGAAATCAAACCTAGCATCATTCAAATGGTGCAAAATAATTAGTTTGGTGGTTTGCAAGGCGAGGATCCATACGCACACATCTTGACATTCTTGAACATATGTGCAACATTTAAAATAAATGGAGTATCAGATGATGCAATTAGATTGAGGCTCTTCCCATTTTTAGTCAAAGAAAAAGCTCAAATATGGTTGGTAAGTTTACCAAGTGAATCAATCACCACTTGGGATCAATTGAAGTAAGCATTCCTTCAAAAGTACTTCCCTCCACAAAAGACTGCAAAATTTCATAATGAGATCACCACCTTCAAGCAAAATCTAAATGAAACAATTTATACTTCTTGAGAAAAATTTAAGGAACTCTAAAGGCAATGCCCACATCATGGATTGCCCGATTGGATGATTCCTCAAAATTTTTATAACGGATTGACAAATGAGAATCGCAACATAGTCAATGCCGCATCTGGAGGTAAATGGATGGATAAGATAGCAAGAGAGGCTATCACTTTACTCGAAGAACTTGCATCCCAAGGATAAATGGGAGATGAGACAACTATGGCAAAAGCAAAAGGGATCTTGGAACTTGACACTATTAACCTGCTAACAGCAAAGGTAGATGCACTCACCAAAATGGTAAGTAAAACTCAAATTAATTCTATTGAAAATACTGATGTTGTTTGTGAACTATGTAGAGGTCCTCATCCTTATTCCTAATGTAGTTCAAATGAGGAGGTAAATTATGTCCAAGGGGGATATAACCAAAGAATGGGTATGAACCCAAACACATACAACCCTTAATGGAAGAACCATCCTGGTTTTTCTTGGTCTAACCCTTCCTTCCAATTAAACCCACCTATTAACCAAAATCTCAAACTAAATAACCCACCAGGTTTTCCCATGAAGCAACCCTATACTCCTACACCACCTAAATCTAATTTAGAGACCCTTATAAAGTAGTTTGTAGGAACATAAATATCCATTAATAAACAAAGCGAGGAGCAATTTAAACAACTTAATTCTAAAATTGATCAACTTGCTACTCACAACAGAATTTTAGAAATTCAAATTGCCCAACAAGCCTCTTCCTCTAACCCTAAACCTATAGGTAAGTTACATAGACAACTAGAATTTGTTCAAAGAGAGACTTGCCAAGCAATTACTCTAAGAAGTGGTAAGATGGTTGAAAATATTGCTAATGAGAATAAAAATGATATAGTAGGTGATGAGGAAGTAAACTTAGAATGTAACCAAGGGAATGGGGTTAAATGTAATAATAAAAATGAAAATATCATACCACCTAAGGTCAATGATCCTAAAATAGATCTCAAGACCTTGCCCTTTCCTCAAAGGTTCAAAAGAAGGAACCTAGATAAGTAATTTGGCAAATTCCTAAAGTATCTTAAAGATATTACTATTACTATTCCATTCTTAGATGCTATAAGGGATAAGCCGGCTTGGGGTAAATTTTTGAAAGACATGGTCTCCCATAAAAGCAAACTAGAAGATTATGGTCTAGTATCTTTAGTAGAAGAATCTAAGGCCATGTTTTCTAAGTCCCCTCTTAAGCAAAAAGATCCTAGATGTTTCATCGTCCCATGCATGGTTAGAGGCAAGTATTTTGATAAAGCTTTATGTGATATTAGTGCTAGTGTAAGTTTAATGCCTTATTCTATTTATTTAAAACTTAATTTGGGTGAACTTAAGCTTATAACATGTGTCTCTTGATGGCTAACAAGACTATTACCTATCCAATTGGCATTGTTGAGAATGTGCCAACAAAAGTAGGTAATTTTATAGTTCCTGCAGATTTTATTATCCTAGACATAGAGGAAGACCTCGAAATCCCTATCTTGTTTGGAAGACCATTCTTAGTAATGGTAGGTGCTATCATTGATATGAAGAAAGGTAAAATCACATTTGAGGTAAACAATGAACGCATAGAATTTGATGTTCTTAAGATGATGAAATCTTCACCTATGGAAGCAGTTAGTAGGATTGACTCAATGGACTTGATTAATGAATGTACAAATGAAGTCAAATATGAATGCATGAGTCAAGACCCTATTCCCCCTTACTAAGTCCAAGAAGAAGAGGTAAATCTTTTAGAGACTACTTCACATCATCACTCCTTCCGACCTACTAGATTTGAACCTCTGGAGAGAAATAATGACCCAAATTCCTTTTCAAGAGAAGAAGTAAGTTTTGAACTCAAGCCTTTGCCATCAAATTTAAAATATGCATTCCTTGATTCTGAATCTAAATTCCCTTTTATTGTGAATTCATCCTTGTCTTTAGAAAATATCAATCTTTTGTGCAATGTGTTGCTTAAACAAAGAAGTTCCATTGGTTACTCTTTCAATGATCTAAAAGGTATTGGCCCTAATATTTGCATGCACATGATAATCTTAGAAGATAATGCTAAGCCTTCCATTGAAGGTCAAAGGAGACTTAATCCAACTCTCAAAGAAGTGGTAAGAAAAGAGGTCATAAAATTACTTGATAATGGCATCATATACTCAATTAGTGATAGTAAATGGGTAAGTCCTCTTCAAGTTGTCCCTAAAAAGGGTGGCTTGACTGTTATTAAGAATGAATTAAATTATTTGATCCCTACTAGGACTATCACTAGATGGCGTATGTGTATAGACTATAGAAAATTGAATAAAGCAACTAAAAAAGATCATTTTCCGCTACCATTTCTTTACCAAATGTTAGAAAAATTAGCAAATTATTTTTATTTTTGTTATTTGGATGGTCTTAGTGGTTTTTATCAAATACCTATCTACCCTGAAGACCAATCAAAAACCACTTTTACATGTCCCTGTGGAACTTTTGCATTTAGACGCATGCCATTTGGTTTATGCAATGCACCTGCAACATTTCAAAGATGCATGTTTTCTATCTTTAGTGACTTGATAAATGACTTTTTATGGACGATTTTAGTGTCTATGGAACTAACTTTGAAAATTGCCTAGAAAATCTTTCTAAAGTTCTTGACAGGTGTAAGGAGCATAGACTAGTACTTAATTGGGAAAAGTGTCATTTTATGGCACAAGAAGGAATAGTACTAGGGCATATGGTTTCCAAAAGAGGTATTGAAGTGGATAGAGCCAAGGTTGAAGTGATCATAAATTTATCGCAGCCCAAATGTATTAAGGACATTCGAAGTTTCTTAGGACATGCCGGGTTCTATAGACAGTTTATCAAGGATTTTTCCAAAATTGCCAAGCCATTATGCAATTTGCTTGTGAAGAAAGCCACCTTTGAGTTCGATGAAGCATGTCATGAAGCTTTTGAGACCCTAAAGAAAGATCTTACATTCGCACCGATTCTATAGCCACCTAATTAGGAGCAACCTTTTGAAATTATATGCGATGCTAGTCATTTTGTAGTTAGAGCAGTCCTTGAGCAAAGGAAGGAAGGTAAGCCTTATGTAATTTACTATGCAAGTAAGCTACTTGATGATGCCCAAATCAACTATACAACTACGAAGAAGGAACTACTAGCCATAGTTTATGCATTTGATAAATTTAGAGCATACTTGGTAGGTCAAAACGTAACTGTATATTATGACCATGTTGCTCTAAAGTACCTCTTAAGTAAAAAGGATGCTAAACCTAGGCTACTAAGGTAGATTCTTATGCTCTAAAAGTTTGATTGGGAAGTAAGGGATAAGAAAGGGAATGAAAACCTTATGGCGGACCATCTCTCTAGACTTGATCAAGAAGGTTTGAGGAAGCTTGATGATGGAGTACCAATACATGAGACCTTCCAGGGTGAGCATTTGTTTAATGTTGTATCATAAGAAATTCCATGGTATGCTAACATTGTTAACTTTCTTGTAAGTGGGATTCTTCCTTATGGTTTATATTATAGACAAAGAAAGAAATTTTTGCATGATACTAAATTTTATTATTGGGAAGAACCTTTGCTTTATAAAAGACATGCATATGGGCTAATAAGGAGATGCATTCCTCAAGGTGAGATTCAAGATGTTTTGAAACATTATCATTCCTTAGATGTGGGTAGACACTTTGGTGTAACAAAAACAGCTTCTAAGGTATTACAATGTGGTTTTTGGTGGCCTACTTTATTCAAAGATGCTAGAGAATTTGTCCTTACATGTGATAGATATCAAAGAATGGGAAATATATCTAGGAGAAACGAAATGCCTTTAAATGGCATTCTTGAGGTAGAACTTTTTGATGTATGGGGTATGGACTTTATGGGTCCTTTCCCTAGTTCTTTAGGCTATAAATACATCTTAGTTATGGTAGACTATGTGTCTAAATGAGTTGAAGCAATACCTACTATTACTAATGATGCTAAGGTAGTCAAGAAAATGCTTAAAAAAGTAATCTTTCCTAGGTTTGGTACTCCAAGAGCTTTGATAAGCGATGGAGGTTCCCATTTCTGTAATAATATCATAGAAAGTCTACTTAAAAAATATGGAGTTAATCACAAAATAGCTACTCCTTACCATCCACAAACAAGTGGACAAGTTGAGGTAAGCAATAGGGAAATTAAGTGGATTCTAGAGAAGACTATTTCTTCTTCTAGGAAAGATTGGGCATTAAGGTTAGATGATGCCTTATAGGCATATAGAACTGCTTTTAAAACTCCCATTGGCCTTACCCCATATCAATTAATCTATGGTAAATCTTATCATTTGTCCGTTGAACTTGAACATAAAGTGTATTGGGCAACTAGGGCTTTGAACTTTGATATGAATAAAGTAGGTAAGAAAAGACTTTTGCAACTCAATGAACTAGAAGAACTAACGTTAAATTCATATGAAAATGCTAAGTTATATAAAGATCATACTAAGTTATGGCATGATAAGAACATTCTCGATAAGGATTTCCAAGAAGGTGAGCTTGTTTTACTCTATAATTCAAAGTTAAGACTATTTCCTTGAAAACTAAAATCGAGATGGTCTAGACCTTTTAAAATTATTAAAGTTCATCCACATGGAATTATTGAGAGTGCTAATGACAAAGGCGAATCTTTCAAGGTAAATGGCCATCGTCTTAAACCTTACTTTGCTGGTGCACCATTAGAACAATCAAGGTCGGTAACCCTCTCTACTTAATAGTATGTTCATTTACTACATAATATATTTATTTATTTTAAAATTTTATGTTTGTTTATTTTTTATTTTATATAATGTTTAAGTATTGATGTTTAATATTAATTTTATTTTCATTTTATTATACATACACATGATACATATATATAAATATATATATATACATATATATATAATTTCTTTGGAATGAGTTCGTGCTGAGTTGTGCCCATAGGACACGACTCATGACATAACCCATCTGTGCCGAGTCATGCCCTATGTTGCCGACTTGTGACAATTAACAGAATTTGAAATACCTGAAAATTTGAATTTCTACACCAATTTTTCTTTTCTTTTCATTCCCAATTCAATTGTAATTTGTTTTATTCTTAATTTTGGTCAAAAACTAACTTATTCACCACTCTTTTCCCAAAACAAATCAATGAAAAGTTGTTTCTTTTCCAAAAAGAATCACACCTCTTCCCAAAATATATGATTTTTCACATCACACTCTTACACAACTATATAACCCTAACCCTTACAACACCACTCCCCTACCCTTTCTTTTCAGATTTTGAAAACATAAATCCTAATATTTAAATAATTCTTTTTTCTATTTAAACACCATCTTCCTCATTCACCATTCACACATTACACCATATTCACTCATAGTTGCAGAATTTTTCTATTTTTCTTCTCTATTTTCTAACTATGGGCAAGACCAAAGGATCAACTTCTTCAAGGCCTCAAGAAGAGTAACAAGAGGAAGACCTTGCATTAATGTATGAGTCTTCCTTCCCATTCACTCACATGAAGAAGGAGCCAAGTTCTCAAAAATCAAACGTAGAGAAATTGTATCTTGTAAGTATTTTCCTCCCTCTTTAATTCGTGATGTTGGCATGGAGGAAGTATTCAATCAAGTTCTTACTTCTTGTGGTTTGAAAAAGCTTGTAAGTATGCAAGAGCATTCCTATGGCAATCCTGTTTATGAGTTTTTTAGTACACTTGAAATCAATGCTACAAATTCTCAAATTTTGGAATTTAGATTGCTTGGCCAACCTTACCAATTAACTTATAACTTTATGCAAAAATTTTTTAGTTTTAAAAGAAGTGGTGTTTGTGATATCACTAATGATTTTAATGTTAATGACTTTGGACATTCTTAACTGATATAGAAACCCCTTTTGAACCTAAAAAGGGGAAAGTAATGTTCATCAAGGATTTGAAATTCAGGATGTTGCATAAAGTCAATGCATGTGTTATTTTTAGTAAAACTGAAACTAATAGAGTAACTGTTCAAAAGCTCTTTTTGATGCGGTGTGTTCATAAATCAAAGCAAGTGTGTTGGACATATTAGATTTTTAATCAACTCCTCATGTGTGTTACATGTAAGGAGCATCCATTAACACATGGTCATATTGTTACAAGCATTGCTAAAGGGTTTCATATTAATTGCTCAAACTTTCCTTATGTTGTCAAATACTCATATTTCACAAAGTAAGCCTTTGTAAGAGGCAAGGTTGTGGATGGGGATTTTAACCATGTTGCAGCTTACACACGATCTTGTTGGAAGGGGTTACATCACCCAACTTATAATTCAGATGAAGACTCTGATGATGATGTTCCACCACCTAGAGACCCACCACCACCAAGAGCCAAATCAATGGTTCAACTTGCATTACCATCATCATCCTCTACTCAAGGAGAAGCAAGTGGCTCACTCTTAGTGACCACCAACTTTTGGAGGAGATTTTGGCAAACCAAAGGAGCATGCAATGTCAACTTACCGCTTTGGAGGCTAGGAACCAAAGGATGGAGCACACACAATATAGTATGGACTATAAATTGCATAAGTTCTTTAACTACTCCAGGTATGAAATTCCTTCACCTCCACCACCCGATGATCAATGAGGTATGTTTTTTTTCCCTTCTCTGTCATCTTTACTTTTCTTCACATTGGGGACAATGTGAATTTCAAGTATGGGGGAGGGATCGAATGATGAAGTTTAAAGCTTTCTATTTACTTTTATGTTTTATTTTATTTTGTTTTTCATTTTCTGCATTTTTAATATATTTTGCATGATTGTTGTTTTGTTTAAGTTTAGTATTTTACAATTTGCATCAAGAATTTTTATCCTCTTACTTGAGTTTCTCTATGTTATTATATCTTGATTAAGTTTTCTCATTCTATTTTCTAACTAATTTGATGATCGTTCTTGATAAATGCCCAATTGGTAAAATTCTTAAGTCTTTTTCTAGTATTTGTTAAGATTTTATCTTTTTATCTCACTCTTATTGCTTCTAAAGATATCTAATTATCTAGTCAATTTTCTAATTTTGCTTAAATTATTGAAATTGATATAAGTTAAGTCTTTGAATTTGCATGATTTAAGTTGCCCAAAGGAAACTATAGCCATAATACGAGTTATGCATTAGTCAATAATGGATGAGGATACTAAAAGAACTATATTTGTTTGCTAATAAAAATGCATATTCAGTAAGTTATGTGCAAATGAGTTTGCTCCTTAGTTGCATTCAATTCGAAAGATATGTATGGTATGCCTATTAAATATGTACATTGAGTAAGTCATGCACGAATGAGTTTGCTCCTTAGTCACGTTCGATTTGAAAGATGTACCTTATTTAATAAAAAAAAAGAAGAAGAATAAGCAAACTATGTGTAAAAAAAAAAAAGAAAAAGAATAAGCAAACTATGTGTCTAAAAATGCCATGAGACTTATTGCATTATTGCGTGTGCTTTCTCTTGTCCCAAAGAAGGCTACTTGAATTTATTGAGTTCTTGACTTAATGCATGGATACTTTGACTAGAAAAGCATGATTAGATCCTTGACTAAATAATTGAATAACTTTGTTACCAATGGGGATGAGATAATTAGACAAAACTCAAAATTTATGATATAAGACTTGTCATCCTTTACCATTGTTGGGCACTACGAACTATATCATCAAATATTGACCATATACTCCTTAAATAAATTTTGAAGATTGTTTAATCAAGATTGTTTCATAGTTATCTTCGAGAAACTAAGTAATCTCTTTATCTCTTCCCTCTTTGTTCTTCCTTGAGGGCAAGCAAGGTTTAAGTATGGGGGAATTTGATATGATGCAAATATTCATACCTATACTAATCAATTAATAGTTAATTTTGTGTTTGAATGCATGAATTTTATCTTTAAAGTGGTGCTTTTAATCTTGTTTTTAAGTGTTCTTTAAGTAATCTAGGTAACTCTTAAAGGATCAAGGGTTCTATGCTTGAAAGGGAAGAAGTTTTGCAAGGACTAGCCAAGGCGAGCCCATGCCGAGTCATGCCTTATAGGTGCCAAGTTGTGACAGAAGTTTGTGGTGCCGACTCGTGCCCTTTGATGCTAAGTCATGCCAGAACCACATGGTGCTGACTCATCCTAGCTTGTCTTGAGTAGTTATGGTACCTTTTCATCAAAAGTCTTCACAAAAGGTGTAACAACCTACATCTACCCTAGGAGTTTTAGTGACAAATTATTTGAATTTAGGCTTATTGCGACAAATTGTGTGACTATATAAAAATTCATGTGTGATGTGATTTATGAGTTTGGGGCATGTTAAATTAATTTTAATATGCCTAATATAAATTATTATTGTGAAATAAATGATTTGAATAAAATGCATTAGCATGAGATAATTTATTTTTCATTAAATGAATTTTCATGTAAAAAGGTGATTTTTAAGCATAAAATAATTTTATCAGTATTTTTAAATATTTTTAAATAAATATTTTGGGGAAATTTTCATGAAAATAATAAGAAAAATATTTTATTTTTAATTACCCATAATCAGCCCCTAAATTAAATAAAAAGCCCAAATACCCAAATGCCCACTACACTAAAACACTCCTAACCTAGCTCTTTAAGGGCAAACTTGAAAATTGCACCCCAAACAGTAATATATAATGAAAATTTCAGCCAGCACTCTCATTCCAGCAGCCATCACTCCATTTTTCTGCATCTTGGCAGAAAAATCCTCCCAAAATATTTCTCTCAATTGAAATTAAGAAAACACCTTTTCGTTTCGCGATTTCTTGACTGTAATTGTATGTTTTTCTTCTCTTTCGATTTCTAAACTGATTTCTATAACATAAATTATGGGAAAATTATTTTGAACTGGTTGATTACTGATTTCTATAGATTTAATTCTATTTGGGTGAGTTTTTGGGAGAGAAAATCTATTTTCTACTGAAAACACGATTCTTTCCGCGAGATTTCTCCAAAGGTGAATTCTATAACTTAAATTCACAATTTTATTGCATAAACATCATAAGGGGGGACGATTTGTGCATGGTTATATTCTAAAATAATTTTTGATTTGTTTTGATGAAAAATATTGGATTAAATAATATTTTTGCATATTTTTGCAATAACTGAAAAGTTTCAAAAAACAAAGGCATTCAAGGTTTTCATGTTAGAACTTGGAAGTTGGAAAATTTTATTCTTTCATGGTCATATGGCTGCCAATTTGTATGTATAGGTGTTCTAATATGATATTTGTTTTGTTTAAATTAAAAATAATGATTTGAATCATGTGTCTGTTTATCACTGAAATGAACGAAATGCGCGGAAAGCGTGGACACTCATGATTTTTCACCTAAGCCTTTGAACTTGGAATTTTTTTTGTATAAACCCTATCTATGGCTGCTGATTCATAAAGGAATGTGTTCTAAACTGATATTTTCTATGATTGAATAAAAAATAATGGTTTAGACAACCTGTTTACATATTTCTGAAATGACCGGAAATCACCAAAAACAAGAAAACTTATGGTTTTGTGTTCTATAATGCAAAAGGTTGAATTTTTATATATTAATAACACCAATAGTGGCCGATTCTTATGAATTTAAGTTCTAAAATGATTGTTGTTATGTTTACATGAAAAATCTTGATTTAAACCATGTTTTTACATATTTCTGAAATAGACGGAAAGTACGAAAAGAAGAAAAACTTGGTTTTTACCTTGATGAAGCATTCAGCCTGCATAAACATTTTTGTCCCAATGTTTATAAATTTTATGTGATGTGTTTTGATGATTATTGACTTGTATGTATGTATAATAAATGATAAAATTTCATGTCAGTTGAAGGTATGATCTTAGATAAGCTTAAATGCATTTTGGTATACTTAAGGTATACTTAAGGTATCTTAACCCTATATTGTGGTTGGAATACAAATGTGATTGGGGAATTTGGAAGTAGATGTTATGATGACTTGATGATGAACATATGGTTATGAGTTAATGAAGTGAAAAGGACCATAAGAGTTAACCATGGCGCTTGAAATGTTAAATATTAAGTTGACATGTATGGAAATGTAAAGTGAACTAAGATAATTGCTAAAGTGAAATGATATTGAGGTAATGATATTGTGATGACCTTAAAAAGGTATTAATGTGATTGTAATGTGATATCAAGAGAGCCTATAAGGCTTAAGTATATAAGACTTTTAAAGTCAACGTGCTATATGCAAGTGATGAGTACACCTATATATGAACTCTAAGTATATGTGTATGCTATATGTGAATGGGGTAGTTATGGGATAGGAGCATCATGAGTAGATAAGTACTAAGTATTAAATCAAATATTATGTTAGTGTTTGAGGAGCTTTAGAAGTGCAAAGGGACTACGTGTACTAGGAGCAAAGGAATCCCAAGGTGAGTAAACTCTATGTTCCTGCTTCCAGTGTGAGTAAACACTATGTTCATGTTATAAGTGCAAGTAACATTTTGTTATGTTACAAATGTGTGAAAACATGTTATGTGAGCCTTGTAATCATTGAAACCCAAGTTCTTTCTATTCTAAATATTATTATATGATTTCTTTGACACGCTTGGGTTGCCATGGGACACTTGGTCTAAAACCATTTTGTTTATCCAATGAGAACTTCTTGTGATTAACTCCCCAACTTATATTCTTTCTGGAACTACACTATCATTGTATCTTTTGCTTGAAAGTTAAACCACTATTGTTATTGGAATACATGTTATTGATGCCTTATGTGACATTGATAATTGTGATTACCATTAGCTCTAGCTATGATACCTTTTACCCTTTATACAGAAATCCTCGTACCGATACGGGTAAGCATCGGCTATGTGCTTCTCGTACTGATGCGATAATCATTGGCTTTATGCTTCTTGTATTGATGCGAGTAATCATCAGCTATGTGATCCTCATACCAATGCGAGTAATTATCGGCTATGTGTTTGAGTGATTATGGCAATAGCCTTCACTTTATGTGTTATGTGTTCGAGTGATTATGGCAGTAGCCTTCACTCTATGTGTTATAAGTGTGATTTTTGCAAACCTTTCTAAATTGCAAACTATGAATCATGAACTATAAGTTATGAGTTATAAGCCCTTTCTAAGTGATATGTGTTATTGTACAATCCTTATTGTTCACTTATTGAGATCATCTATCTCACCCCTTTTTCCTTGTGTGGTTCCAGGTGAGCGAATGTGAGGAGGCAAGGTGATGGCTCAAGCGTTCTACTTCGCTTGGGGAATTCCTTGTCCAAGTTATTAATAATACTATTTTATGAAGTCTTGTCATTAGATGCTCCGGAAATGTTGATTGATACTTATTGATTTATATTATTTCCTCATGGATTTTATATGAAATGATTTATTTTAGACTTTCACAATTTAAGAAATTCATCTAAATGTTTTGAATGAGTTATCATAAGAGGTTTGGTAAGATCCTAGGCATGATTTATTTATATGTAAATGGGTTCTACGGGCGTGGGTGACCTTATGTCTCCCCATGTTCTAGGACCATCATGTCTCCAAAGTTGGGATGTGATAAAAGGCTCTTTTTTGCAAAAGACATGATTTGGGGCACCTAGAAAACTATAAATAAAAATATTTTATAGAATTTTAGACATGTGATATTAGTATTATTCATATATTAAGTTAGTAATTAAGAGTGTAATTCAAGTGTTCAAAAGTTAGAACAAGATTGAAGATCACCAAGGCATTCAAGCAAGCATTCAAGGACACCTTTTCAAAGTAAATTTCTGGAGCAAGGATTGAAAAAAATATCATCAAAGTTTCCTTTCCCTTGTGCTTTTTTATCTTTGTTCCTTGATGTTCCTCTTGTCTTCTTATCTAAACTTTGTCATTTACACTATGAATATACACTAGTTTGGTTTCTTTGAATTGCAATAAAGTATTGGTTTTAATCATTCTATTGCTTATATGCTTTGCTTGATTTAGTTTTAATTGTGTGCTTAATTAATGTTGTATATGCTTGATCACCATGTATAACATGATAGTCAAATTATTCACAATGAAAGTTACGATAAATTGATGGAAAAATAATTAAAATTACTTAGAGAATAGGATAAGCACTTGGAGACAAGCAAATCCACTCTAAGGGGAATTATAGTATTGGCATGAATATTTATGGTTTTGTTCTATCTCTATGATGACATGAGAATGCTCATAGACTATAGATCGAATACTTCTAATTGACAACGAGAGTTGCTTTTAGGAATTATAGACCATACTCTCAATCTATGCATGTATGTAACACATCTTATAAAAATCAATTCTGATTTGTAATTCAATCTAATCAACATCCTTAATCATCATATTAGTATAGTAGCATATAGTTAGTTTTAAATCTCTTATTTAATATCCTTGCCTATCCATCCTAGTAACTATCCAATTAATGCAAAATTTCCAAGTTCCCCAGAGTTCAAAATCCTACTCATCCTATACCAATCCCTTTGGATTTGGGTCATCCATAGTAGGCCTAACATAAACCACCTTTAGGATATCCAACAAACCTTATCTTGATTAAAATTATCTTCCTATTGTCTAACTTTAACTTATAAAATAAGCTAGGTATCTCAAATCTTAACATGAGTAAGAATTTTTGATATCTATCTATATCATATCATATTATATATGAGTTTGGATAAGATAAAATTTGGAGAAAATTTTGTTTAAACAAAAATCTATTACAAAAATCTTTTATTTTGTAAATTTTTTAAAGGAAATAAACAAAAATCTTTTATAGTTTATCATCTATTACATCATATCATATATGTTGTAATTTATTATTTTGAGTATACCATCATGTATGGTTTTTCCAAAAAGAATTATGATTATATGCCAATTTTATATTTAGGGAATTCCTCAAAATTGATAATCGAGTTCTCCCCGCTTCAGTAAGATCAAAGGTTATGATACTCATTCCTTTTTTTTTTTTTTTATGAAATATCCTTAACATTTATTTTCCTTTTCATCTTAAATTTCTTGAACATTTCTATAACAACCCACATCTATCCTAGGAGTTTTAGTGACAAATTATTTGAATTTAGGGTTATTGTGACAAATTGTGTGACCATATGAAAATTTATGTATGACATGATTTATAAGTTTGGGGCATGTTAAATTAATTTTAATATATCTAATATGAATTATTATTGTGAAATAAATGATTTAGATAAAATGTATTAGCATGAAATAATTTATTTTTCGTAAAATGAATTTTCATGTAAAAAGGTATTTTTAATAATTTTATGAGTATTTTAAAATAATTTTTAAATAAATATTTTGGGGGGAATTTTATAGAAAATAATAAGAAAAATATTTTATTTTTAAATACCCATAATCAGCCAAAAATTAATTAAAAAGCCGATATACCCAAAAGCCCACTATACCAAAACACTCCTAACCTAACTCATTAAGGGTAAACATGGAAATTGCACCCCAAACCCTAATATATAATATAAAATTCAGCTAGCCTTTCATTCCAGCAGCCACCATTCTATTATTTTATGATTTTGGCAGGAAAATTCTCTCAAAAATAATCTCTCTACCAAAATTCACAAAATACTTTCAAACTTTGTGATTTTGCGACCGTTTCGTAAGTTTTTCCTTTCCTTTCAATTTGCTATTTGATTTTTATGAAACTAATCTTGGGAAAATTATTTTGAACTAAATATTTACTGATTTTTACTGATAAAATTTGGGCTAGGTGATTTCTTAGGAGGAAAATCAATTTTTCTATAGAAAGCACCAACCTCTCTACACGATTTCTCCAAAGGTGAATCCTGTAACTCAAAATTGAAATTTTCATGCATAGACCATATCAAGGGGGAAATTCCTGCATGAATTATTTATAAACTGATTTTTGATATATTTTGATGAAAAATATTGGATTAAACTATATTTTTGTATATTTCTATAATGACCCAAAAGTTTCAGAAAATAAAGGAATTCAAGGTTTTCGCTCTATAACTTGAATGTTAAAAAATTCTTTGGTTTGATAACTCTATGGCTTTTGAATTGTGATGTTTAACATTCTAAACTGATATTTTTTTTGTTTGGGTGAAAAAAGAATGATTTAAATCATGTGTGAACTATAATGAATGAAAAGCGCAGAAAGCGAGAAAACTCATGATTTTCACCCTAAGCCTTAAACTTTGGAATTTTCATGCATAATTATTATCTATGGCTGCTGAATCATACATATGGATGTTCTAAACTAATATTTTCTATGATTGAATGAAAAATAATGGTTTGAACTACCTATTTATATATAACTATAATGATCGAAAAATACCAAAAATAAGAAAACTCATGGTTTTGCATCCTAAAAACTAAAATTGGAATTTTCATGTACATGTCACACATATGGCTGCCAATTCATGTGAGTTAATGTTCTAAAATGATTTTTTTATGTTTACATGAAAAATCTTGGTTCAAACCATGTTTTTACATATTACTGTAATAGATGGAAAGTGCGAAAAGTAAGAAAAATTCAGTTTTCCTTTTGATGATACATTCGGCCTACTATGAGATTTTTATCCCAATGGCTATAATTTTTATGCAATGTATTTTGATGATTTTGACATGTATGTATGTATAATAAATGATAAAATTGCATGTTAGTTGAAGGAATGACCCTAGACATGCTTAGAGGCACTTTGGTATACTTAAGGTATTTTAATCTTGTATTATGATTAAAATGTGAATGTGATTGGGAAATATGGAACTAGATGTTGTGATGACTTGATAATGAATGAATGGTCTTAAGTTGATGAGGTGATTGACTAAATGATTGGATCATAAGAGTTAAGCATGGCACTTGAAAGGTTAATTGTTAAGTTGGCATGTATAGAAGTGTTAAGTGTACTAAGTTGATTATTAAAGTGAATTGATATTAAGATAATGATATTGTGTTGACCTTAGAAAGGTATTGACATGAATTATGATGTGTTTTCTTATAGGCCTATAAGGGCTAAGTGTACGAGACTTGTAAGTCAAAATATTATGTGCAAGTGATAAGTGCACTTATATGTGTAACTCTAAGTGTCTATGAATGTTATATGTGCATGGGGTAGTTATGGGATAGGATAGCATCATGGTTAAATAAATAATGAGTATTGAATTAAATATTATGATAGAGCTTGAGGAGTCTTAGAAGTCCAAGGGCTACGTGAATTAGGAGTAAAGGAACCATAAGGTGAGTAAACATTGTATTCATTCTACAAGTATGAGTAAACATTGTGTTCGTGTTACAAGTGTGAGTAAACATTATGCTATTGTTACAAGTTAAAGCTATCATGATTATGTTATGGGAACCTTTGAGATTCTTGAAACCCAAGTTCACTTTCATTTTAAATTTGACTATGTGATTTCTTTGTTAAGCTTGGGTTGCCAAAGGACATTTGGTCCAAATCCAGTTATGATTACCCAATGATAAATACTTTTTGTGATTATTACCCTAACTTATATTCTTTCTAAAACTACACTATCATTGTTTCTCTTGTTTGAAAGTTAAACTACTATTGCTATTGGGATACTTGTTATTGGTGCCTTATGTGATATTGTTATTTGTGATTACCATTAGCTCTAGCTATAATACCTTTAATCTTTTATGCAAAAATCCTTATGCCGATGCAGGTAATCATTAGAACCTATGCACATGATCTTAACCCGATGGATAAGGGTTATATATGCACCTCAGCTAGAAGGGGCGGTTCTAGTCGTGGAGCTTGACCAGTTTCAAGACTTTATAAGTATTGGGTTGGGAGTTGGAATTTAGTGTGAGGCCACCTCTCCCTTGAGTGATTGAGCTAGTATAGTCATTTGCTCTGATTGGGTAATAAGTGTTTTAAGTGTGATTTCTATAAACCTGCTAAAATGAAAATCTTGCTCAATTGAAAACTATGAAACCATGATTCGTAAATCATGAACTATATGTTATATGCAATGGTTTTTCCTTAAAAATGGGATATATGATATCGTTTATGCTATATTGTTTACTCATTAAGATCATCTATCTCACCCCATTTTCTTGTGTGGTTTCAAATGAGCAATATGAGAAGGCAATGTGATGGCTCAAGCATTTTGCTTGGGGATTCCTTGTCAAAGTCTTTAATAATACTATGTTATGAAGAGATATTCATAGACGCTCTAGGGGTTTATTTTGGGATATTAATTATTGATGATTTGTCTTAAAACTTTATATGTTATTTTTCTTATGAGATATTTCCCAAGTGTTTTACTAAACTAATGTTTTGCATATTGAGGTTCTTATATTATTGGATATTTAAGTTAATGCATTGGGTTTGGTACAATCCTAGGCATGAATTATGTAGGAATAGATGGGTTCTACAGACGTGGGTGACCTTATGTCTCCCTATGTTCTAGAACCATCATATCTCTGAAATTAGGATGTGACAATTTCAAAGATTTCAAATGAATAATTCATTTTATTTACCTTTTTCTGAACGGATTAATGTTATATATTTAGATAAATACAATGAAATAGGAAAAACTCCCACTAACCATTTCACAAATGATATTGATGCATCTATATGCATAAATTCTAAAACTTCTTTGATTTCTATCCTTTGTCTAACAAAAAGTGATCTAGTTGTTTTTGCAAAAGATACTAGACTTTTAAATTGAAACAAGTTCACACCCTAATGGATAGTGACATGTGTTATCCAACTAAGTTGCCTTATCTTTAGTTAAACAAACTAATCTAAGAAATCATAATGGTTTTAGATTGGAGTTCTTCATGGCATTATCATAAAAGCACTTGGAGTTATTTTGTTATTATTAACTTAATAATAATACATCAAACATATAATTCATACTCTTAAGTTTATTACCATAATAAACTACACAAACATTTTTCTCATAACGGAATTCACAATTCCTTAAAGTTACAAAATAATGTAGCTTAAGTATAAAATACATACATGATTTACAAAATGTGATTTCTAAAACCATCATTAAGTACATACAAGACATACAAAATATGATTTCTAAAATTACCATGAAGTATCCTAAAAGCTCTTTGGAAACAACACTTTTTCCCTTAGACCTTTTAAAATCACTTGATTTAATCTCCATGCTTCCGTTGCTTGCTCTAATCATGCATAAGGCACAGATACACCAATATCATGAATCTTAGCAATAGATGAACTATATGAATCATTAGAATATAGTAGCAAGAGATAGATTTACATTTACAAGGTTTGTCGTTCTCTTTGTCCTTTTAGTTTTCTCAGTGCTTAGAATAATTTCTTTTCCAATATTCATAACATTGACAATAGAAATATTTTCTTTTGTCAATTGCAACATTATCCATGGACTTGTCCTTTGCAATTTTCCTTTTAGAATTTATAATAGAAACTTTTTCTATTACCTTAAAGTGCATTTTTCATCTAATGAAAATTTGGAATAAATTTAAAGAGTTAAACTCTTTGAAAATTATTATTCATGAACACATCTAGACTCTCTAGTTGTTCGATCAATTTAATCATCATATGAAAATGATTTCCAAATTTAGTTTAATAAAAAAATTAATAAGAGATAAAATAGGTTTCTCAAAATTCAAATTTTTTCACAAAGAATACTAGATAGAAAAATAGAAGAACAAGAAATTAAAGATGAAACATTTCCTTCTTTGATTTCCTTTCTCTAATTTCCTACTCTAGTTTAATAGTAAGAATAAGAACAAGAATGAAAAATATAGAGAAGATAAAGAAAAATAAAGTTATGAAGATCAAGAAGAAACATTTTCTTCTTTTCTTCCTTTATAATTTATTTTCCTTTCATTTTTCTTTCTTTTCTTTTCATTTTTCTTTCTTTATAATTATTGATCAATGTATCTATGCTCATTACAACTCTTGTAAATGATGCATAATCACTTGGAGTCTTGTCATGCTCATATATTGTTTTTGTAACCTTTGACTTATAAAATAATCATATAGTATCAAACCTATCCAATATTTTCTTTCCATTGCACTTTGAATGATATGTTCCTTTGGAGTAGTCTTTTCCCTAAAAGACCAAGAACAAATCAAATCAAATACATACACTATGTACTTGAATGCAAGGACCATTTTAAGGTTTCCAAACCAGTCCATAGATTTAGGCACTATGAGCCTAAAAGGATTAAATATATCTACAAGTGGGTTTTTCAATTTCATATTATCGAAATGCAAAAAATAAGAAGATTAATAATTTATGTAATTATGTAGCTATCATAATGATTTAGCTTTTAATCAAATGGTAATCCTATAATCCTATACTTCTAAATGGGAAACGAAAATCCTTTTAGGGTGGATTTCTAGTAGGTGATTTAATTCTTATTAAATTATCATAAATTCCTCGGATACACATTTTCACTATTGGAACTTTGATATCTAACAAGTGACCAACACTTGTTCATCGCAACTCTTTGTGAGGCTTAATCAATCCAATTCCTGGTGTTTCCAACCTCAAATACACATTGTTGTTATTGGCTTCTCACACTAGTAAAGTCAAACCTATTAGACTAACAAGTATAGTGATTTGAACATCATATGTCTTAAATACTCATTGTTGTTATTGACATAAAATGTATCCTATACTTGTAACATCACATGCTTCACAATAACTTGAAAGAAAATATTCAAACCAAATATATCAAACCTACATATCCATAAATGATGATATAAGTATTTGAATTTTCTTGAACTATTTTTCCAATGGAGAACCATGACTCAATATTTTCTTTGGAAGATTTTTGGGCTTTATTAATTGAGTCTCACTTTGCACATTATCCATTTTAAACAAACATCACATGCATTGATATATATATATATATATATATTTCATAAAATGGACAACATACACATAGGTATGATAATGGATTCTATGGGTCCACTTCCTAGCCACAAGGAATGGATTAGGGATACAAGTTAAATAAATTACAATCATAAGATTATGACATTTGCATCTTCATACTCCCACTAGGCATCTTCATGGGTTAAACTCTTCTTGCTCTTACATTTTCATATGTACATTAGTAATCTTAGCATTCCAAGGTGAGATTATAAAAACACAAGAGTTTATTGCCTCAATGAAATTAATTACAATCTAAATAAGTAATTGACATTTAATTACATCCCATTAAATAATAAAATTAATTATTACAAGTCCATATAAGAAATCATGCATTATGGTTTCCTACAATAAAACATATATATACAACAATTGCATTTATAGATATGTTGTTCATCATTGGAACATCCATTAAATAATAAAATTAATTATTACAAGTCTATATAAGAAATCATGCATTATGGTTTCCTATAATAAAATATACGTATATAATAATTGCATTTATAAATATGTTGTTCATTATTGGAACATTTTCCAAAAACCCATTTTGAATATCAAATATTGAAGGTTTCTACAGTTTAAAATCATATTTTAAGTCATAAAAATTAATTTGATTGAAAAATAAATCGAAAACAATTTTGAAAAGAAATAAAAGTTGCGATATGGATTTCGCGACTATCATGGTTGCAATATGGATTTCATGGGCGCGATTTCTATTAACAACTTAATAACATTAGTTTTGATCCACTAGGTCATGGGCATGACATCAATATCATGGTTATGATATGTAAATTGCAGTCTTGATTCTTGATTCGCAGGTGCGAATTCTGTGTCCAAGAGTACAACATTTATGTAATAACTCTTTTTCAACCAAATCCATAAAAATTAAGTGGTGCAGATACCAATTGAAGGAATGGTGCCAATTGCACTGGAGGCAAGGTGGTGGGGTGAAATTTCAAACATTTTAAAATTTCACTTCACCTAATTAGATCCAAACATTCATTCAAGCAATCAATTAATTTGCATGCAAAACACATATGCATAGAAAGAAGAAGGAAGAGTAATCATATTACCTCTTAATGGCTCCTTCTTTCTTTAGCAAAGAGCTTTCTAAACATAAAGCCTCTAAATCATCCACACCTAGCTCACTTTCAAGTTTCCATTTGGTTTCTTTGGTGTTCTTGAATCTCTTTCTTAGTTTCCTAATTTGATTCAAGATCTTCCTCAAAAACCCTTTAGGAATTTAAGGTTTCTCTTTAATTGTTTTGGACTAAACTTATTTTTAAATTGCAAACAATTGTTCTTCGATAAAGAACAAAGAATTTGAAGATCAAAAGAAAAATTGAAGAAACTTTTCCTTCATCTTTTTCTTTCAACTTTCTTAAATCTCTAATCTAATTGCTCCAAGTAAAAATGATGTTCACTTGTGTTGAAAAGATGAACAAAATGTATTATATACATCTTTTCTCCAAAACTTAACACTTAAGTCTTCACAAAGACCATAACACCCTTTTATCTCATCATTTTATGAAGAGATAAAAGTGGACTTTGCTTCTTTAAATGGTGAAATGACCATTTTATCCTTTAGGGGTAAAATGGACATTTTTATTAACTAAAAGATATAATTACAATTTAACCTTAGTGGAAAATTCTCTGACCCCTAAACCAATCACGTGGGATTATGAATAGTGAGTTTTCTCTAACCCCCTAAATTGCCTCTTTTTCATATCACATATGGGTTTAGGCCACATTTCATGTGTTTAGGGTTTTCACTAAGCTTAAAATTAAGTCTTTGATTTAATCAATATCATTTTCAATTTAATCTTTCTCATTTGCATCATATACAAATTAAGATCTAATTAAATAGAAACCTTTTTTAGATTAAACATCAGGACATGCTAAGGTCCTTATAAATTTAATTACATGTTTAATCATTTTATCACTAATCAATTAATTAAACACTTTAATTAATTATTATGGTAAACCATTTATACTTGAAAGGTGATCACTATTGGGTGTATGACTTTCTAGGTTCATGACTAATTAGCAATGGAAATAAGAAAACATTTTTCTTTACTAATGTGAAATCCCTACTTCGCACTAAATCTCATAAGTTGTAAGTGATATCTAGCATTCCATATCATGACTACCTAATTAGAAATGAATGTTTATAGTTGATAACTTTAAACATCATATGGACCATCGATCATAGATTATCATGCACTAAAATCTCTTTATTAAAGATCCTAATCTCGGTTAGGATAATGGTTTATGTCAAACCCTAATGTGCCTCAATTCTGTGTCCTTATCTCAGTTTTAATTCTTGATGAGATTAGATTCGTACTAGAAATCATTTCTAGTGAATCTTACTATTCTAGCTAGAAAATTTAGTTATCAAGAATAAATAGTTAGGATAGGATTTTATCCTCGTTTGTTCAAGGTAATGAATTCTATCTTAGCGATCACTTACCTCTATACATAAAAAATTAGAACTATCACATGTTGTATATCCGTACATGAATAGTATGTCTATATAAGTAGTAATACATCCTAACCACCTATATATGAGATATAGTATCCCTCAGGTCAAAGGACTATATGCACTATTATGACCTAGATGATAAATAATTGACAAGTAGTAAACCCCATATTATTATCATTTATCGTTATAGTTCAATTATTGATCCTATGAATATCCACATGTTTGTATCAATATCACATGTCAAGTAGTATGAGACTCACTGCGTCTATAATCATCAATATCACATATTGATTATAGAAAACAAATAGAGGTGATGGTCTTCTGGAATTAATGATGCCCAGTCATTAATCATATGATTGCAAATATATTTACAATATTTTTACAAAAGCGATCTGTCTCTCTTATTCTCAACACTTAAGAATAGATCCTTCTACAAATACTTATCAACTATATTTAATAATTTGAAACCCTTTTCACATTATGAATATATTTATTATGCCATTGGAAATTATTATCTACTATTACATAACAATTATATGGCTCTTAGGACATATACTGCTATCAGCAACAACAATCTTGACTTGCACCTTGAAAGGATATGCAAGCATACTGTCTAAAATATGCCATCTATTTTTCCAAACACCAAAAGTCCTGTCAATTACTCCATACAAAGATGAATGTGCACAATTAAAAATTTCATCTTGTCCTAATGGTTGTTGTCCACATCGAAATTCAAGTAAATGATATCTAACTCCTAGTAAATGTTTTAGATAACCATTTAAATTTGGATATCCTGCATCCACTAAATAATATTTTCCTACAATATCCATATTAATAGTTAATGAAAATTTATTTGTATGACAAGATTTATATTAAAAATTAAAAAAAATTAAATTGTACCTTCATGAGGCTTTAGAAATTTGATAAGTGGATTATTAATTGCTGCAAAAAAAATTTGCATGTCATGAGCTATCCCTTCCCATCTTATCCATATGAATGTGAACTACATATCAAAATTACAAGCAGCTATAATATTTTACGTAGGGATTCCCTTTCTACCAATAAATGGAATTTCTTGCTTAGGAGCTATATAGGAATAAACATGTGTACCATCAATTGTACTGATACAATCCTATATGAAAAAAAATATAAATCAACAAATATATTGCAATAAAATGTATCTTAAAAATAAAATTATACTATATGTTTCCTTAAAGGTAGGCATATATCTTGAATCATTCAATATTTCTAGTGGAACATCCTTGAATTTGGGATCTATATGCTTGACTAAATCCATTAACATCAAGCATATAGCATGAAACACTTGCTTAAAACATTGGCTAATTTTTTCACCAAAATGTTGAAATCTTTATGGAGCATGTCTATTTGATGCTTTAAGAGCAAGAATATAAAGAAAAATTGCAATTTTCTCAATCACATACATTCTTCTAGATGCTATCAACCCATATTTATTTTCTAAGTTTAAACTAAGCTGTATCAATATTTCTTTTTCCATTCTAAACATATTGATACATTGGTCTCTATGACCCCCTAAAATATGCATCAACCTTTTGTAACCTATTTGGTATGAAACCATACAAGGTTCTTTATAAATATATTTATAATAATACTTAGTTATTGCACTAACTATTGCAAGTACTAATTGGTTAGTAATTTCATCATCACAAGAGTTGAATATTTCGTCCCCATCATCATTTCCACCACCATCATCATGGTTTATTGATTGCACATTATTGTCCTTATATTAAGGAAAAAAAGAAAGTAATATATAAAATAATAAATGTTTAAATAACAAACCAAATATAAATAATATTCATTCAACAACCAAGTGCACAAGTTATTACAAGTAAAATTTAACATCCATATAACTAAAATATATCAAATCCTTAGATAGTAAATATCAAATTCGTAGATAGTAAAAATCTATTTAATTTTAAATGTTAACCTTAGACTTATGATATTTTAGCTAAGATAGTTTGGCTTCTAGTTTCTTGATGGAAGCAAAAACTTCTGTCTTAATCTTGTTTTCCAATAATTTAGTAGCAAATAACCAAAGTTCATTGCCTTCCTCAATCTTGTGAGGCCTCGCCTGAGCACCGGTCCGATCCGCTAAAGGGAATCGAAATGCTCATTTGGGAAAGAACTCACGAAGAAGCCCTCGAGCTTATATTGAAAATCATTTTAGAGTCGCCATCTTAATTTATTTTTATTTTGGGAAAACATAACGAAAAAAACCCATTTGACTCCCATCATTACGCAAAGGAAAAAGATCATTAGCCTCGAAACCAAAGAGGATTCAAGGACTAAGTTTTTAGTTTAACAAAACATGTTTGGCCAAGTAATATAAGAGTAACTTAAAATATATTTCGTGAACAAATAAAATGCATGAACAATTTATAATATGCATGATCATTGATTTCAATAATAAATACAAGTAATAATCCAAGGTATGATTAATTATTACATATAAAATCCCAAAACATAGGGGATACCTCCTTTAGCCCTTATGGGTACTAGGAAAGTCACACATTCCCCAAACTAATCCTAATAATAAAGCAAATAAACACAAAAAATATAAGTGAAGAAGGTGATAGGGGGATAGTTGATTAATTCTAATTGGATTCGATGCTTGAACCAAGCATGCCTACGTATCCTTTTGAATAGGAATAAGAACCCATGTAGTTCTCCCTTCTTGTGAAAAGGTTAGTTTAGCCAAGCCACTTTATCATGTTTTAATTGATTGATTAAAAGAGGGTTGAATTAATGAATTAACTTAATTGATTACCAAGTTGATTAACTAACAACCTAGATTCACCAATTCAATTAAGTAAAATAGACAATAATCAAAATAAAAAGGAAAAGAAGATTACCTTACACTTTCATGGCTTAGGGATGAAGGCGGATGGAGCGGACGACCGGATCGCAATTCCACCTTCTCCATGCAAAAGACACGAGTCTTAGACCATCGGAATGCAACTTTGCCTTCTTCACATGACGGACATGAGCCTTGGGCAAGAGACTTGCCTCGAACAGGCTCGGCGGAAAGCCTTAAACTAGTCAAGTAGGAATCAAGGAGAAAGCACCCAATGTCCTTTGCAAAGTAAGGAGTAGAAGCAAAGCAATTTACTTGAAGTTATAGCTTTTTAAGCCTTCAAGTTTTGTGTGTTTTGAGAGTAGAGAGGCCACCTCTATATATAGGGGAAGAATGAAGCATAAAGACTGAATTTTTCAATATGGGATATGAGGCACACTGTTAATGCCGCAGAAGCCTCTACGACAGTGCTATAGAGAGCTTTGCAGCACTGCAAGAGGCTCTACGGCATTGCGGCAATGGGCCATCCTTCACTCATTCTGTCTATTTTCACCCGTTCTTGCTCATTTCTCGTCCGTTTTACATGATTTCAGTTGCGTTATGCTCATTACTGAGTCCTGGATGATTTAATGATAATTAATGAAGCTTGATTGATTCTTTTCCTGATTGAATGGTCTATAATTTTGAGAAGTACAGAATTAAAGGTTCACAGTTGCCCCTTCATCAGAATTGCTCTATCTGGTAGGCAGTTCTAATGAGTGTAAACTTTAGAATGAAGAAGATACCCCCAGTATATTTGGAAGTAAAGAAAATTCCCCCGGTATATTTGGAAGCAACATGGAATTCTAATAAGTATGAAATGAAAAGGATGCCCCTAGTATATTTGGAAGCGAAGAGGATGCCCTCGGTATATTTGAAAGTGAAGTAGATGCCCCCAGTATATTTTAGAAGCGTCAGGAAATTCAAATAAGTATGAAATGAAAAGGATGCCCCTGGTATATTTGGAAGCAAAGAGGATGCCCCAGTATATTTAGAAGCAAAGTAGATGCCCTCGGTATATTTTAGAAGTAGCAGGAAATTCTGATAAGTATGAAATGAAAAAGATGCTCCCGGTATATTTGAAAGTGAAAAGGATGCCCTCGGTATATTTGGAAGCAAAGTAGATGCCCCCGGTATATTTAGAAGCTGTAATTCCTGTTTGGTAGGAAAGATAATGATGATCCTGTCTGGTAGGATCTGAGAGTAATATTCCTATCTGGTAGGAATAGCAAAGTATTGGTCCTTTCTGGTAGGTATGATTATCTTTTTTGGTAGGATTGATAATTTATCAGCCCTGTCTAGTAGGCACATAATGTCTGTCTGTAATTACAAAATCTTCTGTATATTGAATCTTGACTAACAGTGGTCAAATGCTTCAAGGAGACTATTGCGATCATATAAAAACTTGTTGTTCTGACTTCTTACTTGAAACAGGTTCACTATTGCATTCTTGTGTGAAAAAGTTACTATACAGAAGGTACTATATAAAGGCATGCCACCTTTTACTTTTTGCAACTTTTCTCATTTGTCAAGTTTTGCTTCTCTCTCTAAAAAAATATTCTCTTTGACTTCTCTCTAAAATGGCTTCTCCCTCTAGTAGTTGCCATACCAGGAGCTATCAAGTACCAAGGCATAATCTTAACTTGGAAAACTTGCTGCAGGAACCAAACCACCATGTGTCTTATACCGGCGTTATGGAGGTATTTACCATTTTACCCTTCTTTCCTGTTGCAATGTTAGTCCATAGAAAATATATGCATGTAAAATAAAGGTTTCTTCTTTTTTTTTTTTTTTACAAAGACTACCACCATTAGATTGAGAAGTGGTAGATCAAATTTATCTGTCGTCTCTACTTACCTAGAGACTCATCCCCAAGTCCAAGGGTTGATTGAGCCAACTGGATTGCTAGGATTTCTGTCCTTGGATTATACCTGAGAGGTTAATATTCCTTTGCTACGAGCATTGGTAGAGAGGTGGTGGGATACCACATACACTTTTCACTTTCCATGTGGGGAGATGACCGTGACCCCTTTGGACTTGATGATGTTAGTTGGTCTGCCATTTTGACCGCGGGCCTTAGAGCTTTATCCCACTTAGACTTCTATCTCATCAGAGGCTATGGTTGACTTATTGGGCATTGACCCTCTCCCGAGGTGATCCACATGTCCCTCGTTCTTAGCTTCGAGGATAGCTTGATATTTATACTTATGATATGGGAGTCATTTCGGATGAGCAGGCTGTCCGCTTATTGATTCTGATGATATTAGGCTGCTCATTCTACCATGCACGGAGGGATACCATTGATCTGAACATACTGCGCTCACTGGAGGATCTATCCATTATTGGGGACTTTGACTTAGGAGGTGCAGCTTTGTGCATGATATACCGAGAGATGTTTGATTTGTCTCAAGGCCTGTTCACTGCTTTAGGGGGGACTCATATCATCTGGGACGTATGCCACTATCTTGCTATTTCTATCTTGTACCCATTATCCCTGTATATCATGATCATTTTCTTTTATGCAGTATTGAGCCTACGAGCACTTCTCTTTTCTTGCTCTTGCTTTGAGGGATCGTACAGCGAATCATATCCTAAGCGGCTATCTTTGGTGGACTCATAATCACTGTCATCAGGAGAGATATGATTTTTGCCATATTCGAGATTTCTTCTCTCGTTTAGTATCATCACAAGTATGCACACATGCTTGGCTCATCATCTTCATCACTCATTTTGATATTCTATTTTTCTTTGCTGTTCTTTTTTCATATGTCCAGTGGTTATCTTTTGCTGACAGGCTTCACCTCATCACTCCATATCATGAGCCTGGTGTGGCTTTATCTTCCTACCGCCTCCTTTTGCACTTTTGTACTGATTCCATTTTTTACCTTGGTAAGAGAGTTCGCGGCTAGATTATAGGAGAGAGGATTGTCCCAATTGATCCTCCCGCAGAGATGCAATATGGATCGCACATCCCTGATCAGGATTCATTAGTAGCTGGCCTTCCAGTTGAGCCTTTCTTAGATCTTAACGGTGACTATAGGAGCTTTTGCATGCATCGCCTACTACCTTGCATCCCATTTCTTCTGGGATGGGCCTATTCCAGCTATAGATCTTCTACCACAAGATCAATTCATACTTCTGCTGCTAGAAGGAGTGGTGGTCTGAGGTCTGCTGTAGATGCCCATTTTGATAGGGCTAGACCAAGTGAGCAGGCGAGTTTTCCTACCTACTTATGGGTAAGAGAGGACTTGAATTACATTTTTGCTGATCATGGCTTGGCTCGATATAAGATCCCTCATGACCTCCCTGTTGATTTTATCCCATTTCCATATCATGTAGGTGAGGTATGTGCTTCTGTTTCCCTTTCTAAGCTCGCTCTTTGTCACTTAATGTTGTTTCTTACTCATTTTTTCCTCATGCAGATCCCTGAGGATTGGGCTTGCCATAACTATGAGATGGTTCATCGCTTGAGGACAACACTGTCTGCGACTCTCACTTTGAGTGGTCGTGATGAGGGAGATGACATAGATTAGAGAAGGAAACATAGGCGAGGCCAGTGTTAGCTTTTCTCCTATTATGCAAATGTTATGTTGACTCTATTTATGATTATGTATGCATGTATGCATGTTGACGCAAAACTTGACTCAGGTTCTATTTTATTGCTATGATGCATGGATGTTATGACTTGATTATGCAAGGGTTTGACTTATGTATGTTATGAATGCATCTGTTCTATGAATGAATGCATGATAGGGCTCCACTATCATTCCCTTTTGCTCTTTCCCCTATTTTTTCATTAAATTCCCCTCAAATACCTTATGATCTGTGCAAAGGAAGGGTCGCGATAGCTAGCGGCGAGGTGTGGCAGGGGTGCAACAACCGGCCATCCTATGCAGTGTCACAAAGCCTTATGCAGCTGCTGCAAAGAGGCTTGCGACATCGCATAGGTGTTTGTGGTAGTTTCACAATAATGTTTGAGAAAGCCCATGTCTTTCTACGGTAATACTAGCAAAAATCTTCAATTTTCTCCTATATATACCCCTTTTATGGTTTAGAAATCCTCACAACTGCAGCTCAGCTTTTATAGCACTTTTCCTACTTTCTTCTCTTTACTTTTCTCTCATTTTTTTCCTCTAGTTTCCTTTTTCCTTTCACTCATGGAGCCCTATTTTAACCATTTAATGCATTTATGGACCAAAAACCTTGAGCAAGTGGAACTCATTAACTTAGGGACTTTTGGTATTAGTGCCATGCCAACCTTAAGGGGGGTTTGATTAGATTGGGACTTTTTGAGAGCTTGTCTAAAATTTTGGGATCCTAAAGCGCATGTTTTAGATTTGGGGCTGGCATGGATGAGATGTGCCCTACCTTTGAAGAATTCAGTGTGTTACTAGGGTCTAATCCTGAGGCTGATTTAGCTGCCCCCATACTGAGAGTGGGGTACTTCAATTCAATTCTGAGGCTCTTGGGATTGGATACTGCAACTGCTAGCCCTATGATCATGAATGATTGGGTGGACCTGACTATTGTAATTACTGAGTTCTATGATCCCCGAGGTTTTAAGGATAAGGAATGGCAGGATTGTCGAATGAATGCTTTAGCTTTTTGTCTAACTGTTGGATATCTCTTTATAGGTTGAACTATTTGGGGGGACATTAAGGTAACCAACCCGATTTTTTAGATGGCCAAAGGTCACTCTATAGCTGGGATCATCTTAGTAGAGACAATCTTTAGTTTGGATCGAGCTTATAAAGTTGATAGGCCTTGGTCTGTGAGTCCAATCATTCTGCAGGTTTGCTTTTCCTCTTCCTTTTCTTTCTTCTTTCCCTTTTTCCTTCTTACTTAGCTATGTTTCTACACAAATTTGGCTAAGGGATCATCTGAAGCTCCTACTAGCTTCATGGTATCGATCTTGCACCATAGTGAGGAAGTTTAAATCTAAAAAGGAATGGACTAAATGACTGTTTGAACTCGACCCTTAGGAATTGCTGTGGCTTTATCCTTGGTATAAGATCAAGAAGTTTATGACTATGAGTTACGACTATAGGATGGTTTATTTACTGGGTTTGCATATGGTGACATTTTACCAAGGAATAAGGGTGATGCGCTAGATGGGTATGCGCAAGGAGTGCCCCTAGACTGAGCTATCTTTGAATCTACCTTCATCTCTCCCACTGTGGCTAGGGCTGTTACCAATAGATGGGCTCGTGGTTTTCATGTTGTTCTTCCATCTCATTGCTTTGATAAGACTGAGGCTTACACTTTATGGTGGATTGCTACATCTTGGCCATTAGAGAAGATAAGGAGGATGACTTTACTTAAAGAGATAGAAAATGACACTTTTGTGGAAGGGACTACTGATGATTAAGAGATCTATTATTTAGGGCTTCAGGCAAAAATTTTTTGATTTCTTGTTTTAGTGAATCAGACTCTTAGTTTTGCCTCAAATCTAATTTTGAATAAAACATCAATTTCTTTTATCATTATTATTATTTTTTGTATTGAAACAAAAAAATTTGGCACAAAAGAAAATTTATTAATGATTTGGATTGCACCTAATGAGGGCTACCTATGTATCTCCTTACACAATTTATTTTTATTACATATTCTTTTCTATTATTTTGGAGAATTAGTTCCACGTAGTTCTAGTTACAATGCATCATTACATGAAGTATCGCTTTAATTGATCCAAATTGCAAGGGTTGGAGAATTCAATTATGTCCAAATCCATAAGAATGGCACCTCCACCTGACAGGATGCATTTAAGCACATAAAGTCCAATCTAGTTTGGTCTGAATTTGCCTCTAGGGTCATGCATTAGGGCTTGAATTTCCTTTAAGGCTAAGTTTCCTTCCTGTAGTCCCCTATCCCTTACTTCCTTTTTGAAATGTTGAGATAACTTTTATTGATAACCCTATAGTCGATACAATGCATCCATTCTCTTTTCTGCAATAGCATTCAGCTGATCATGATAACTTTTGATCCATTGTATCTCATCAATCTGACTTTCTCTCATGATTCTGGCTGATCTAATTTCCACTTCAATCAGCAAAACCGCTTCCATTCCATATACTAATGAGTAAGGAATTGCCCTAGTTGGCGTGCGGATGGAAGTCCTATATCCCCATAGAGCAAATGGTAATTATTGATGCCAGTGCTTATGATTATCAGTCATCTTTTGCAGGAGGGATTTGACGGTTTTGTTTGTTGCTTCTGCTGCCTCATTAGTTTGTGGTTGATAAGGAGATGATTTGTGATGCTGGATCTTTTCTTTTTTCAAGAGATGAACTACTTCTTTCTGAAAATGAGGCCCATTATCTATAATAATCTCAAAAGGTACTCCAAACCTACAAAGGATGTTAGTTTGGATGAAATGAGCCACTCTTTTTAAATCCAGTATCCGATAAGGTGCCGCTTCTACCCATTTTGTGAAGTAATCAACTGCTACAAGGATGTATTCATGACTAGCAGATGATTTGGGGTTTATTCTTCCTATGACATTAATGCCCCAAGTTGCAAAAGGCCAAGGGGTAGTTATGGGCTGTAAGGGCACAAGAGGTTGCTTATATAGTTTAGCATAAATCTAGCATTTATGACATCTTCGTACAAACTTTGCATAGTCTTCATTCATGGTGAGCCAAAAATATCCCAGATTTGTAATTTTTTGAGCCAATGTGATCCCATTCATGTGTAGTCCTTCTTCCCCTCCATGGACCCATTCCATGATCTACTGAGCTTCCTCTTCAATCACACACCTTAAGTGTATGTTATCCCATGCCCTTTTATACAAAACATCTCTGTTTGGTAGGAAATTGCTGGCTAACTATCTTAGAGTTTGACGTTTTGATTTAGAAGTCCCTTTTGGATACTTCCTATTCTTGAGATAGTTGAAGATGTCCCAAAACTAAGGTTTCTGATCAGCCAGTTGAATATTCATGCATAAAGTACAGTACCCTGGCTCTTGCTTCACTTCAATCACCATAGGTCTAATTATTTCCCCATCTCTCATGTCTAGCATTGATGTAAGCGTTGCTAAAGCATTTGCAAATTGATTTTTGGCATGAGGCAAATAATGAAAAGATAATTAATGAAAGTTTTCTGTGAGATCATCTAAGCACTTATGGTAAGGAAACAAATGCTCTTCTCTTATCTTTCATTTTCCAAGTGCTTGGGACACAATCAGGTTGGAATCTCCATAAACCTCCAGGTAATTAATCCTTAAATTGACAGCAACCTCTGAGCTAACTATGCAGGCTTCATATTCTGCCTCATTATTCGTTACTTCAAAAGCTAGCTTGACAGCCATAGGCGGATTTTCTCCCTCAGGGGTGACTATGATAATTCCAGCACCACACCTTTTGCTATTAGATGCACCATCGAAGAACAATTTCCAAACTTCAGGCTCAATTTGCATGATTTCTTCGTTGGGGAATTCTAATTCTAACCAATTGCTGTCTATTGGGGCTGCGACTAATTAATCTGATATCACACTCCCTTTTATGGCTTTCTTCTGGACATACTTCAAATCAAAACCTACAAGAACTGTCATCCATCTTGCCATCTTACTGTCAATAACCAGTCTTTCCATGAGAAACTTTAAGGGACTCTTGTCAGCCAGGACATGGGTAGTGTATGAACTCAAATAATGCTAAAGCTTGTGACATCCCTATACCAAAGCAAGGCATAACTTCTTAATTTGATTGTACTTGAGCTCATAAGTGAGCATGCGCTTGCTTAAGTAATAAATGGCATTTTCTTTGTGTGATTCAATAGCGTTTTAGGCGAGCATTGCCCCCATGGCTTCTTCTATGATGGAGGAGTATAGTAGTAGAGGCTTTTCAGGTCTTGGTGGTTATAATACAGGAGGGCTTAGTAAGTACTCTTTGATCTTCTCAAAAGCTTTATGGCAATCATCATTCCATTGCTTAGAAGCTCCCTTTTTTAACAACTTGAATATTGGACCACAAATGTCTACTAACTGAGCTATGAACCAGTTAATGTATTATAGCCATCCAAGGAAGCCTCTAATTTCTTTTTCTGTCTTAGGTGCTGGCATCTCCAAAATAGCTTTCAATTTTACTGGATCTACCTCTACTCCTCTCTTATTAACCATATAGCCCAAAAATACTCTGGATGACTCCCCAAATATGCACTTGGTGGGATTCAACTTAAGATTATATTGTCAGAGTCTGGAGAAAAATTGCCCTAAGGCATATAGGTGATCTTCTGCTGTTTCAGACTTGATTACCATGTCATCAACATATACTTCAACATCCTTATATATCACGTCATGAAAGGTTATGGTAGCCATCTTTTGGTAAGTCACCCCTGTATTCTTCAATCCAAAAAGCATAACCCAGTAGTAGTACATACCCCATTCAGTTACAAAAGTAGTCTTTTCTTTGTTAAGAGGATGGACCTGAATTTGGTTGTACCCTGCATATAAATCAATCAAAGAGACTACTTCATATTTGGCCATGCGGTCAACCAACAAGTCAATGTGAGGTAATGGAAAATCATCCTTGGGGCAAGCTTTGTTTAAATCCCAGTAATCCATACACATCCTGACTTTTCCATCTTTCTTTGGTTCTGGAACAATGTTTGCTAAACAAAAAGGATACATGATTGGCTCAATGAACCCATTGCCTAATTGCTTGGTGATTTCTTCCTATATCTTTAAAGATAACTCTGGCTTCAATCATCGCAGCTTCTGTTTGATAGGCTTTATATGCTCATAAGTAGGAATTTTATGAACAGCTATAGTCAGATCCAGCCCAGTCATATGTAACAACCCACATCTACCCTAGGAGTTTTAGTGACAAATTATTTGAATTTAGGCTTATTGTGACAAATTGTGTGACTATATAAAAATTCATGTGTGACTTGATTTATAAGTTTGAGGCACGTTAAATTAATTTTAATATGCCCAATATAAATTATTATTGTGAAATAAATGATTTGAATAAAATGCATTAGCATGAAATAATTTATTTTTCATAAAATGAATTTTCATGTAAAAAGGCGATTTTTAAGTATAATAAGGAGTATTTTTAAATAAATATTTTGGAGAAATTTTAATGAAAATAATAAGGAAAATATTGTATTTTTAATTATCCATAATCAGCTCCTAAATTAAATAAAAAGCCCAAATACCCAAAAAGTCCACTACACTAAAATACTCCTAACCTAGCTCATTAAGGGCAAACTTGGAAATTGCACCCCAAACCCTAATATATAATGAAAATTTCAGCCAGCACTCTCATTCCAGAGTCATCACTCCATTTTTTTGTATCTTGGCAGAAAAATTCTCTCAAAATAGTTCTCTCAACCGAAATTAAGAAAACACCTTTCAGTTTCGCGATTTCTTGACCGTAATCATAAGTTTTTCTTCTCTTTCAATTTCTAAACTGATTTCTATGAAATAAATTATGGGAAAATTATTTTGAACTGTTTGATTACTAATTTTTACAGATTTAATTCTGTTTGGGTGAGTTTTTGGGAGAGAAAATCTAATTTCTACCGAAAACACAAATATTTTTGTAGGATTTCTCCAAAGGTGAATTCTATAACTTAAAATCACAATTTTTATGCATAAACATCACTAGAGAGGGGAAATTTGTGCATTATTGTTTTCTAAACTAATTTTTTATTTGTTTGGATGAAAAATATTGAATTAAATAATATTTTTGCATATTTCTGTGATGACCGAAAAGTTTCGAAAAATAAAGGAATTCAAGGTTTTGGTGCTAGAATTTAAAAGTTGGAAAATTCTATTATTGTCAACATGTGGCTGCTAATTTGTATATGATTGGATTGTAAACTCATATTTGTTCTGTTTGGATGAGAAAGAATGATTTAAATCATGTGTTTGTATATTACTGTAATGAGCGGAAAGCGCGAAAACTCATGATTTTCACCCTAAGCCTTAAAACTTGGAATTTTTTTGTATAAATACTATCTATAGCTGCCAAATCATGTATGGATGTGTTCTAAACTGATATTTGCTGAGATTAAATGAAAAATAATTGATTAAATAACCTGTTTGCATATTTCTTAAATGACCGAAAAATACCAAAAACAAGAAAACTCATGGTTTTGTACTCTATAATTCAAAAGTTGAATTTTTATGTATGAATAACACCAACTGTGGCCGATTTATATGAATTAAAATTCTAAAATGATTTTTGTTGTGTTTACATTAAAAATCTTGGTTCAAACCATGTTTTTACATATTTCTGAAATAGATGAAAAATGCAAAAAGAAAAAGAATTTAGTTTTTACTTTGGTGATGCATTCGGCCTATATAAATATTTTTGTTCCAATGTTTATAATTTTTATGTGATGTATTTTGATGATTATTGACATGTATGTATGTATAATAAATGATAAATTGCATGTTAGTTGAAGGTATGACCCTAGACAAGCTTAAAGGCATTTTGGTATACTTAAAGTATCTTAACCTTATATTGTGATTAGAATGTAAATGTGATTGGGAAATTTGAAACTAGATGTTATGATGACTTAATGATGAACACATGGTTTTGAGTTGATGAAGTGACAATTGAATAAAAAGGATCATAATAGTTAAGCATGACACTTGAAAGGTTAATTGTTAAGTTGACATGTATGGAAGTGTAAAGTGATTTAGGAAGATTATTAAAATAAATTGATATTGAGGTAATAATATTGTGATGACCTTAGAAAGGTATTGACATTATTGTAATGTGTTTACATGTGAACCTATAAGGCCTAAGTGTGCAAGACTTTCAAAGTCAACGTATTATGTGCAAGTAATGAGTACACCTATATGTGAACTCTAAGTGTATATATATGCTATATGTGCATGGGTTAGCTATGGGATAGCAACATCGTGAGTAAATAAATACTAAGTATTAAATTAAATATTATGTTAGAGTTTGAGGAGCTTTAGAAGTGCAAAGGGTCTATGTATACTAGGAGCAAAGGAACCCCAAGGTGAGTAAATGCCATGTTCATGTTATAAGTGTGAACAACATTATGTTGTATTATAAGAGTGTGATATATTGTTATGTAAACCTTTATGATCTTTGAAACCCAAGTTTCTTTTATCCAAAAATTTAATTAAGTGATTTCTTTGTAAAACTTGGGTTGCCAAAGGACATTTGGTCCAAAACTATTTTGTTTATCCAATGAGAATTTCTCATGATTATCAACCTGACTTATATTCTTTCTAGAACTACACTATTCTTATATCTTTTGTACAAAACAATAAATTGCTATTGCTATTGGGATACATGTTATTGATGGCTTAAATGTTATTGTTATATATGATTACCATTAACTCTAACTATGGTACCTTTAACCTTTTTTTATGCAGAAATCCTCATACCGATGCGAGTAATCATCGGCTATGTGCTCCTCGTACGGATGTGAGTAATCATCGGCTATGTGCTTTTTGTACCGATGTGAGTAATCATCAGCTATGTGCTACTTATACCAATACGAGTAATCATCGGCTATGTGTTCGAGTGATTATGGCAATAACCTTCACTCTATGTGTTATGTGTTTGAGTGATTATGGCAATAGCCTTCACTCTATGTGTTCAAGTGATTATGGCAGTAGCCTTCACTCTATATGTTATAAGTGTGATTTCTGCAAACCTTTCTAAATTGCAAACTATGAATCATGAACTATATGTTATGAGCTATGAGCCCTTTCTAAGGGATATGTATTATTATACAATCCGTATTATTTACTCATTGAGATCATCTATCTCACCCCTTTTCCTTGTGTGGTTTCAGGTGAGCATTATGAGGAGGCAAGGTGATGGCTCAAGCATCCTACTTCGCTTAGGGAATTCCTTGTCCAAGAAAATTAGTTTAATATATCATGAAGAGTTATCCTTAGATGCTCTGGGAATATTTATTTTTGGATGTTTATGTTGAAATGTTATCCTTCGAGGTTTTAATTAGATTCTAAATATTATTTCCTTATAGATTATGTTTAAAGTATATTTTAATTATACTTCTGCAACTTAAGGTTTAAAAAAAAAAAAGGGTTTATTTAAGTCAATGTAAGTGGTTTTTAGTATAATCCTAGGCAGTATTTGTATAAGTATAAGTAGGTTCTATGGACGTGGGTGACCTTATGTCTCCCCATGTTCTAGGACCTTCATGTCTCCAAAGTTGGGATGTGACATCATATCCTTGGGTTCCCAAGCAAAGCAATCTAAGAAGTCTTGGATCATTTTACTCAAGCCATCCCTGTTATGACATGATGATGCAATGAATGTGGTTTTTGGTTTTTTATTCATGCCAAAACTTTTTGATTCTTTGCCATTTTTTATTTCATTTAATATTTCATTCAAATTGGATTCAAGAGAAAAGGAAAGGAAACCAGAAGCACAAGATCATAAGAAGAAAAGTTGAGCTTTTTATTATGAATAGATGAGCCATTGTCCATTATTACATCAAAATTAAGGGAAAGACCAAAAGGTTCGACTATTAACTCGAATGAAGAATCAGAACTACAAGACTCTAACTCAGACTCTGATTTAGACTTGGGTTCAAACTCTGATTCAGACTTGGACTTGGGCTCCAGCTCAGACTCTGACTTGGACTTGCCGCCATCTCCTTTCTTCTCATAATACCAGTTGTTAGGTTGGGTTTGAGTTGTTTGGATGAATTTGGTTAGGTCAGCCACTTCTTCATCTCCTACCATGTAAATTTGCTCAAAGAGAGCAGCCTCCATATTACCCTCCTAATCTTTCTCCAACATGAAAATTGGTTCATAATCTTCTAAGGAAAGCCTGACATCAAAGAAGAGTTTAAAACCAGGGATTAGTTTCTTAGTAACAGGACAGATCCAAGGTTTTGGAAAACCACAGTATGGAAAATTCTCACCCTCCTTCACAAAGTATCCATTAAGTGTTTTGAAATAAGGGCACAAGGGCCAATCATACGACTCACCTTTCTTGAGGGTTGCCATTTTCTCTTTAGCCCTTTTCTCTGCCTTAACGAGGTCTTCTTTAGTAGGTTTGTAACCCAAACCAAATGGTGGGTTACCCATAGGGTATTCTTTGAATTGGGTTACTCCTTGCTGCCTCTTGCCTAGCCCTAATCCAGGAAAATAATTCATTTTTCTCAATATATTAGCCACAGCAAGATTTCCGTAAGGATCAAAATCAAAAGGCACAAGCCCGAGCTTTTTACCTCCCTCTTTTTCTATGAATTATACTATCTCAAAAGTAAAACCTGATAATGGCAGAGTTGGTAGCTTAGGTTGTATCTCCAAAATTGGCACAGAACTTAGGACCTCACTTTTCCCATGCATATCCCCTTTTATAGTGACAATAGAAGATCCATAAGGAAATTTTAGCTTTTGATGGAGGGAAAAGGGGATAGCCTTAGCTTGATGTATCTGGGGTCGTCCAAGGAGGAGATTAAAGCATGCTGGTACATCAATAACTTGAAATGGAATAGGATAAGTGACAAGTCCAATGATGACATCCAATGTAGCCACACCTAGGACCTCCCTCTTTGTGTTATCATATGCCCTTACAATCTGGTAAGAAGGTGTGAAGTTTGAAGCCTTTAATCCTAAGCAACTTGCCATTTTTAATGGACAGACATTCAAAGTAGATCCATTGTCTATCAATACCATAGGAACTATTTTCCCTTAAGTAAGGACTATTATGTATAAGGCATGGTTGTGATTTTAGCTCCCCCTTAGGTAGGTCATGGTAATTGAAAGAGATAGAGGTAGCTTTTATGGTGTTGGTGAGAGAAGCCACTAAAGTCTCAGGGGTGATATCTATGGGAGCTTGGCATTGGTTCAACACCTTACAAAGAGCTTGCCGATGAGGATAAGATGATTGGATAAGGCTCCAGATAGATATGTTGGCTTGGGTCTTTTTCAGCTGCTTAAGAATAGGATCTTTATCAGGTTCAGTGCTTTTATCTTTTCAGTAGGGGATGTGATAGGTTGGATGGGTGGTTGGTTATCTTATTGGATAGGTGTTTGGTAGATTTTGCCACTCCTAGTTATAGCATCAATTTCTTCCACAAGATTACTTAAATCCAAAACACAACAATATTCAGAAGCTGATCAAATCAAAGAGTTAGGATCAACTTCGAGATCAGTAGTGGTGATGAGGCTCATTTGGTGGTTGGGGAGGGGATTGGTGGAAATGTTGGGTCTTGGTTTGGGAGGTATGATGTTCCCACTGTCTATAAGATCTTGTATTTTATGCTTTAAATTATGACACAATTTTGTTTTGTGGCTAGCCTTTTGGTGATATTCACAGTACTTATTAGGGTTGTGATTTGCAGGAAGCAAGTCAGGAAGAGCTCTCGGTTCAAGAGGCTTGATCAAATTGGCTTCTAAAGCCTTCTTGTATACCACAACCAAAGGAACCCCCAACTTAGTAAAGGACCTTCTCTCTAATCTTAATTGTTAATGATGAGAAATGGTCGATATCTCCCCTTCCCTCTTATTATTTGAGGCAGTGACATTGGCTTGGTAGGGAGTACTCTTCTTATATTTATTGTGGGTGGTCTCATCTTTGATGTGGCCACTTTGGATCAAATCTTCTATTTTGGAGGCAGTGGCAATAAGGGCTTTAAAGCTTGGGAGGTATTGTGTAAGGAGATGATTTTGATATACTGGCAAACGGTTCTTCACAATTATGTCAACATGCTCTTGTTTAGTTGGTTGATTCACCATTTGGGCTGCTTTTTCTCTCCACCTCGTAAGGAATAAGGAGAAAGTATCCTTTGGATTTTGCTTGGTTGTATCCAAATCTCTCCTTGTGATATCTACTTTAATGTTGTACTCATACTGCTTCACAAATGTATTGCAGATATCATCCTAACTCCTTTTTTTACTTATATCCAGGTCTAAAAACCATTTTATGGTAGTTCCAGTGAGCGATTGTTGAAATAATTGGGCAAGGAGTCATTGACCCCACATACATTTTCAAGTGTGTCTTACGACATGTTGTTCTATTGAATCTATCCAGCATTGACATTTTGAACTTTGGTGGAATTCTGGCATTAGGAAAGAGGGTTAAGGAACTAGCATCAATCACGTCATCATTTTTCTTAATGTTCTTAAGGGCCTTTTCCATGACTTCAAATTTTTCCATCAAAGCTTTGGCATTCATATGGGAAGAGGATTCCTCTGCTTGAAAAATATTCAAAGGAGAAGGAGTGGTAGAATAAGTGCCTGAACCAAGCATGCCTACGTATCCCTTTGAATAGGAATCAGAACCCATGCAGTTCTCCCTTTTTGCGAAGAGGTTAGTTTAGCCTAGCCACTTTATCAGGTTTTGATTGATTGATTAAAAGAGGGTTGAATTAATTAATTAACTTAATTGATTACCAAGTTGATTAACTAACAACCTAGATGCACCAATTCAATTAACTAAAATAGACAATAATCAAAATAGAAAGGACAAGAAGATTACCTTACGCTTTTGTGGCTTGGGGACATAGGGCGAATGGAGTAGATGACCAGATCGCAATTCCACCTTCTCCACACAAAAGACACGAGCCTCAGACCACCGGAATGCAACTTTGCCTTCTCCACATGACGAACACGAGCCTTGGATAAGAGACTTACCTTGAACAAGCTTGGTGGAAAGCCTTAAACTAGTCGAGTAGGAATTAAGGAGAAACCACCCAATGTGCTTTGCAAAGCAAGGAGCAAAAGTAAAGCAATTTACTTGAAGTTATAGCCTTTTAAGCCTTTAAGTTTTGTATCTTTTGAGAGTAGAGAGGCCATCTCTATATATAGGGGGAAGAATGAAGCATAAAGACTGAATTTTCCAATATGGGATCAGAGGCATGCCGTCGGTGCCACACAGGCCTCTGCGGCACCGTAAAAGCCTCTGCGGCACTTTGCAGCACCATAAAAGGCTTTGTAGCATTGTGGCAATGGGCCGTCCTTCTCCCGTTCTACCTGTTTTCACCCGTTCTTGCTCGTTTCTCATCATGTAAAAGAGCTTTGCGGCACCGCAAAAGGCATTGCGGCAACGGGCCATCCTTCACCTGTTTTGCCTGTTTTCACCCGTTCTTGCTCGTTTCTCATCTGTTTTATATGATTTCAGTTACGATATGCTCATTACTGAGTCTCGAATGATTTAATGATGATTAATGAAGCTTGATTGATTCTTTTCTTGACTAAATGGTCTGTAATTCTAAGAGGTGCAGAATTAAGGGTTCACAAATCTCTAGTAAGGAATTTAGTTCTGCATAAGCCTTAGCAATGCTACATCTAGGCAAGTCTATCATTTTTGAAGTTATGGTGCCTTTACTCTCAATTATAGCAACTAGCCTATCAATTTGCTTAAACAATTTCGCTAAACCACTTGATTGCTTTCTTATTTTCTTTAATTTATCATTCTTAACTTGCTTGGTTGACAAATAAATTCTTTTTCTTTTTCTTTGCTTCATTTGTTCATTTGATTGGCTACTAGTTTGAGTCCTTTATGTGCCTTCTACATCACCACTACTTTATTCATTCAAATTCTTAAGAAATTGAGGATCCTCTTTAGAGTCACCACTACCTTCAATTTGGATAATATAATTACCAAAACCACTATCTTCTTCATTAATTAATACACCATTAGATGGAGCCCAAGCATGCTCTCTAGCAGCAACAGTTTCCAAATACAATCTATCCATCTTATCCAACAAAATTTTGGGGATTTCTTGATTTCAAAATTTTACATATGCAGGATTAGCCTACATAAAAATAAAAATAAAAAAAATGTCACATCCCAACTTTAGAGACATGACGGTTCTAGAACATGGGGAGACATAAGGTCACTTATGCCTGTAGAACCCACTCATGCATATAACAACTTTACCTAAGATCATACCAAACCTCATACATTAACTTAATAAAACCTTTCATAAAGGAAAAACCTCAAGTTGTGGAAGCTAAAATATACTTTATATAATCCATAAGAAAATAATAATAAGACTTTAAGTAATGTCACCAATATGATATTCTAAAATAAAATTCATATAATAATTCCTAAAGCATCTAATGACTCGCCATAGCATGGTATTATTATAATTTTGATGAGGGAATTTCCCAAGTGGAGTAGGTAGCTTGAGCCATCACCTTGTCTCCTTATAATGCTTAACTAGAACCATACAAAGAAAAAGGGGTGAGATAGATGATCTCAATAAGTAAACAATATGACTTATACAATAACATATATCCCTTAGAAGGTTTCATAGATCATAGTTCATAATTTATGGTTCACAGCTCATGGCTTGCAATTTAACAAGGTTTATAGAAATCAACTTATAACTCATAACACATATAGAGTGGATGCTGCTGCCTTGTCCACTTAAAACGTAACATAGAGTGAAGGTTGCTTCCTTGTCCACTTGTAGCATATTATAGAGTGAAGGCTCCTGCCTTGTCCACTCATAACATAATATAGAGTGAAGACTGCTGCCTTATCCACTCGCAACATAATATAGAGTGAAGGCTACTGCCTTGTCCACTCGTAACATAATATAAAGTGAAGGCTGATTTCTTATCCACACATAACTCATAACAAATAAAGTGAAGGTTGCTACCATGTTCACACATAACTCAAAACATAATTCATAACATATAAAGGTAACAGTAGCATTGAAGGATACAATCACAGGTAACATAATAACAATAGAAGTTTAACTTATTTAATACAAGATGAACAACAGTGTAGTTCCAGAAAAAAAAATATAAGTTAGTGAAATAATTATCAAGGCCTTATCATTAGATAATCACAAATGGTTTTAGACCAATCGTCCTTTGGTAATCCAAGCTTACAAAGAAATCATTAAAATAGAAAAGAACTTGGGTTTCAAGATATCAAGGGTTCATAAAACATGATAGCTTGCACTTGTAACTTGAAAGATAATGTTTACTCACCTTGTGGTTCCTTTGCTTCTATTACTTATAGCCCTTGACTTTTAATAGTCCTTAAGCTTTATTATTCATTACAATTAAATACTTAGTATTTGATTAACTTCATGCTATCCTTTCCCATAACTACCCTATGCACATACAACATTCGCATTCACTTGGAGTTGCACTTTGAAGTGTACTCATCACTTGCATATAACATGTTGACTTTAAAAGTCTTGCACACTTAGTCTTTATAGGCTCATATGGAAATACATTATAAGCCATACCAAGACTTTTCTAAAGTCAAATACAATATGCCATGGTCAATCTAATTTAACATTCAACTTAATACACTTAACACTTTCCATATATGTTAACTTAACAATAGCCCTTCAAGTGTCATGCCTATCTCTTATGATTAATTCATACAATCAATCCCTTCATCAATTCAAGATCATTAATTAAACTTATTTCCATATTACTTAATCACATTCACTTATTAATCACAATATAAGGTTAAGATACCTTAAGTATACCAAACCGCCTCTAGCCTTGTCTAGAGTCATTCTTTCATCCAATAAGCAATTTAAACATTTATCATCTATTTATACATGTCAATAATCATTAAAATACATTGCATAGAAATTATAGACATTGGGATAAAAATCCCAATGTAGGCCGAATGCTCCATTATGGAAAAAACTAAATTTTTCTTACTTTTCGCACTTTCCGTCTATTACAGTAACATGTAGAAATATGGTTCAAACCAAGATTTTTCATGTAATCAAAATAAAAATCATTTTAGAGCATAAATATGTAGGAATTGGCACATATATAAATCCATATGCATGAAAATTTTCCAACTTTAGGTGTTAGGGTGAAAACCATAGACCTTCCTTATTTCCGGTACCTTTTGGTCATTATAGTAATATGTAAACACGTGTTTTAAACCATTATTTTTCATTCAATCTCAACAAATATCAGTTTAGAACATCAGTGTACACAATTTGATAGACTTAGATGTTTCTTATGTAACAAAATTCTAAGTTTAGGATTTAGAGTAAAAATCACGAGTTTTCTAGCTTTTCGGTGTTTTCAGATCGTTACAGTGATATATAAATTCATGATTTAAATCATTATTTTCCATCCAAACATAGCAAATATCAATTTAGAATTCATAAACACAAATTTGGCAGCCATGTATTTATATAATCATAGAATTTTTCAACTTTCATGTTCTAGGATGAAAACCTTGAATTTCCTTATTTTTTGAAACTTTTCGGTCATTACAGTAATATGCGAAAATATAATTTAATCTAATATTTTTCATCTAAACACATCAAAAATTCATTTAGAAAACAAATATTCAGGAATCAGCCCCCCTTGTAGTGTTTATGCATAAAAATTTAAATTTTCAGTTGTAAGATTCACCTTTAAAGAAATTGCATAGAAAGATTTGTGATTTTAATAGAGAATTAGATTTCTCTTTCAAAAACTAACCGAAAATGAATTAAATCTATAAAACTCAGTAAAATACCCAGTCCAAATTAATTTTCTCTTAATTTATTTCATAGAAATCAGATAAGAAATTGAAAGAGAAGAAAAATTTATAATTATGGTCAAGAAATTGCAAAATTGAAGGTGTTTTGAGAATTTCGAAAGAGAGAATTATTTTAAAAGAGTTTTTCTGCCAAAATAATGAAATAACAAAGTGGCAGCTGCTGGAATGAAGGGCTGGCCAAATTTTTGATATTTATATGAAGGGTTTTGGACAATTTCCGAGATAACCCTTAATGAGTTATGTTAGGAGTGTTTTAGTGTAGTGGGCTTTTGGGTATTTGGGCTTTTTATTTAATTTGTGGGTTGATTATAGGTAATTAAAAATAAAATATTTTTTTTTATTATTTTCATTAAAATTTTTCCCAAAATGTTTATTTAAAAATTATTTTAAAAATACTCATAAAATTATTTTATGCTAATACACTTCATGTAAATTATTTATTTCACCATAATAATTCATACTTGGCATATTCAAATTAATTTAACATGCCACATTCTCATAAATCACACTATACATGAATTTTCATAAAATCACATATTTTGTTACAATAACTCTAAATTCAAGCAGTTTGTCACGAAAACTCCTACGATAGGTGTGGGTTGTTACAAAAAAAAAAAAAGAAAATTAAAAAAGTATAAAAAAATAAATGGTTTAAATAGATAGCCACAATTACAACTCAAATTGCTGTAACAAAATACTACCCTTAATTTTTTCTATCCATCAATCATTAGATACAACAATAGTATTTTTCTTTGCATCCCAGCCTAGTCCGATCTCTTTACCTATCAAATCTCAAAAAAGCTTCCATCCCTTCTTCATCGAATCCCACTTATTTTTCAATTTAGCTTTATCATAATCCTATTTGGTCTGACTATGAAACTCATTAAGTGCATACTTCCATCCCTCTTTTGATAAATGAGACCTAGGTTCAAAACCTTTTCCAACAACTTGCACATAAATGTCACAAAAAATTTCCAATATCTCATACATCCACTTTGCTTTATTAGTTTTTTTTCACTCATATTTTGGTACAAAATATTCTACTATAATGTAAACTAAATAAATGTCAAAAAACACACGATGAAGTATTACTTTATAAGCATACATATGACAACTGTCATAAACTCGATGAATAATAACATATTCAAGTCATCAAGTTAGGATTTTTATTTTGGGTGTACAAGAATCAATCCTATAATTTTAAATTGAAAGTTACAAGAAGAACAAATATCTTTCTCTCTTAAAAATAAATTTCCAAATAAATTCATACAGCTGTTGTTCTTAATTTATAATTAACTAAATTGATGAATTGGTAGATCTCGAGTTCTATAGAATTACAAAACAATAATTTGTCTAGTAATTTTCTTATTGTTAGTTGTGTGTTGTGCTTTACAAGAGGATTTCTTAGCCTCCATAGTGATGCAGAAAATATTAAAATTATCATATGGGAAGCAAATAAATTATTTTGGCAAGTTACATTCCCATTGATAGTTTATCTTTTTGGAATTTAAGAATGAGAAAATTCCGTTCCCATTGGTGGTTGGCATTTTTTAAGTACAATTTTTACTATTTTGTTAGAATTTCAAAAGCGAAATCTTGAAGTTAATTACTTGGTTACTTTTTTCTATATAGAATTTGCTTGAATTTCCTCTGAAATATGAACCATGAATATTCGAGAGGTTTGAAAATTGAAATTTCGTCGTGAAGGAAAAGAGTGCCAAGGATTGAATATCATTTTTCCCACAAGTAAAAGACATAGAAAATTGACACCTTCCCATAAGTGTTCTCTCTCTGTCACTAATCAAATATTTGACTAATAATAGTCTAATATGAACTTGTATGATTGGGAATGACATACAATGTGAAGAGTTCAAACATTTGGATTTTTTCCACCTTTTTTAGTGAATCCAAGATGACACTTTTATATAATGTTGGGACTATTAAAAGGAATCAAGTCTATAAGATTTGTTGTAAAACAAAGGATTCAAAGATTTTGAAATAGAGAACAAACACAAGAAACTTAGAATAAAACTTCCCTCTATGTTAAGGTTTTTACTACTTCATTTCTTCTACTTATATATGACATATAAAAGTAGCTTTAATTTTTAGTCAATACCTAATAATAATAGCTACCCCATACTTTGGCAATATAAATTCCAAAAAATAGGGATCACCACTCATTAATACTTACTTTCTAACTAAAACTAGCCCTTACATATGAAACATTAAAAAGTAATCATTACAATTTTAAACTACCAAAATAAGCTGGTTTCCAAGATAAAACTCAACATGGATAACACTCCTCCTTGAGATTTTTCTTAGACACTCCAAGCAATGATCTTAGAAATTCAAATTTTGTTTTAGGTAAAGTCTTGGTGAAAATATCTGCGTGCTGCTCTTCAGTGCTGCAATGAATTAATTTTACTTCACCTGACTTATTTGCCTCCCTCAAAGCATGAAATCTAAAATTGATGTGCTTAGTTCTTCCATATTGAATAGGATTTTCAGCCATTGAAATAGCAAACCTATTATCTATAAAGATAACAAAAGCTTCATGTGGATGCATATCCAAATCAGCAAGGATTTTCCTCAACCAATCAATTGATTTACTGCAGCAACTGTTGATACACACTCAGCTTCAGCTAAGAATTGAGGAACAATGTCTTCTTAAAATTCTAAGAAAAGGCACCAGAACCAAACTAAAAATCATAACTTGAGGTACTTTTGTAATAATCAATACATCTTGCCTAATCACTATTAGCAAACCCAATTAAGGCTTCTTCATCAACACTTTTATACCATATTCCTAGATCAATAGTCCCTTTTATATATCCCAAGATTCTTTTTGCTACACCATAGTGTTTTTGACTTAGATTCTGCATATATCTTGATAGCAAGCTAGCAAAGAACATTACATCTGGTCTTGAGGCTGTCAAATACAACAAGCTTCTAATTAGGCTTTTATATAAACTTCCATCTGTTTTCTCTTCACCATCATCATTTATGAGTTTTTCACTCACCAGAAGATGAGTAGCAATAGGATTGCATTTCTAAAGTTTAAGTCTTTTAAGCAAAGACAATGCATATTGTTCTTGAAATAAGAAAATACCAGATGTTGTATAAGTTATTTCCAAACCTGAAAAATATTTCATTTCCCCAAAATTAGACATCTCAAATTCTTTCATCATATCCATTTTGAATTCTTATACAACAATAGAATCCCCACTAGTAATCATCAAATCATCAACACATAATGAAACCATAACCATTTTTCCACTTTCTAACTTCTTCACATATAAAGCAGGTTCATTTTCACTTTTCTTAAAATCTTGATCTGACAAGTGAGAATCTATTATGCTATACTAGGCTCTAGGTGCTTGTTTCAACCTATAAAGAGCCTTTTTCAATTTACACACCTTATCTTCTCCTCCTGAAATTAGAAAGCCTTTCGATTATTCAACAAAAATATCCTCCTCTAATAGCCCATTTAAGAAAGTTGACTTTACATCCCAATGGAAAATTTTCCATTTAAATTAAGCAACAAGTGCAACCAACATTCTAATAGTTTCATGTTTAGCCGCTGGTGCAAAGGTGTCACCAAAATCAACTCTAGGTAATTATGCATGCTTTTTAGACACCAACCTAGCTTTATGCTTAAAAACAGTTCCATCAAGATTAAGTATTGTTCTATACACCCACTTAACCCCTATGACATTCTTATTCTTTGGCCTGTCTAAAAAACAAGTTTCATTCTTATTAATCATAGCTAATTCCTCTTCCATGGCATCATTCCAAACTTTATGCTTAGTTGCTTCCATATAACAAAAAGGTTTTCCTATAGCAAGATTACATCTCTTAAAAACATCAGCAAGGGACCGGGTTTTTATAGTAGGAGAATCAATAGTTGGATCTTCAACATTAGTTTCTTCATTCTTGCTTGAAGAGCTTGAAGTTGAGAATTCATGAAAAACATCATAGGTGCTTATTTCTTGAGTTTAAATTTACTTCCTCACAACTTCATTCTTTTCCCAATCCCAATAGCTATCTTCATCAATTTGGAAATCCTTACTTAGTACCACCTTCTTACTTTGGACATTATAAACTTTGTACCTTTTTGTTAGAGTACTGTACCTCAAAAGCACTCCAATTTTAGCCTTCATTTAATTTTTCTCTTTTTACATAAGAAACATGTATGTAGCACACTGACCCAAAAATTCTCAATTGTTTTGTAGAAGGTTTATGACTAGTCCAGGCTTCAAAAGGAGTCTTGCCATCCGCTGAACTAGTAGCAACCTATTCATCAAATACACAGCAGTGTGAAATACTTTAGCCTAAAAGTGCTTGGACATTTTCTTCTCAGCTAGCATACTTATTGCCATTTCCATAATAGCCCTATTTTTTTCATTTTGATAATCCATTTTGCTCTGGAGCATAACTTATTGTAAGTAGGTGTTGAATTCACAAATCTTGGCAGAATTTATGAAACTGAGATGAAGTATACTCAGTACCATTATCATACCATAAGAACTTCAATTTGCACCCACTTTCTCTTTCCACCATTGTTTTAAACACTTGAAGATAAAAACACCTAAGATTTGCAGCTGAGAAAATAAACCTAGGTCATCCTAGTAAAATCATTAGCAAATAGCAGAAAATACTTATTGTTGTTTAAAGAGGCTGTTCTCATTGGTCAACATACATCAGTATGTACCAACTCTAGCCTTTCCTTTGCTCTCTAAGCCTTCACATTTGAAAAAGATTGTCTGTGAAACTTCCTTAGCTGACGTGACTCATAAACATCTTTAAACACTTTAATTTTTGGAATATCAAGCATCATTCCTTTTGCTTGCATAAATTTGAGTGAATTGAGGTTGTAGTGTCCAAACCTATTCTGCCACAACTAGGTTTCATTAACAATTACATTAAGGGCACATTGATTGATTGAATTCCACTTAATAGGAAAAGAATTATCAATTATATTAACTCTTGCAATCTCCATACCCTTAGGATCATAAATAATAGGCATTTTGTTCTTAAAAAAAAAAAAGAATAATTATTATACAACATGGGAGCTACACTAAAAAGATTTTAAGCTAAGCTGGGAACATAAAGAACATTAAAAACTAGTTTAGTACCTTTACTAGTGTAGATTTTGATTGAGTCCTTGCCTTGAGCCTAAACAACAACTCCATTACCAACTTTACTTCTGTTCTATCTGACTTGTCTAGAGAAATAAACAAGCCTTTATCCCTTGCCATATGGCTTGTACAACCACTATCAATATACTATGTGCTCTTATGAGTGATTTTGGATAAATGTGAAGCCATGAATAGTCTTTCTTCTGCCTATGACTCTTTTTGCTCATTTGTAAAATTTGCTGGATAGGAAGATTACTGATTAGATTGATTTTGTTTGATTCTACAATATCTCTTTATATGACCATACTTCTTGTAATATCTACACTGAATAGGAGGCTTTCCCAACTTTGCCAATAATTTTTCTTTAAATGATTAGTTTTCTTGTAAGTACCAAAAGGAGGAAATTTACCTTTCTTCACTGGTTCACTTGTATAATCTTGAAAATTTTCATTCCCAAATTTATCAACAGAAGATTTCTTCTCATCTCTAAACTGCTTGAACTTTTGCTTTGCTTGAAAAGCACCTTTAATGACTTCTTCATATCTGATAAACACCCTTTGCTCTTGTTCTTATAATTTGGAAATCAATTATGCTACAGAAAGTGTTCTTAAGTCATAAAATTCTTCTATGGTTGAAATCTTATACTCAAATTTATTTGGAAGACTGATCATAATCTTTTCCACCACCTTTTGATATGAGAAATCCTTACCATGCAACCTTATTTGATTAACTATCTCCATAAGCTTAGCTGAATAATCTTTTACTCCTTCTATTTCTTTCGTTTCTAGCAATTCAAATTCTCTTTTTAGAGTTAAAAGCCTCATTGCCTTTAAGTTATCACTTCCTTCAAATTCTTCTTTCAGTTTATTCCAAGCCTTTTGTACAGTTTCACAAGCCATTATTCTTGGAAAGATAGCTTTTGATACTGTTGAATAAATGCATGTAAATGCCTTAGGACTTCTGGTAACTAGTTTATCATGCATTTTAATCTCATTTAAGGTAGCATTTGCTCTCAAAGGTGGAACATGTGCTCCTCCTTGCTCTACAACATCCCATAGATTGAGAACTTTAAGATTGGCTTTCATTTTAATAGCCTAAACTTGGTAATTTTCTCATGTGAAAACTGGAACACTAGTAGTAAAAAAATTTCCTAATGCCATGCTCTTTGATGGTCTGTATTTAGACTTCCACTAGGTTAAATGAACTCTAAGTCTATTGTACCCTAGTTATAGGCAAGTGTACCTATCATTCAGGTAGTCTAACATATAAGAGGTTGATCCCACAGGGAAACTATATAAGTATTAGCTCAAATGTTAACTATTTTCTGGTGAATCAAATTTCAAAGAAGCTAGAATTAAAATAAATTAACAATTAAACTAAATTAACTAAGTGTAGAAAATAAACCAAATCAATAGAAAAAAAAATCAATGAATAGATTATTTAGATAGAAACTTCCCCTAACTTCTTATTATGAGGCCTCGCCCGAGCACCTATCTGATTTGCTGAAGGGAATAAAAAATGCACTTTTGGGAGAAACATCATGATTGGAACTCGCTTTGAGTTCATAAAATTGTATTTTGTAAATTGTAATTTGCAAAAAGAGTCGCCACTTTAATTTTGTTTATTTTAGTTGGGAAAATTAAAGGAAAAATCCAATTTGATTAACTCCAAAATTATACTATTTATCCTAAGGAAAAGCACTAGTCCTCGAATGACCAAAGAGAGCTTGGGGACTAGGTTTTAGTTAAAACAATACAAAAAATTAGTTTGGCTTAAAGACAAAATACTTTTTGTAAAAAGGAGTTTTTATGTATGCATGAATAAATATAATATGATGTATGAAACAAATATTACTCGTGCAATAAATGGCAAAAATGAGATAATGATAATTACAAATGTGAAAAATAAAGGAAAACTACTTAAAACTATTACAAGTTAAAATATCAAAATCATGGGATCTTTTCTCTAGCCCTTATGGGTTCTAGGAAAAGTACACATTCCCCAAACACAATCTAAACAACTAAAGTAATAAAAAGTAATAAAACAATTGAAATAAAAAGAACTAAAGTTTTAACTTTTATTTAAGAAAAGCAATTTCAACCCTAAACTATGTGAACAAGGTGATAGAGAGAAGAAGTTATTAATTTTAGCAAAGTTGAATGCCTTAGAGATGGCAAGCCTACATATCCCTTTGAACGGGAATCAAACCTCCATGCAGTTTTCCTTCTTGAAAAGAAGGGGTTTTTAAGTCATTGCCTTTGTTATCATGTTTTGATTGATTTTAAGGGCTTAGAGATTTGGTAATTAGGTCAGGATTTAATTAAAAAAATTAGATCTTTTTAGATTTAGATCATGAAACTGGAATTGAAAAAGGAAAAGGAAAGAACTTTTACCTTCGGCTTTCGGCGGCGAGGAATATAGGGAGTGAGCTTGGCACCAAATCAATGTTCCACCTTAGCTCAGGGATAGCATGAGCACTCCTTTCAGAAGAAGAACTCTTGAATAGCATGAACTCTTCTTGGAGGGACTTGGGTCACACTTTTGTTTGAATACCACGAATTCCCTTTGAAAGAAAGTACTTGGATTGTACCTTTTCTTGATTAGGAAGCTCAAAGATATGATTTGAGGTGATTAGGAGGCTAATGAATAGGGTTTTGAGATGATTAGGAAGCTTATAAATAAGGCTTGAGGTGATTAGGAAGCTTTATGAATAAGGTTTGATGTGATGGAGGAGGTTTTGGAATGGCATTTTAAAGATTTAGAGGTTTAGAAAGAGGGTTTTGATGATTGGAAAGCTTAGGAATAGGGTTTAGAAAGCTTTAGGAAGAGTATAGAAGCATGTAATTGTCCGTGGAAGTTTTTAGGAGGTGTAAGGTATTTATAGGGGGGAGTTTGGGGGCTTAAAATAATAAAATTTTTGTATAGGATTCTATCAGAATGCGCTGCAGTAACTCATCAGGAACTGCGGTAACCATAGAGTTCTCTGCGGTTGCCACAAAGCACATTGCGGCAACCAATAGACTGCCGCAGGGACACCTACGGCAATCGTAGCACTAGTTGTAGTTACTGCAGCCAGCTGTGAGTTGCTGCAGCTAGCCTGTAGGCTACTACTGTGAAGTCTTACTCGAGCACTAGTTCGATCCACTAAAGGGAATCAAAATGCTCATTTGGGAAAGAACTCACGAGGCAACCCTTGGGCTTATCTTTGATAGGTTTAAAAATTATTTCTTGGAGTCGCCACCTTAATTTATTTTTATTTGGGAAAATATAATGAAAAAACCCATTTGACTCCAATTATTACCCAAAAGAAAAATATCACTAGCCTTGAAACCAAAGAGGATTCGGGGACTAGGTTTTCGATTTATTTTAACAAAATAAGTTTGGCCAAGTAATATAAAAGTAACTTAAAATATATTTCATAAACAATTAAAATTCTTGAACAATTTATAATATGCAATATCGTTCACTCCATAAAGTTTATACATAATCAAAATTCAAAATAAAATAGAGTCAATATTACAATGAAATCCAAACTTAGGGGATACTTCCTCTAGCCCTTATGGGTTCTAGGGAAGTCACACATTCCCCAAACTAAACCTAATAACTAAGTAAAAGAAAGCAAAATAAAAGTAAGTGAGGAAGGTGATAAGGGGAGAGTTGGTTAATTTTAGTTGGATTCGATGCCTGAACCAAGCATGCCTACGTATCCCTTTAAATGGGAATCATAACCCATGAAGTTCTCCCTTTTTACGAAAGGGTTAGTTTAGCCTATTCACTTTATCATGTTTTGATTGATTGATTAAGAGAGGGTTGAGTTAATTATTTAATTGATTACCAAGTTGATTAGCTAGTAACCTAGATGAATCAATTTAATTATCTAACTAAAAGAGGTAATAAGATTTAGACAACATAAAATTAAAGGAAAAGGGAGCTTACCTCGGACGGTGGGTGATTTGTGGCTTAGGATGGCTAGTAGCAGCTAGCATTGGTAGGCAATGGCTGGCCTTAGATAGCTGGTGGCGACTGGCTTTGGACGGCAGGCAGCGGCTAGCCTTAGGTGGTGAGCAGTGACTAGCCTTGGGCGACAGACATGAGCCTTTGGCAAGAGACTTGCCTCGAATAGGCGGGTGGCGAAAAGCCTTAAACTAGTCAGGTAGGAATCAAGGAGCAAATGCAAAGTAGGTTGCTTGAAGTAATGCTTTTCAAGCTTTGAAAGTTGGTTTTTTAAAGTTTGGGGATGCCCTCTGTATATAGGAGGAGGTTTGAAGCATAGAAAACACAAATTTTCAATGTGGGACTGCAAAAAATCATATTTTCGCCAGAGTTGCTGCAGAGACCTTTGCGGGGTTGCATAGTGCTTTACAACACCACTGCATAGGCCTCTAAGGCAATGCTGCAGGCCTTTATAGCAACGAGCCTGTTTTGGCCCATTTTCTGTTTTCGCCTGTTATTGCTCGTTTCTCATCCATTTTACACGATTTCAGTTGCATTGTACTCGTTACTCAGTCCCAGATGATTTGAAAGGGTTAAAATACAAAAAAGAAATATTTTGATTTTATCATTTTAAAAGTTTTTGACTTTTGAAAGTTTGTTTACCGAACCTAAGTGCTTCTAAGGTTCAAACACATACTGGAGGTGCAAAATTAAGGGTTCAAAACTGCACCTCATTTTTTCAGCCCATTCTCATCCATTTTTTATCCAATTTTGGCCCAATTTGATTTTATGGGTTCATAGTTGTAACAACCCACATCTATCCTAGAAATTTTTATGACAATTTGCTTGATTTAGAATTATTAAGGTTAAGTGTGTGCTTTTATGGGAATTTATGTTCTATGTGATTGATGAGTATGTGGCATGTTAAATTAATTTTTAATATACATAATATGAATTATTATTGTGAAATAGATTATTTATATGAAGTACATTAGCATAAAACAAATTACTTTAAATAAAATGAATTTTCATGCATAAAGGCAATTTTTAAGCACAAAATAATTTTATGAGTATTTTAAAATAAATGTCTTCAGGGAAATTTTAATAAAATAATAAGAAAAATATTTTTATTTTAATTGCTTATAATCAGCCTCTAATTTAAATAAAAAGTCTAAATATCTAAAAGCCCACTATCCAAAAACCCTCATAACCTAGCTCATTAAGGATATTAGTAGAAATTGCCCAAAACCCTACCTTTAAATATTAAGATTTCTGCCAGCTCTAATGTTCTAGTAGCCATCACTCTAATTTTCTATATTTTGATAGAAAAATTCTCTCAAAACAATTCTCTCTACCGAAATTAAGAAAAAACGTTTCAACTTTGCAATTTTTCACCTGTATTCATAAGTTTTTTCTTTCTTAACAATTTCCCATTTGATTTCTATGAAATAAATTATAAGAAAATTATTTTAAACTAGTTGTTTACTGATTTTTATAGATTTAATTCTGTTTGGGTGAGTTTTTGAGATAAAAATTTAATATCTACCAAAAACACAAATCTTTCCGCGCAATTTCTTCATAGGTGAATATTATAACTTAAAATTTAAAATTTTATGCATAAATAGTACAAGGGGGAATTCCTGCATGATTAATTTCTAAATTGATTTTTGATGTGTTTTGATGAAAAATATTTTTGCATATTTCTGTAATGACCAAAAAGTTTCAGAAAATAAAGGAATTTAAGGTTTTTGTGCTAGAAATTAGAAATTGGAAAATTCTATTATTATTTAAACATATAGCTGCTGATTTGTACTGGAATGGATTCTAATATGATATTTGTTTTGTTTGAATGAAAAATAATGGTTTAAACTACCTGTTTACATATTACTGTAATGACCGGAAAATACCGAAAATAAGAAAACTCATGGTTTTATATCTTAAAACCTAAAAATTGAAATTTCATGTACATATCACACATATGGTTGCTGATTCATGTAAATTAATGTTCTAAAATGATTTTTTCTATGATTGAATGAAAAATCTTGGTTCAAACCATGTTTTACATATTACTGTAATAGATAGAAAGTACGAAAAGTAAGAAAAATTTAATTTTCCTTTTGATGATGCATTCAGCCTACTATGGGATTTTTATCCCAATGTCTATAATTTTTATGCAATGTATTTGATGATTATTGACATGTATGTATGTACAATAAATGATAAAATTGCATGTTAGTTGAAAGGATGACCTTAGACAAGCTTGGAGGCACTTTGATATACTTAAGATATACTTAAGGTATCTAAATCTTATATTGTGATTAGAATGTGAATGTGATTGGGAAATATGGAACTAGATGTTATGATGATTTGTTAATGAATAAATGGTATTAAGTTGATGAGGTGATTGATTGAATGAATGGATTATAAGAGTTAAGCATGACACTTGAAAGGTTAATTGTTAAGTTGACATGTATGGAAGTGTTAAGTGTACTAAGTTGATTGTTAAAGTGAATTGACATTAAGATAATGATATTGTGTTGACCTTAGAAAGGTATTGATATGAGTTATGATGTGTTTTTATATGGGCCTATAAAGGCTAAGTGTACCAGACTTATAAGTCAAAATATTATATGCCAGTGATGAGTGCACTTATATATACAACTCTAAGTGTATGTGAATGTTATATATGCATAGGGTAGTTATGGGATAGGATAGTATCATGATTGAATAAATACTAAGTATTGAATTAAATATTATAATAGAGCTTGAGGAGTCTTAGAAGTCTAAGGGCTATATGAATTTAGAGCGAAGGAACCATAAGGTGAGTAAACACTATGTTCATGTTGCAATTGTGAGTAACATTATGTTATGTTACATGTGATATCATGTTATGTGTACCTTGATATTCTTCAAACCTAAGTTATTTTCTATTTCAAATGAACTCAATGATCTCCATTTTAAAGCTTGGGTTGCCAAAGGACATTCGATCTAAAAACCATTTTGTTTATCTAATGATAATTCTTTGTGATAATTGCCCCAACTTATTTCTTTCTAGAACTACATTATTCTTATACCTTATGTTCAAATAAATTAAATTGACATTACTCTTGTTATACATGTTATTGTTACCTTAAATGCTATTGATATATATAAGAATACCATTAGCTCTAGCTATGGTACCTCTAACCCTTTATGCAGAAGTCCTCATGCTGATACGGGTAATCATTAGAACCTGTGCACATGGTCTTAACCCGATGGATAGGGGTAGTGTATCCACCTCAGTTAGAAAGGGGTGGCTCTAGCTGTGAGGCCTAATCAGCTTCACGCTCTTTATGTCATAAGAGTTGGAATTTCATTTAATGCTATATCTCCTCTATAAGTTCGAGTGATAAAGCAATAGCCTTCACTCTCAATGTGTTATAAGTATGATTTCTACAAACTTGTTTAATTGAAAGCCTTGCTAAAATGTTAACTTGATTCATGAATTGTAAATCATGAACTATGTGTATAAGCTATGAGTTTCCTTTTCAAAGGACTATGTGTTAATGTATGTGCTATATTATTTACTCATTGAGATCATCTATCTCAGCCCTTTTCCTTTTTCCTTGTATGGTTCCAGGTGAGTGTTATGAGGAGAAAAAGGTGATAACTAAAGCATTCTACTCCACTTGGGGAATTCCTTATCTGAAGTCTTTAATAATACTATGATATGAAGGGTTATCATTAGAAACTCTGGGAATAATTATTTTGATGTTTACTTGAAATGTTTTGTTAAGATTTCAACTATATTATAAATACTATTTTCTTATGGATTATATGTGGAGTATCTAATTATTGTCTTCTGCAACTAAAGGTTTTCACATAAATGTTTTAAATGAGTTATTGTATGAGGTTTGGTATAATCCTAGGCATGAATTGTGTAGGTGTAGATTGGTTCTACGGGCATAGGTGACCTTATGTCTCTCTATATCCTAGGACCATCATATCTCTAAAGTTGGGATGTGACTGTCACATCCCAACTTTGGAGACATGACGGTCCTAGAACATGCGAAGACATAAGGTTACCCATGTCCGTAGAACCCACTTATACTTATACAAAAATTGCCTAGGATCATACCAAAAACCTCTTACATTAACTTAAATAAACCCTTTTTTTTATTTTTTTGAAAACCTTAAGTTGCGAAAACATAATTAAAATATACTTTAAACATAATCCACAAGGAAATAATATTTAGAATTCAATTAAAACCTTAAAGGATAACATTTCAAAATAAACATCCAAAAATGAATATTCCTGGAGCGTCTAAGGATAACTCTTCATGACATATTAAACTAATTTTCTTGGACAAGGAATTCCCCAAGCGAAGTAGGATGCTTGAGCCATCACCTTGCCTCCTCATAATGCTTACCTATAACCACACAAGGAAAAAAGGTGAGATAGATGATCTCAATGAGTAAATAATAGAGATTGTACAACAACACATATCCCTTAGAATGGACCTATAGCTCATAACTTATAGCTCATGATTCATAGTTTGCAATTTAGAAAGGTTCGTAGAAATCACACTTATAACACATAGAGTGAAGGCTACTACCATAAGCACTCGAACACATAAAGTGAAGGCTATTGCCATAATCACTCGAACACATAACATATAGACTAAAGGCTATTGCCATAATTACTCGAATAAATTGTCGATAATTACTTGCATCGGTATATGGATCACATAGCCGATGATTACTCGCATCAGTATGAGAAGCACATAGCCAATGATTACTCGCATCTGTACGAGAATTTATGCATAAAAAGGGTTAAAGGTACCATAGCAAGAGCTAATGGTAATCATATATAACAATAAAATTTAAGCCATCAATAATATGTATCCCAATAGCAATAGCAGTTTATTGGTTTGAACAAAAGATATAAGAATAGTGTAGTTCCAGAAAGAATATAAGTTAGGGCAATAATCACAAAGGAATTATCATCAGATAAACAAAAATGGTTTAGACCAATTGTTCTTTGGCAACCCAAGCTTAACAAGGAAATTATAGAAATTCATTTTAGAATGGAATGGACTTGGGTTTCAAGAATGTCAAAGACTCATATAACATGATATCATATATTTGTAACAAAACATATTATTACTCATGCTTGTAGCACGAATACAGTGTTTACTCACACTGGAAGTGGAATATAGAGTTTACTCACCTTGTGATTCCTTTGCTCCTAATTCATGTAGCCCTTGAACATCTAAAGCTCTTCAAACTCTAACATAATATTTAATTTAATACTTAGTATTTATTTACTCATGATGCTCCTATCCCACAACTATCCCATGCATATATAGCATACACATACACTTAGAGTTCACATATAGGTGTACTCATCACTTGCACATAACACATTGACTTTAAAAGTCTTGCATACTTAGGCCTTATAGGCTCACATGAAAACACATCACAATCATGTCAATTCCTTTATAAGGTTATCAAAATATTATTTCCTCAATATCCATTCACTTTTACAATCATCTTAATAAACTTTACACTTCTATACATGTCACTTAACAATTAACCTTTCAAGTGTCATGCTTAACTCTTATGATCCTTTTTAGTCAATTGTCACTTCATCAACTCAAAACCATGTATTTATTATCAAGTCATCGTAACATCTAGTTCCTTATTTCTCAATCACATTTGCATTCTAATCACAATATAAGGTTAAGATACCTTAAGTATACCTTAAGTATACCAAAATGCCTTTAAGCTTATCTAAGGTCATACCTTCAACTAACATGAAATTTTATCATTTCTTATACATACACACATGCTAATAATCATCAGAACACATCACCTAAAAATTATAAACATTGGGACAAGAATATTAAGGTAGGCCGAATGCATCACCAAAGGAAGAATTAAATTTTCTTTCTTTATGCACTTTCTGTTTATTTCAGAAATATGTAAAAACATGGTTTGAATCAAGATTTTTCATGTAAACACAACAAAAATCATTTTAGAATTTTAATTCATATAAATCGGCCACATTTGGTGTTGTTCATACATAAAAATTCAACTTCTGAATTATAAAGTACAAAACCATGAGTTTTCTTGTTTTTGGTATTTTTCGGTCATTTCAGAAATATGTAAACAGGTTGTTTAAACTATTATTTTTCATTCAATCATAGAAAATATCAGTTTAGAACATGTCCATACATGATTCGGCAGCCATAGATAGTAATTATGCAAGAAAATTCCAAGTTTCAAGGCTTAGGGTGAAAATCATGAGTTTTCGCGCTTTCCGCTCATTACAGTAATATACAAACACATGATTTAAATCATTCTTTCTCATCCAAATAGAACAAATATCAGTTTACAATCCAATCATATACAAATTGGCAGCCACATGTTGAAATAATAATAGAATTTTCTAACTTCTAAGTTCTAGCACAAAAACCTTGAATTCCTTTATTTTTTGAAACTTTTTGGTCATCACAGAATTATGCAAAAATATTATTTGATCCAATATTTTTCATCCAAACAAATCAAAAATCAGTTTAGAAAACAATAATGCACAAATCCCCCCCGTCTAGTGATGTTTATGCATAAAAATTGTGATTTTAAGTTATAGAATTCACCTTTGGAGAAATCTTGCGGAAAGATTTGTGTTTTCGGTAGAAATTAGATTTTCTCTCCCAAAAACTCACCCAAACAGAATTAAATCTATAAGAATCAATAATCAACCAGTTCAAAATAACTTTCCCATAATTTATTTCATATAAATCATTTTAGAAATTGAAAGAAAAGAAAAACTAACGATTACGGTCAAGAAATCGCGAAACTGAAAGGTGTTTTCTTAATTTCGGTTGAGAGAAATATTTTGAGAGAATTTTTCTGCCAAGATAAAGAAAAATGGAGTGATGGCTGCTGGAATGAGAGTGTTGGCCGAAATTTTCATTATATATTAGGGTTTGGGGTGCAATTTTCAAGTTTGCCCTTAATGAGCCAGGTTAGGAGTGTTTTAGTGTAGTGGGCTTTTGGATATTTGGGCTTTTTAATTAATTTAGGGCTGATTATAGGTAATTAAAAATAAAATTTTTTTCTTATTATTTTCATTAAAATTTCCCCCAAAATATTTATTTAAAAATATTTTAAAAATACTCATAAAATTATTTTATACTTAAAAATTGTCTTTTTACATGAAAATTTATCTTACGAAAAATAAATTATTTCATGCTAATGCATTTTATTCAAATCATTTATTTCATAATAATAATTCATATTAGGCATATTAAAATTAATTTAACATGCCCCAAACTTATAAATCACGTCACACATAAATTTTCATATAGTCACACAATTTATCACAATAAGCCTAAATTCAAATAATTTGTCACTAAAACTCCTAGGGTAGATGTAGATTGTTACAGTGATAATAGTCAAGTGCTAGTCATATGAAATGCAAGTTTCAGGAAATTTATTTTTCAATGAGGCACTGCCTCCTTGACCCTTGCCCATTGTGAGGCCTCGTCCGAGCACCGGTTTGATTTGCTGAAGAATCAAAATGCTCTTTGACAAAAACTCCACAATAAGAACTCGCTGTGAGTTCAAAAAATTGATTTTTGTAATTTGAAAGTTATGAAAGTGAGTCACCACTTTAATTTATTTATTTTAATTGGGAAAATTAAAGAAAAAACCAAATTTGATTGACCCCAAAAAATATTTGATTTTTTCCAACAAAAAAGCACTAATCCGTGAGTGACCAAAGAGGGCTCAAGGATCAAGTTTTGGTAATTACACAATTAAGAAAATATAATTTTCTTCAATTTGGCTAAAATTTGCAAAATAATTCTTAAAAAGGAATTTTCGTGTATGCATGAATAGGAATAAAATGATGCATGAAACAGATATATATGACAAGATGGAATGAAAATTATAAATAAATAAGCAAAAATAAATCCTACTTAATTATTACAAAGCCAAAATGATTGAAATAAAGAGGATCTTTCCTCTAGCCCTTATGAGTATTAGGAAAAGCACACATTCCTCAGCTATACTAAAGAAACGAAAAGTACAAAATTGGAAATAAATAACAAATATTAAAGGGAAAATGTTATTAAAAATGATTTTGGAGTTCATGCTTTTTCATAATAGCATCCTGCATATCCCATTGATTAGAAATCAAACCCCACGTAGTACTTCCTTCTTGCGAAGAAGGGGTTTTGGGAAAATATTGGTTTGGTTTATTAATTTAATTTTAATATTTAAATTAATAAATTGTAGATCTTTTCTGTTTTAGACCTAAAGAGAATTCTATATCTAAAGAAAAAGGAATTATACCTTTGTTTTCTTAATTTTCGGATGAACGGAATGAGTTTAGCTCCAGATCTAAGCTCCACCTTGGATTTGGAACCCTGAAGTTGAACCTTAACAGCAAAAGGTTAGCAAAACAATGTAATAAATATGAATTAAAAGAACTTCAAAATGATAGATTTTAATATCAAATTTCAAAGAGAATTTTAGCACAAATAAGTAGAGCAATATAGGTGAGTTTCTGCCTTAAAAACCATGCCAAATGAGCTTGAAGGAGGCTCTATTTATTGGGCAACTGAAAGGGTGCCACTAGAAGCCGACAGTGTGTCAACCGGTCGACCGATATTTGTAGCACATCAGCTGGATGGACAACACATTGGGCATGCAACCTTGTCACTGGTAGGCTGGGCATGCCATCCAAAGCAGTGGCGTGCTGCCAAACCGCTGGTCTAACCTATTTTTGCACTGTTTTGGCCATTTCTGTTCCATTTTTTATCTGATTTGAGCCTGTTTTAATTCTATGTGTTTGTAACTAAAAAGTAGTCCACTAGAGGTGAAAGATTCAAGAAATTTATTTTTCAATGGGGCACTGCGCTGCACCCCGCAAGAGGCGCTATCCCTTTGACCTTTGGCCGCTAACTAGCTAGCAGGACTGCCATATACATAGTGCACTAATCTTAATAAGTGTCAAGTTGCGACCAAATCCCAAGGATGTAATTTTGAGGGTTCACAGCTACCCCTCATCAAAATTGGCTTTGAGCAAAAGGTGATTCTGATGATAGTGAACCTTGGGAAGAGATACCATGTCAAACTCTGGGCTTGTGCACATGCCACATTAGATTTTTGGCTTATGTGTTGTTCCACCATGTCATATTCTAAGCTATACCATGTTAAATTATAGGCTTGTGCCATATTAGATTCTAGGCTTGTGATACCTGCTTGTGTTTGTCATGCATAAAGGCATTCATGCTTGTGCAAATTGAAACTTATGAAGGGTAAACAAGATATAAGAACATGAACCTTTTGGGAGAGGACCCCTAGAATAAATGAGGTTTTGTCAATGGCTATCAGTTGGACCTTGACATTAGACATAAGAATGGTCTTGGTGAATTTCAATTAAGGCTATCTGTCTGGCCTAAATGTTGGAGTAAAGATGGTTTGGTGAATTTCAATCAAGGCTATCTATCCGGCCTAGACTTTAAGATTTAAAGATTTGGTCCACCAAGGAGGGGGAGATTTTAGGAATTCAAATTAGTTTAGCAAGGTCACCTGTTCAACCCTATATTAGGGAGATTATGATCAAAGTTATCCATTTAGCTTTGATGTTTAGGAAGATTGGGATCAAAGCTATCTGTTCAGCTTTAGTGGTTGGGAGGATTAAGGTTAAAGCTATTTATTCAGCTTTGGTGATTGGGAGGATTAAGGTTAAAGCTATCTATTCGGCCTTAATGTTGGAAAATTTAGGATCAAAGTTGTCTGTTTGGCTTTAGTATTAGAAGGAATAAGATTAAAGCTATCTATTTGGCCTTGATGTTGGAAAAGTTGGGCTCAAAGCTATCTATTCCACTTTGGTGTTAGAAGGATTGCGATCAAAGATATCTATTTGGCTTTGGTGTTGGGAGGAATAGGATCAAAGCTGTTTTTTCGGCCTTGATGTTGGAAAGATTAGGATCAATGCTATCTGTTCGGCTTTAGTGTTAGAAAGATTATGATTAAAGCTATCTGTTCGGCTTTGGTGTTGAGAGGAATAGGATCAAAGCTATTTGTTTAGCCTTGATGTTGGAAAAGTTAGGATCAAAGCTATCTGTTAGGCCTTGATGTTGGGATTTAGAGAAGGTTATGTCTCTAAAAGATAAGGGGTATGGGAATGTCAACATAGGTGGCTCAACTCAGTTTGCCTATTGAAAGTTATGGTTAAGGATCAGTCCTTATAGGGAAAGGTCTTGGCTAAGGAGGGTAGGTTTAGTTAGGAAATCCATTTAAAAGGCTCAGTCTGATTTTGTCTTAAAGGAGATCATGGGCTTCATAAATGAAGGCCTTTGGAGAGTTGGCTTCACGGTGAATGAAGGCTTTTTGGGAGTGGGTTTCATAGTAAAGACTTTTTAGAAGTGGGCTTTATGGTGAAGGCTTCTGGATCTGGGCTTCATTGCAAAGGTTTATAGATCTAGGCTTCATGGTGAAGGCTTTTGGTTTTGGGCATTATAGCCAAGGCTTATGGATCTAAGCTTTATGGTAAAGGCTTTTGGTTTTGGGCTTCATAGTGAAGGCTTATGGATCTAGGATTTATAGTGAAGGCTTTTGGTTTTAAGCTTCATAGCGAAGGCTTATGGATATGGGCTTTATGGTGAAGGCTTTTGGTATTGAGGATAGTTTTCTATGAGGTGATTTGTATGGTTGGCTTTGGCTCAAGTATGGTGCTATAGGTTTTAGTCATAAGGACACCCTAGGTTTATGGATAGGGGTTTTCCTTTTTGACATGGTTGCATCAAAATGGTTTGCAAGCTTTAAGAATCTCAGTGATTGTGTGTTTTAACAATGAGGCTTAATCTTTCAAGGATCATGAGATTTTTGCCAAAGAGGCATGAGATGGGCTTTGACTAGTTTGAGTCCTTCTTAATCAACTTGAGGATGATAGGCTTTTGGGAGATATTCCTCGTCTTCTGGTTTTGCCAAGGAAAGGGTGGTACATGGCTTGAGCTTTGGTATGATTTACTAATGAGGCTGGGGATGGAACAATATGATTTCATAAAGTTAGAGAATAGTTTTGAAGGTAGGCTGAAACTTTTGAAAAGAATCATAGAGGTTGTATGATTTTACTTTTTGTAGCATGAATCATGGAAAAGAGCAAGTCAAGCTTTTTTCGTTGTTTAAGATTGAAGATACTCTTGGAGTGACACTTAATTGGTAAATTGCACTAGTTGAAATAAAGAACCCTTAGAAATGGCTAAAGGGCTAATGGAAGATGACAAATTGGGGATCATGCTCCCAAATGAGAGAAAAGAATGTGAAGGTGGAAAATGTGAGGGATTGTGCCTCAGCTCTTTAAGCTAAATGATGGGATAGATTGACAACGTATGATGACCTAGGAAGACATACCCCCATTATTGGATAAGGATATAGAAGATAGAACATCCTTAGAGAATGAACCTTTAGTGAGGAAGGATGACTTTGGAGATATGAGATGAGACAGAATGATTGAAGATGATTAGACAACTTTGGACATGAGGGAAGAAGACTTGGATGAGCTTTCTCTCTTTTTCTCTCTTCCAGCTCTAACTTTTGCCTAAGCTATCCTTTCGGATTTTCAATTTAGCAAGCTTGAATTAATCAAAAACATTCCACCATGTTTTACTGTTTTTCTTTAAGGGTCTGACCTTTGAATTTTGGATTTGACAAAGGTTTTCTCTAAACTTATTGCGCTTGTTGAGGTGCATTGTTTGATTACCTGATGTGCAATAAGTAATTCCATTTGATATGCTCTTTGTGCTTCAATTGTTTGATGAGAGGTCCATTACTTGACCTTCTTTGATTAGGAGCCTGTGAAGCAATAGTTAATTTGTGGGCACCTCAAATTCTAATTTATGCTAATTGTGGTGGATTTAATTTATTGTTCGTTCATCTCTTTTTTCCTCTTTTTCTTTTTCTCTTTTATTTTGTTTTTTTTATTTTGTTCTTTTATTTTGTTTTTTTATGGCTCATCCATGTTGTAGTAAACAAAGAAGATGAAAAGTAAATGTATGTGCATTACTATAAAGGAAACTTTATTACAAGATGACAAAAGGAACCGCCGTATGCATAGCACACTAATCTTAACAAATGTCAAGCTGCGGCCAAATCCCAAAGGTGCAATTTTCAGGGTTCACACCTACTAACCGGCTAGTGGGATCACCATATTGGCTTTATGTAGCACACTAATCTTAGTAGGTATCAAGCTGTGGCCAGATCCCAAGAGTGTAAATTTGAGGGTTCACTCTCATGTATTTCATGGAATGCAAAATCAATCAAATCAAACAATGAATCAAGTTGGCAATCCTAAAAGTAGAATTAAACCTTTCTTAAATGAATTAATCCTCTTTTCCCTAAGCAAATTAAATAGAATCTCTTCTTATTCAATAGGTTAGGCAAAGCATAAAGATCAAGGGTTTAAAAATGCCAAAGGATTTTATAAACCTATCTCTCGAGTCCCAAGTAATCCCCAATATTCATGAGTGATCAAATCAAATTAAGGGTATCTCTACTCCTTAATAAGAAATTAGATATAAAATCAATAAGCTAGCAATTATCAATCAAATTTTATCAATATAAATTATGAATATAACTTAATCCAAGGATGATTTGATTAAAAATCTAATCATTCAATCCACACAATCCAAACTGGGGTTCATCTCATATAGATAAAAAGAGTTTAGTTCATGGTAAACTGGAAGAATAATGAATAAGAAAGAAGAGAATAATAAATCAAACAATCCATAGAAAAATTCTTAAAAATCTTCACTTTGATCTTGAATCACCCATTTCGAATCCACTCCAATCTCATTCTTTCTAATTGATTTTGACTGTCAACTCTTCCTTTCTTCTCAAAAAGTTCTCTTGAAGTAAAACTCTTTGAAAAGAATCGATTCCCCCTTCTTTTCTCTTTGAATCATCTTGTAAATGATGCAACTTTTGTGTACACGGTCTAGTACACACCCATTTTATTGGGTGTGTAGGTGTCTATCTCTTTACAAAATTCAGCTCTTTAACATAGGCTGCAACACACCTAGGTACATGGGCAAAATGGCTCAATATGCCCTAATACATGCTCGTGCTCCTGGGCATGTTGCTTGCTGTCTTTTTAACTCTTTGCCCAAAATTCACCGAATTTGCTCCTTAGCTTTATAATTTTTAAACAAATTGATTTGTGGCCTCCAAAAAAGGTAAAACACTTAAAATGCTATGATAGACCACTTAAGAAATAAATTAAACTCAATTTAATTATAAAACCCATTAAGAATAAGGGATAAAATAGTTAAATATGAACTTATCAAATCCCCCCACACTTGAGCATTTGCTTGTCCTCAAGCAAATTAAATCACGATAGCAATTTGAAATAAAATATCCTCTATCAACTTCCAAAAAAAATCATCAAAATGGATAATAACTCACTCATCATGAAAACTTGAAATCTTCCATCGAATATCAATTCTTAAATATGATAGTCATATTAAGAAATCTTCATATCAAATTCTCGAGTCTAAACTATGTAGTTAAAGATTTGTACAAAAAATTCTAAAGCAACAAAAGTCAAAGCAAAGTAGATTTATAAATATTTTCTCCAAGGTACTTGACCACTTTCTTGGTTTTTTTTTTTTTTTTAACTTTTAACCTTTTTTTTTTAATTTTTACTTTTTAGAGCAAGGTCTTGTCTGAATTTTCATAATAGCCTTTTGATGTGAGTGTAAACATTGGTGGTGCTAACCCCCGATTACACAGTTAGAATCACACATTCAAATGGCTACTAGCACCATTTATAATCTTAACTCAAGATTTTATTTAAATGAGTCAAGAACAGCATAACAAATTAAAATTTAAAGCTCTTTTTTTTATTTAACTTATTTTATTTTCCAAGAAAAGTAATCAAGTTCCCTAGGATATTAGAGATTTCTACCAATCCTTAAATAAAAGTCATAATGGAATCAAATAAGCACAAAAATTTAACTAAGAGTTCAAACTTCAAATTATCAAACAACTCCCTAACATGACTACCACATTCAATTGTTGATAAATGATCAAGTCAATCAAGCCATGCATAAACAAGCTATCACCATTTAAAAGAACATTCATCCACTAAGAGAGTTAGTTCCACTTCATACTACTATCAATTTAATTTACTAACTCAAAATGTACACCCTTAAACAATCCCTCCACACTTATTGAATACATTGTCCTCAAGATGTTAGAGATAAAGAAAAAAGAAATAAAAGAGAAAAGAGGTATTGCCCTAAAATTGGTCATAAGAATAGAGTTATGATTAGATGCGCTGCTTTTAATTTTTAAGGATTGGTTGCACACGCCCTTATCCTAGGGCATGTAGCCTCCTGCCTCCATAAAAAATAAAGCCTTTTCACCATTTTTTTTTAAACTAAAAAAAAAAACCTAGCCAAAATTAAATCAACCAATAACAAAAATAAGAAAAATTAAAGAAAACTAAAGCAACAATGGATGCCTCCCATTCAGTGCTTCTTTAACGTCGTATTAGCTAGATGGTCAGGAATGATTTCTCATTCAAAGCTTAGAGATGAAGTATGTCTTTATCACTTTCCACTTATCCTCTAAAATAAAGTTTTAATCTTTGCCCATTCACCTTAAAATCACCCTTTTCAGGATGAGTAAGCACTACAGCTCTATAGGAAAAGACTTGTTTCACTATAAACAGTCCTAACCATCTAGACTTTAACTTACCAGGAAAGAGTCTAAGCTGAGAGTTATATAATAAAATCTGATCTCCCGTATGAGACTCTCGATTTTGCTTGATGCGAGCATTATGCCATTACTTAGTTCTTTCCTTATTCGACGGGTCAATAATGGATGGTCTCATTCTTTCTCTTCTAGGCATCTTTGTATGCTCAAATGCCTTACTCTTCTTCAATGGCTCGGTAGCCTCAAGATAGGTTGTATGCTTAATGGTCTCAAGTGTCTCAATATCTTATTGTCCCTACATAAGACGCAACTCTAAAGGATCCTTCTGAACAATGTTAGAAATAAAATACACAATCTTAAGATCAGTTGCATTATCATAAGCATCCATATCTTTATGTGCAAGTGGGTGTTTCATTGCATTGGATATTTGCAAAACCATTCCCTCATTCCCTACCCTAAATATCATAAACACCTCCTCAATTTTCCTTTTATTAGAAATCAACTCTTTAAGAAATTTAGCATACTTCAACTTATGTGAAAGAGCTTCCACAAAGGGAATGTTAATGTGCAATTATTGAAAGAGTTCAAGAAACTTACCAAATTTTTCATCCATTTTGTCCTTCTTCAACCTTGCAGGATATGTAATGCATGGATGGAACTCCTTAACCATAAGTGTAAGATCTACTCTGTCCTTAACTTCCTTATCTTGGTCACTATCATCCTCAACTACCAATTTCTCATTTTGCTTCTCAAGAGCCTTCAACTCTTTACCATGCCTCAATGTAATGGCCTTGAGTTGCTCATTAGGATTAGTGTCAGTATTGCTATGCAAATTACCTTGAGATCTCTCAAATAATGCTTTTGCAATTTGCCTAACTTGATTCTCTAGATTATGAATAGAAGCCTGTTGATTCCTTAGAGCTGCCTTTATGGTTTGAAATCTAGTCTCCAAACCTACCATGAATTTTCCCAACATCTCCTCCAAATTGCTTTTCTTCTCTTGCTGAGGTTGGGATTGGAATCCAGGTAGAGGTCTCACATTAGATTGATTATTTGAAGAGAAATTTGGATGATTCCTCTAACCAGGATTGTAGGATTGCTATATGGATTATTATGCTATCTTGGTGCATTACCCATATAGTCCACTTGCTTGGGCTTAGCAAAATTACTCCCCATCTAATAGTCTTGACTTTGATGACCTCCTCCATACTATTCACAATATATGACTTGGGCAGGCTTAGCTGATAAGGCTAAAGTATCAATCTTTTTATTCATAGCCTTAAGTTGAGCTGCCAAAGCTACTATAGGATACACCTGATGAACACTAGCAATCCTGGTTCTTCCTTGATCTTAAGTAGGTTGCCATTGGTAGTTAGTACTAGCCATGTCCTCTATCAAATCCCTAGCTTGCTCTGGTGTCTTGTTATTAATTTAACCCCCAGCAGCTGTATTGATTGCTTGCTTACTTGCATAATTCAAACCATGGTAGAAAGTCTAAACTTGTAACCAAAGAGCTATAGTGTGGACATTTTCTTAGCAAATCCTTAAATCTTTCCCAAGTATCATACAAAAATCTTTCCCAAGTATCATACAAAGTCTTAATATCACTCTACATAAATGAAGAAATATCATTCCTCAACTTCGCTATCTTAGAAAGAGGGAAATACTTTTCTAGAAACTTTTTAGCCAAACCCTCCCAAGTAGTAAAAGTTCCAATAGCAAATGATTTCAACCACTACTTAGGTCAATCCTTCAGAGAAAATGGAAACAACCTCAACCTAATTGCATCATCTGAAACTCCATTGATCTTGAATATGTCACAAATTTTTAGAAAATTTGCCAGATGTGCATTAGGATCTTCATCAAGAAATCTATCAAACTGACATGATTGTTGAACCATCTGAATAACATTTGGTTTGATCTCAAATTATTGGCAGTAATCATCAGTCTCTTGATACTAGAATCAGCCCTAGTGGGAGCAGGCCTAGCATAATTTAACATTATTCTTTGTTCTTTGTCTTCCATTATTTCAACTTCTTCTTGCTCCTCAATCTTCTCAACCACAACCAGCTCTCTTTCCTTCAACTTCTTACCTAGAGTTCTCTCTATTTCAAGATCTACCTTTACCAAGTTGGATGAACTAGCTTTGGTCATACAAGAATTAAGGAACCTAAAATACAAAATACCAAGAACAATATTTAAAAACAAAAATCAAAAACTACATCAATAGTCTTTATTATTTTGCTAATATTATAAAATAGTTTCCCCGGCAATGGCGCCAAAAGTCTAATGATCTGTATTTAGACTTCCACTAGGTTAAATAGACTCTAAGTCTATTGTACCCTAGTTATAGGCAAGTGTATCTATCGTTCAGGTATATAGCATATAAGAGGTCGATCCCATAAGGAAACTATATAAGTATTAGCTTAAATGTTAACTATTATCTAGTGAGTCAAATTTCAAGGAAGCTAGAATTAAAATAAATTAACAATTAAATTAACTAAATGTAGAAAATAAACCAAATCAGTAGAAAAGAATCAATGAATAGATTATCTAGATAGAAACTCCCCTTAGCTCCTTATGTATTTCATGGAATGTGGAATCAATCAAATCAAATAATGAATTAAGATGGCAATCCTAAAAGTAGAATTAAACCTTTCTCGAGTGAATTAATCCCCTATTCCCTAAGCAAATTAAATAGAATCTCTTCTTACTCAATAGGTTAGGCAACGCATAATGATCAAGGATTTAAAAATGCCAAAGAATTTTGTAAGCCTATCTCTAGAGTCCCAAGCAATCCCCAATTTTCATGAGTGATAAAATAAAATCAAGGGTATCTCTACTCCTTAATAAGAAATTAGATATCAAATCAACAAGCTAGCAATTGTCAATAAGATTTTATTAATATAAATCATGAATATAACTCAATCCAAGGATGATTTGATTAAAAATCCAATCATTCAATCCATACAATCTGAACTAGGGTTCATCTCATCTAGATAAAAAGAGTTTAGTTCATGGTAAACCAGAAGAATAATGAATAAGAAAAAAAAGAATAACAAATCAAACAATCCATAGAAAAATTCTTAAAAGTCTTCTCTTTGATCTCGAATCACCCACTTTGAATTTACTCCAATCTCGTTCCTTCCTCTTGATTTTGACTGTTAACTCTTCCTTTCTTCTCAAAACGTTCTCTTGAAGTAAAACTCTCTTAAAAGAATCAATTCCCCTTTCTTTTTCTCTTTGAATCATCTTTTAAATGGTGCAACTTTAGTATACACGGTCTGGAACACGCCCGTGTTGTTGGGCGTGTAGGCGTCTTATCTCTTTATGAAATTTTGTTCTTCAACATGGGCTACAACATAACTAGGCATATGGGCAGAATGGCTCACCACACGCTGATACATGCTTGTGCTCTTGGGAGTGTTGCCTCCTGTGTTTTTAACTCTTTGCCCAAAATTTGCCAAATTCGCTCCTTAGATTTGCAATTTCCAGACAAATTGATTCATGGCCTCCCAATCAACTAAAACACTCAAAATGCTCTAATAGATGACTTAGCAAAAAAATTAAACTCAATTTAATAATAAAACCCAGTCAAAACAAGGGATAAAATATAATTAAATATGCACTTATCACTCTCTCACACAAGGTGTTTAACCCCAAAGAACAGTGCAAAAGAAGTAAGTGTTTAAACCCACAACCTATAAGAATTAAGCTCTGTTACCACTACTAAAAAATAGAGGATTCAAAGATTTTGAAATAGAGAACAAACACAAGAAACTTAGAATAAAACTTCCCTCTATGCTAAAGTTTTTATTACTTCATTTCTTATACTTATATATGAGATACAAAAGTAGCTTTAATTTTTAGTCAATACCTAATAACAATAGCTACCCCATACTTTGGCAGTACAAATTCCAAAAAATAAGGATCACCACTCATTAATACTAACTTTCTAACTAAACTGGCCCTTACATACAAAACATCATAAAGTAATCAATACAATTTTAAACTACCAAAATAAGTTAGTTCCTAAGATAAATCTCAACGTGGCTAATAAGATTATTGTTGATAAAGCTATTTAAGGAAACATAATTCCTGATAGGTTTTTGATTTCCATATGGGCACTAATCAGATTTCTTATTACTCACTAGTTAGAATTTTATGCTCCAAGACTCAGTGCCAAACAGGCTCTTAATCTCCTCTCTCTTACATATTCTCTTTAGCCTCCAAATTTTAACCGATCACAAAAAAGAATTTAATTCATTAAATAATTAAATAAAACACAACCTGGATGACTTCACAACTACCATGACTAGGGCAGTGCTCATCTTTCTCCTCCTCTCATAAACTTCTCATTCTCCTCCTTCTATGGTGTCTATAGTGATGGTCCTCTTTTCCTCTATAGCTTTTTATCTTTGTTTCTGCTCTTTCATCCACATTTGTTTAGCAATTCATCACCGTGGTTGTGTCGTTCCTCTTGGTCCAATCCTTGCTCTCCATAGTCTCCTTATAGCTTTAATTTCCTTTTAATTTTGTTCATATTCTTGAATTTTTATATGAAGGTGCATTGGAAAACAAGAACAAGAAGATGAAAAATCAGGTAAGTCCATTGATCGAGAAGTAGAAAATTAAAAAGAGATGAATGATTTTGATCTTTCTTTTTATGGGTATTGTAATTTGGTGCAGACCATCTTTGGAAAAACAAAATTGTATAATTATTATGGTTAAGCTCAAGTTATTTTAAATGGTATAGCAGCATTTCTACTCTGCAGATTTTTTTTTATTTTATTAGCATTTTTAGATATATAGAGGGTTATGGGTTTTTCTTTCTTTAATTTTCATAGTTAAAGCAGCTCCATGTTCATTCAAGTCTTTGTCAATTGTCACAATCTTCACCATCTTATGGCTGAATTTCACCTTTGAACTCAATGATACACTCACTTACATCTGGCCATTACCATCCAATTACACTTTCGGCAATCTTACCCTCTCAATCGACCCTATCCTCTCCCTTATTGTTAGTGGCAGTATTACATTTATCTTTAAAGTAAAATTTATTTCTCATTAGGTTGAATTTTACTTTTTTATCAATCAAATATTTGAACAAACATTTTTCTAATCACCAAAAATTTCAAATTGATTATTTTTACTCAATAAATAATATCATATTTCAATATTCATGTCATTTATCTTTTTTTTTTTTTTCATTGTATTTTCTCTCTTTATCTTTTAAAAAACGATCTCATCTTTTAAAAAATTTTCAAAAATCTTTCATAATTTTATTTCATTTTCTAAGGAAATCCCAACAAAAATGAAAATAAATATAATAAAGAAAAAAAGTAAAAAATGAGATGGTATAAAATAGTAAATTTTAATTATCCAATAATAAATTTAGGCCAAATGAATTTAATTGAAAAAATTATTTGTTTAGATGCTTGATTTATTAGAAATAAAGTTGAGATAATTATATGTATTTGCAAAAAAAAAAAAAAAAAGATAATCGTATGTCAATTTTGATAATATTCACACACTAATTTGATAATTATCCAAACAAAAAAATAAAAATGGAAAAATCATTAACTAAGTGTTAACTTGGGGTCCCATATCTGACTTTATGGGCTCCATTTAATGGATGTTAACATCTAAGCCTTCAATTGACTAAAATTAAGAGTTCAAAGAGCTAATTGGAAGGAAAAAAAAAAGTATGGGCTCTCAATTGCTTTTTCGATAATAGTTCAGGCCGTAAATTAAGCATTTTCCTGTGCACAAGGAGATGCATTTAGAATTGCTGAAATTCAAAAAATGATATATACATTCAAGCAAAATAATCTTTCAATTACTAACTTCTTTACTTAGTTAAAGATATTATGGGATGAATTTCTTAGTCTGAGAAATATACCTAATTGTACATGTAACCCTCCATGTTATTGTGATTCCTTGAAAACAATATCAAAAGAATGATTATGTGATCAAATTCCTTCATGGGTTTAATGAGAGCTTTGCAACTGTGAAGTCACAAATTATGTTGATAAAGCCTCTACTATCTATTAACAAGTTATTTCCCTTGGTTGTTTAACATGAAAGAAAAATTAATAATGGAAATATTACATAGAACACATAATTTGTAGTCTCTTATACAAAGGGAACAAACACTAATTTCAAAGGAATACCTTTGGAGCTAAAGGAAGATCAAGTTCAAGTTCTAGAATCTTAGGGAGAGGATCTAATTCTTTTTCACCTCAGCATCAAATGAATGAAGGACAAAATTGAAATTATAGACATTATAATAATAATACTCAAAATATATAGAGATCAAGACCAATTTGCAATTTATGTGGATATTATGGACATTCAGTGGACAAGTTCTATAAGAAGCATGGTTATCCTTCTAGATATAAGTCTACAAATAGGCAAATAAGTTTAGCAAATCAAGTTGAATGTGGGACTTTTTCTTCTAAAGAGATCAATGAATATCATGATGACATTACTAAGAATGATATCCTATTGATCATTCACATTAGGAACCCTCCAACAATTTTAACACCATGCCTTTTACAAAAGATCAATATAACGAGATTTTAGCTCTACTTTAGAAACCCTTGTCTTTCGCACTAGTAATCTCTTTAGTTAACACTTTCTCCACCACTGTGTTTTATGAAAATGAAATCTCTGATATGCCTATCTCCTATTGTTCTTTTTTCTAGACTCATGGCATAATACTTTATCAAACATACTTGGATAGTGGATACTATTGCAACAAATCATATAGCATGCTCTCTAAAGTGTTTTACTCCATATAGAGCTATTGAAAATACCTTTGTTACCTTACCTAATAATCAAAAGGTTTAAGCCACTCATATTAGCACAGTATAATTGTCACTTTTGTTAATTCTTCCTTATGTCTTGCTTGTTCCTATTTTCTCTTTCAATCTTATATCTGCCTTAAAAGTCATAAATTTTCCTTCTTGTTCTTTAATTCCTCACAATGATTCCTATTTTATTCAGGACATTCCCACTTAGAAGATGAATGGTATAGCTAAGGAGCATGGTATTTATCATTTGCTACTAAATTATTTTATATATCAATCTATTATTTTTTATTCTTCAATTATAATTCACAGTGCTTTTCAATCAAATAAATCTAATTCTATAGCCAAACATTGGCATTAAATATTTGTCATGCCTCCATTCCTAAAATAAAGTTACATAATTTTATTCCTGATTCAATAAATGACTTTTTTCTTTATTTTTTTATCCTTGTGATGTTTGCCATTATGCTAAGCAAAGAAAATTATCTTTTTTCCTCTTAGTAAATCACATTCTTCTAGATATTTTGATCTAATACACATGGATATCTGGGGTCGTAATTTTGTTACCTCTTTGTAAGGTCATTCATTCTTTTTAATAATAGTTAATGATTTCAATAGGGTCACTTGGCTTTTTCTCATGAAATTCAAATTATAAACTAGAAACATTTTCAATCATTATATGTTTATACTCAATTTTCTACAAAAATCAAAACTATTAGAACTGATAATGGCCAAGAATTTAATATTCCTGATTTATATGCTTCTTTAAGAATCATACACCAAACATTATGTGTTCAAACCCCCCAACAAAATAGTACTATTGAAGGAAAACACTAGAATTTCTAAATGTTGCAAGGGCACTCAAATTTTAGGCTAATTTACCTTCAAATTTCTAGCATTTTTGTGTTAGACATGTAGTTTATTTAATAAACAAACTTCCTTTACCTATCATTCACAATAAAACCCCATATGAACTTCTATATCAACATCCTTCAAATTTTGATTCCTTTAAAACCTTTAGATGTCTCTATTTTGCTTCTATTTTATCTCAAAATCGATCAAAATTTTCTTGTTCATTGGTTTTCTATAAAGGATTAAAAGATATAGAGTTTATGATTTATAATAAGGAAAGATACTTATATCTAAAGACATAATTTTTTATGAATCCCATTTTCCTTTCTTCTAATGATACACATCATTCATCTGATTTTGTCTTACCTAAAATTTCTTCTTCTTTGCCCTTTGATGATATTTCTTTCTCTAATCCTTTTGACACTAACAACCAATCACCTCCCCTTTCTCTTTTACTTCCATTGCCCTTATTACAACTAATATTGACCCTTCACTAACTACTACTAATCAACTAATTCACCTCTAAACTATCCTAATGTCATCTACAAAATAAATGTTACCCAATGTCCAAACTTCAACTAATCCATCATTTCCCACCCTAAGAAGATTTACTCTAGCCATTCATTTACCCGCATCCTTCCAAAATTTTCAAAATCAATTGCATAACCTCAAATCCAAAACTACTCCCCATACTCTAGCTTCTATCATTTCTTATCATAAACAATCCCTCAAATATCAAATTTTTGTCCTTAACATCACCAAAATCTTAGAACCATAATCATATAAAGAAGCTTTATAGTATCCTTGTTGGTAAGAAGCTATGCAAAGATTTAAGCTTTACAATAGAATAATAACTGGCATATTGTTCCTTTGTTGAATGATAAAAATTCTATTGGCTATAAAGGAGTCTTTAAAGCTAAATATAAATAAGATGTTTCCCTTGAAATGTGCAATGCATATTTAGTTGCCAAAGGATTCACAAAACAAACAAGTATTGATTACTTGGGCACATTCTCTCCCACTACTTAGGCTACAACTATTGTTTTTAAAAAAATTAGACTAGATCGACCAGTTGAATTAAGAATTGCTTGTCAGTTCAGTTCTTGTCAGTTCAGTTCAATTCACTTAAAAAATTGGATTTCAAGTTAAACCATTCTTTGATCGATTTTTGATTGATTTTAACCATTTTCAACTGGTCATATCTCTATTAATATAAATTAGACTAAAAAATTAAAAAATAAAGAAAAATAAAGAGATTTTATATAATTGGATTGGACTGCTAATTCAACTGGTCAGACTAATTAAACCACGAACCGGTGACCTAATTTTTTTGATCAATGGTTTGAATTTTAGAACACTAGTTACAACTATTAAAGCTCTTTACTATTGCTTCAGTTCAGAATTGGCATTTATATTAGCTTGATATCAATAATGCATTCTTCCATTAGGATTTATATGAAGAAGTTTATATGACTCGTCCCTTATGTTTGAAGGTACCTCTAACATGTCTACAAGCTAAACAAGTCCTTGGATGGACTTGAACAAGCAAGCATACAATGGCATTCTAAGCTTTTTACTACTTTTCTCTCTATTCGATTCAGGCTTGCTACTTTTGATTCCTCTTTACACATCAAGTATACAACAACAACTTTCATAGCTTTATTCATTTTTATAAATGATGTCATTCTAGCTAGCCCTAATCTTGATATCATTATTGAGGCTAAGGATTTTCTCCATCAATAGTTTTAGATTAAAGATCTTGGTGTTCTTAAATTCTTTCTTGATCTTGAGATTGCTAGAAGCAATAGAGGTATCAATCTAAGTAAGAAAAATATGCTCTTGAGTTGTTGCAAGATACTAGTATTTTTAGGCTCCAAATCAGCACAAACTCTTATGGTTTAGTCCTTCAAACTTATTGGCAATGATTCCTTATATATTGTTGATAGTACTTAGTGTAGCAGACCTATTAGTAAGTTGTACCTTACAACTACTAAGCTAGATCTGTAACAACCCACACCTACCCTTGAAATTTTTATGACAATTTGCTTGACTTAGAACCATTAAGGTTAAGTGTACGCTTTTATGGGAATTTGTGTTCTATGTAATTGATGAGTATGTGGCATGTTAATTTAATTTTTAATATGCATAATATGAGTTATTATTATGAAATAAACTATTTATATGAAATAAATTAGCATAAATAAAATTATTTTAAATAAAATGAATTTCCATGCATATAGACAATTTTTAGGTATAAAATAATTTTATGAGTATTTTAAAATAATTTTTAAATAAATATTTTGGGGGAAATTTTAATGAAAATAATAAGAAAAATATTTTTATTAATTATAATCAGCCTTAAATTTAAATAAAAAGTTCAAATACCCAAAAGTCCACTACACTAAAACCCTCCTAACCTAGCTCATTAAGGGTATTAGTGGAAATTGCCCAAAACCCTACATATAATAATGTAAAATTCAGCCAGCCCTAATGTTCCAGCAGCCATCACTCTATTCTTCATATTTTGACAAAAAAATTCTTCCAAAATACTTCTTTCTATCAAAATTAAGAAAACACCTTTCAGTTTCGCAATTTATTGACCGTAATCATAAGTTTTTCTTCTCTTTCAATTCCTTAACTGATTTCTATGAAATAAATTATGAGAAAATTATTTTGAACTACTTGTCTACCGATTTTTTATAGAATTAATTAAGTTTGGGTGTGTTTTTGAGAGAGGAATTTAATTCTCTATCAAAAATAGAAATCTTTCTACAAAATTCTCTAAAGTTGAATCCTGTAACTTAAATTTTCAATTTTTATGCATAAACATCACTGAGGGGGGGGGGGGGGGGGAGGGGGCAATTTGTGTATAATTGCATTATAAACTAATTTTTGATTTGTTTTAATAAAAAATATTGGATAAATTATATTTCTGCATATTTCTATAATGATTGGAAAATTTCAGAAAACAAAGGAATTCAAGGTTTTTGTGCTAGAACTTAGAAGTTAGAAAATTCTATTATTAATTAAACATGTGGCTGCTAATTTGTGTGTGAATGGATTCTAATTTGATATTTGTTTTTTTTTTTTGAATGAAAAAATAATGATTTAAATAATGTGTTTGCATATTGCTGTAATGAATGAAAAGTGCAAAAACTCATGATTTTCATCTAAGTCTTAAAACTTAGAATTTTTTTGTATAAATCTTACCTATGGCTGCCGAATCACACATGAAGATATTCTAAACTAATATTTCTTGTGATTGAATTAAAAATAATGGTTTAAATCACCTATTTACATATTACTATAATAACTGAAAAAATACTGAAAATAAGAAAACTAATGGTTTTGAAATTATGTGCGATGCTAGTCATTTTGTAATTGGAGCAATCCTTGGGCAAAGGAAGGAAGGTAAGCCTTATATAATTTACTATGCAAGTAAGCTACTTGATGATGTCCAAATCAACTATACAATTACCTTTTGATCTACCAACTAGCCATAGTTTATGCATTTGATAAATTTAGAGCATACTTGGTAGGTCAAACGGTAATTGTATATTCTGACCATACTGCTCTAAAGTACCTCTTAAGTAAAAAGGATACTAAACCTAGGCTACTAAGGTGGATTGTTATGCTCCAAGAGTTTGATTAGGAAGTAAGGGATAAGAAAAGGAGTGAAAACCTTATGGCGGACCATCTCTCTAGACTTGATCAAGAAGGTTTGAGGAAGCTTGATGATGGAGTGCCAATACATGAGACCTTCCAAGGTGAGCATTTGTTTAATGTTGTATTGCAAGAAATTCCATGGTATGCTGGCATTGCTAACTTTCTTGTAAGTGGGATTCTTCCTTATGGTTTAGATTATAGGCAAAGAAATAAATTTTTGCATGACACTAAATTTTGCTATTGGGAAGAACCTTTGCTTTATAAAAGATGTGTAGATGGGCTAATAAGGAGATGCATTCCTCAAGGTGAGATTCAAGATGTTTTGAAACATTGTCATTTCTTAAATGTGGGAGGACACTTTGGTGCAACAAAAATGGCTTCTAAGGTATTACAATGTGGTTTTTGGTGGCCTACTTTATTCAAAGATGCTAGAGAATTTGTCCTCACATGTGATAGATGTCAAATAATGGGTAATATATCTAGGAGAAATGAGATGCCCTTAAATGGCATTCTTGAGGTAGAACTTTTTGATGTATGGGGGATGGACTTTATGGGTCCTTTCCCTAGTTCTTTAGGCTATAAATACATCTTAGTTATGGTAGATTATGTGTCTAAATAGGTTAAAGCAATACCTACTATTACTAATGATGCTAAGGTAGTCAAGAAAATGCTTAAAAAAGTAATCTTTCCTAGGTTTGGTACTCCAAGACCTTTGATAAGTGATGAAGGTTCCCATTTTTGTAATAATATCATAGAAAGTCTGCTTAAAAATATGGAGTTAATCACAAATAGCTACTCCTTACCATCCACAAACAAGTGGACAAGTTGAAGTAAGCAATAGGGAAATTAAGTGGATTCTAGAGAAGACTGTTTCTTCTTCTAAGAAAGATTGGGCATTAAGGCTAGATGATGCCTTCTAGGCATATAGAAATGCTTTTAAAACTCCCATTGGCCTTACCCTATATCAATTGATCTATGGTAAATCTTGTCATTTGCCCGTTGAACTTGAACATAAAGCGTATTAGGCAACTAGGGCTTTGAACTTTGATATGGATAAAGTAGGTAAGAAAAGACTTTTGCAACTCAATGAACTAGAAGAACTAAGGTTAAATGCATATGAAAATGCAAAGTTATATAAAGATCGTACTAAGTTATGGCATGATAAGAACATTCTCAATAGAGATTTCCAAGAAGGAGAGCTTGTTTTACTCTATAATTCAAGGTTAAGACTATTTCCTAGAAAACTAAAATCAAGATGGTCTGGACCTTTTAAAATAATTAAAGTTCATCCATATGGAACTATTGAGATTGCTAATGACAAAGGTTAATCTTTTAAGGTAAATGGCCATCTTACTTTGCAGGTGCACCATTAGAACAATCAAAGTCGGTAACCCTCTCTACTTAATGGTATGTTTATTTACTATATAGTATATTTATTTTAAAATTTTATGTTTGTTTATTTTAAATTTCATGTTTATTTAATATTTAAGTTTTGATGTTTAATATTAATTTTATTTTAATACATGCATATGATATATATATATATATATATATATATATATATATATATATATATATATATATATATATATATATATATATATATATATATATATATATATATATATATATATATATATATATATATAAAATTTGGACTGAGTTCGTGCTGAGTAGTGCCTTATGGTGCCGACTCGGTACAATTGACAGAATTTGAAATACCCGAAAATTTGAATTTCTACACCAATTTTTCTTTTCTTTTCATTCCCAATTCAATTGTAATTTGTTTTATTCTTATTTTTGGTCAAAAACTAACTTATTCAACACTCTTTTCCCAAAATAAATCAATGAAAAGTTGTTTCTTTTCCAAAAAGAATCACACCTCTTCCCAAAATATATGACTTTTCACATCACACTCTTACACACCTATAAAACCCTAACCCTTACAACACCACTCCCCTACCCTTTCTTTTCAAATTTTGAAAACATAAATCCTAATATTTAAGTAATTATTTCTTCTATTTAAACATCATCTTCTTCATTTCATCATTCACACTACACTATATTCACTCATAGTTGCAGAATTTTTCTGTTTTTCTTCTCTATTTTCTAACTATGGGTAAGACCAAAGGATCAACTTCTTCAAGGCCTCAAGAGGAGCAATAAGAGGAAGACCTTGCATCAATGTATAAGTCCTCCTTCCCCATTCACTCACATGAAGGAGGAGCCAAGTTCTCTAAAATCAAATGTAGAGAAATTGTATCTTGTAAGTATTTTCCTCCCTCTTTAATTTGTGATGTTGGCATGGAGGAAGTATTCAATCAAGTTCTTACTTCTTGTGGTTTGAAAAAGCTTGTAAGTATGCAAGAACATTCCTATGGCAATCTTGTTTATGAGTTTTTTAGTACACTTGATATCAATGATACTAATTCTCAAATTATGGAATTTAGATTGCCTGGCCAACCTTACCAATTAACTTATAATTTTATGCAAAAATTTTTTGGTTTTAAAAGAAGTGGTGTTTGTGATATCACTAACGATTTTCATGTTAATGACTTTTGGACATTCTTAATTGATATAGAAACCCCTTTTGAACCTAAAAAAGGGAAAGTAATGTTCATCAAGGATTTGAAATTCTGGATGTTGCATAAAGTCATTGCATGTTTTATTTTTGGTAAAACTGAAACCAATAGAGTAACTGTTCAAGAGCTATTTTTGATGTGGTGTGTTCATAAATCAAAGCAAGTGTGTTAGACATATTGGATTTTTAATCAACTCCTCATATGTGTTACACGTAAGGAGCATCCATTAACACATGGTCATATTGTTACAAAAATTACTAATGGATTTCATATTAATTGCTCAAACTTTCCTTATGTTGTCAAATACTCATATTTCACAAAGCAAGCCTTTGTAAGAGGTGAGGTTGTGGATGGGGATTTTAACCATGTTGCAGTTTACACATGATCTTGTTAGAAAGGGTTATGTCACCCTATTTATAATTCGGATAAAGACTCCGATGATGATGTTCCACCAACTAGAGACCCACCACCAAGAGCCTAATCAACAGTTTAACTTGCATTATCATCATCATCCTCTACTCAAAGAGAAGCAAATGGCTCCACTCTTAGTGACCATAACTTTTGGAGGAGATTTTGGCAAACCAAAGGAGCATGCAACGTCAACTTACCGCTTTAGAGGCTAGGAACCAAAGGATGGGGCGCACGCAATATAGTATTGACTATAAATTGCATAAGTTCTTTAGCTACTATGGGTATGAAATTCCTTCACCACCACCACCTGATGATCAATGAGGTATGTTTTTCTTCCCTTCTCCATCATCTTCACTTGTCTTCACATTGGGGATAATGTGAATTTCAAGTATGGGGGAGGGATCGAATGATGAAATTTGAAGCTTTCTATTTACTTTTATGTTTTATTTTGTTTTGATTTTCATTTTCTGCATTTTTAATATATTTTGCATGATTGTTGTTTTGTTTAAGTTTAGTATTTTACAATTTGCATCAAGAATTTTGTCCTTTTACTTGAGTTTCTCCATATTATTATATCTTGATTAAGTTTTCTCATTCTGTTTTCTAACTAATTTGATGATCATTCTTGATAAATGCCCAATTGGTAAAATTCTTAAGTCTTTTTCTAGTATTTGTTAAGATTTTGTCTTTTTATCTCACTCTTATCACTTCTAAAGATTTCTAATTATCTAGTCAATTTTCTAATTTTGCTTAATTGTCGAAATTGATATAAGTTAAGTCTTTGAATTTGCATGATTTAAGTTGCCTAAAGGAAACTATAGCCATAATACGAGTTATGCATTAGTCAATAATGGATGATGATACTAAAAGAACTATATTTGTTTGTTAATAAAAATGCATATTGAGTAAGTTGTGCGCAAATGAGTTTGCTCCTTAGTTGCATTCAATTCGAAAGACATGTACGGTATGCCTATTAAATATGTACATTGAGTAAGTCGTGCGTGAATGAGTTTGCTCTTTAATTGCGTTTGATTCGAAAGATGTACCTTATTTAATAAAAAAAAAGAAAAAAAAAAGAAAGAAGAAGAAGAATAAGCAAACTATGTGTCTAAAAATGCCATGAGACTTATTGCATTCTTGCATGTGCTTTCTCTTGTCCCAAAGAAGGCTACTTGAATTTATTGAATTCTTGACTTAATGCATGGATACTTTGACTAGAAAAGCATGATTAGGTCATTGACTAAATAATTGAATAACTTTGTTATCAATAAGGATGAGATAATTAGACAAAGCTCAAAATTTATGTTATAAGACTTGTCATCCTTTATCATTGTTGGGCACTAAGAACTACATCATCAAAATATTAGCCATATACTCCTTAAATAAATTTTGAAGATTATTTAATCAAGATTGTTTCATAGTTATCTTGGAGAAACTAAGTAATTTTTTTGTCTCTTCCCTCTTTGTTCTTGCTTGAGTGCAAGCAATGTTTAAGTATGGGGGAATTTGATATGATGCAAATATGTATACCTAAACTAATCAATTAATAGTTAACTTTGTGTTTTGATGCATGAATTTTATCTTTAAAGTGGTGCTTTTAATCTTGTTTTTAAGTATTCTTTAAGTAATCTAGGTAACTCTCAAAGGATCAAGGGCTCTATGCATGAAAGGGGAGAAGTTATGCAAGGACTAGCCAAGACAAGCTTGTGCCGACTCGTGCCCCATTGGTGCCGAGTCGACACTGAAGACTATAGTGTCGACTCATGCCCTTTGGTGCTAAGTCATGCCAGAAGCCACATGGTGCCGACTCATCCTAGCCTGTTTCAAGTAGTTATGGTGCCTTTTCATCAAAACACTTCACAAAAGGCTTCTTTTTGCAAAGGACATGATTTGGGACGCCTAGAAAACTATAAATAAGAATGTTTTATAGAATTTTAGACATGTGATATTAGTATTATTGATATATTAAGTTAGTAATTAAAAGTGTAAATCAAGTGTTCAAAAGTAGAATAAGATTGAAGAGTCACCAAGGTATTCAAGCAAAGCATTCAAGAACACTTCTTCAAAGTAAATTTCTGGAGCAAGGATTGATGAAAATATCATCAAAGTTTCCTTTCCCTTGTCTTTTTTATCTTTGTTCCTTGATGTTCATTTTGTCTTCTTGTCTAAACTTTGTCATTTACACTATGAATATACACTAGTTTCGTTTCCTTAAATTGCAATAAAGTATTGGTTTTAATCATTCCATTTCTTATATGCTTTGCATGATTTAGTTTTCATTGTGTGCTTAATTAATGTTGTATGTGCTTGATGACCATGTATAACATGATAGTCAAATTATTCACAATGAGAGTTAGGATAAATTGATGGAGAAACAATTAAAATTACTTAGAGAATAGGATAAGCACTTGGAGACAAACAAATCCACTCTAAGGGGAATTATAGTACTGGCATGAATATTTATGGTTCTATTATATCTCTATGATGACCTGAGAATGTTCATAGACTCTAGATCAAACACTTCTAATTGACAATGAGAGTTGCTTTTAGGAATTATAGACCATACTCTCAATCATTGCATGCATATAACACATCTTATTAAAATCAATTCTAATTTGTAATTCATTCTAATCAACATCCTTAATCATAATATTAGTATAGTAGCATATAGTTAGTTTTAAATCTCTTATTTAATATCCTCGCCTGTCCATCCTAGTAACTATCCAATTAATACGAAATTTCCAAGTTCCCTAGAGTTCGACACCCTACTCATCCTATACTAATCCCTTCGGATTTGGGTCACCCACAGTAGGCCCAATAGTGGGCCTATAAAGGCTGAGTGTATGAGACTTTTAAGTCAAAATGTTATGTGCAAGTAATGAGTGCACTCATATATGCAACTCTAAGTGTATATGAATATTATATGTGCATGGGGTAGTTATAGAATAGGATAGCATCATGATTAAATAAATACTAAGTATTGAATTAAATATCATGATAGAGTTTAAGGAGCTTTAGAGTTTCAAAAAGACTACATATACTAGGAGCAAAGGAACCACAAGGTGAGTAAACGTTGTATTCATTCTATAAGTGTAAGTAATGTTATGTTATGTTACAAATATATGATATCTTGTTATGTGAGCCTTTGTGATCTTTGAAGCCCAAGTTCTTTCTATCCTAAAATATGATTAAGTAATTTCCTTGTAAAGCTTGGGTTGCTAAAGGACATTTGGTCCAAAAACTACTTTTGTTTATCCAATGATAATTTCTTGTGATTACTACCTTAGCCCATATTATTTCTAGAACTACACTATTCTTATATCTTTTGATCAGTAAGTTAAACTGCTATTACTATTGCAAAACATGTTGTTGTTGCCTTTAAATGTTATTGTTATATGTGAATACCAATAGCTCAAGCTATGGTACCTTTAACCCTTTATGTAGAATCCTCATGCCGATGCGGATAATCATTAGAACTTGTGCACATAGTCTTAATCTGATGGATAGGGGTAGTGCATCCACCTCAGCTAGAAAGGGGCGGTTCTAGCCATAGGGCCTGATCAACTTCACGCCTTCTATGTGATAGGAGTTGGAATTTGGTATAAGGCCACCTCTCCTCTATGTGTTTGAGTGATAGAGTAATAGCCTTCACTCTCTATGTGTTATACATGTGATTTCTGCAAACTTGCCAAATTAAACCCTTGCTAAATTGCAACTTGATCCATGAATTGAAAATCATGAACTATGTGTATAAGATATAAGTTTCCTTTTCAAAGGAATATGTGTTAATGTATGTAATTTATCGTTTACTCATTGAGATCATCTATCTCACCCCTTTTTCCTTGTGCAGTTCTAGGTGAGCAAATGTGAGGAGGTAAGGTGATGGCTCAAGCATTATACTTCCCTTGGGGACTACTTGTCAAAGTCATTAATAATACCATGCTATGAAGTGCTGCCATTAGATGCTCTGGGAATATTTACTTTTGATGTATTTTTGAAATGTTATTTATTAAGGTTTACAAGTGAATTATGAATATTATTTTCGTTATGGATTATATGTGAAATGTCTAATGAATGTTATTGTATGAGGTTTGGTACGGTCCTAGGTATGATTTGTATATGTGTAAGTGGGTTCTATAAGCGTGGGTGACCTTATGTCTCCCCATGTTCTAGGACTATCATATCTCTAAAGTTGGGATGCGATAAGATCCCTCCTTTGTAGTTTAATAGGTTTCGTAGTTTATTGATTAATCCAAAATCATCCATTTGCAAGCTATTCATTAGCTATTAAGGTCCACAAAAAAGGCACTAGGAAAGCGGTTATTCTTCACTAGCAATTCCACTTTGTAATTATAAGGATTTTCATATTCAGATTGCACATCATGTGTTGAAACTTGCAAATGCATTACTGGTTTTTATGTATTCCTTGGCTCATCTCTCATTTCATGGAAATCCAAGAAGCAACATATTGTCTCTAGGTCCTTGAACTTGAGTATAAGGCTCTTGCTTCTATCACTTGTGAACTTCAATGGCTATTATACCTTCTTTAAGATCTCTATATTCCTTACCCAAAACTTGCCTTGATATTTTATGATAAACACTAAGCTATTCATATCACAAAAAAATCCTATTTTTCAAGAGAGAACTAAGCATATTGAAATTCATAGCCATCTAGTGAAACAAAAGCTACAACAACATGTTTTTCATTTTCTTCTTGTTCCTTCATCCAATTAGCTAGCTGACTATTTTACAAAGGCTCTTGCTGCTCAATCCTTTCAATATGCTCTTTCCAAATTGGGATTCACAATGTGTATGGTCTAATTTGAAGGGACTATTACAATATAATATTTACTGAGCTAGCTTACTAAATCTTTTAGTTGTTAGCACTGTTAATTAGTTAGGTTGTTATTGCTTAGTCATATAGATAGTGATAGTAGTATGTGCCCTAGGAGCCATATAATAGTTATGTAATAGTAGATATTTATTCCTAATGGCATAATAAATATATTCATAATGTGAAAAGAGTTTCATATTATTGAATATAGTCCTTAAGTATTTGTAAGAGGATTTACTATGAAGTGTTAAGGATATGAGAGACAGATTGCTCTTGTACAAATATTTTAAATATGTTCATGGTCATAAAATTAATGATTGGGCATCATTAATTCTAGAAGACGATCACCTCTGTTTGTTTTCTATAATCAGTATATGATACAGATGATTATAGAAGCAGTGAGTCTCATGCTGCTTAATATGTGATGTCGATACAAACACATGGATATTCATAGGATGAATAGTTAAACTATGATGTTAAATAATAATAATATTAGGTTTTACTACTTGTCAATTATTTATCATATAGGTCATAATAGTGCATATAATCCTTTGACTTGAGGGATACTATATCTCATACATAGGTGGTTAGGATTTATTACTACTTACATAGACGTATTATTCATGTATGAATATATGGCATGTGATAGTTCTAATTTGTTATGTATGGAGGTAAGTAATCGCCAAGCTAGGATTCATTACCTCGAGTAAATGAGGTTAAGATCCTATGCTATATGGTTATTGTCGATAACTAAAGCTCATAGCCAGGATAGACAAATTCACTAGAAAGAGTTTCTAGTATGAATATAATCTCATCAAGAATTAGAACTGAGATAATGACTTAGAATTGAGGCACATTAGGGTTTGACATAAACCATTACCCTTGTCGAGATTAGGATCTTTAATGAAGGGATTCTAGTGCATGATAATTTATGATTGATGGTCAATGTAATGTTTAAAGTTATCAACTATAAATATTCATTTCTAATTAGGTAGTCATGATATGGAATGCTAGCTGTCACTCATGACTTTATGGGACTACGTGTGAAGTCGGGATTTCACATTAGTAGAGAACAATGTTTTCTCATTCCCATTGCTAATTAGACATGAACCTAGAAAGTCACACACCCAATAGTGATCACCTTCCAAGTGTAAAAGGTTTACCATAATAATTAATTAAAGTGTTTAATTAATTGATTAGTGGTAAAATGATTAAACATATAATTAAATTTAAAAGGACCCTAGCATGTCCTAATGTTTAATCTATTAAGTTTTCTATTCAATTAAATCTTAATTTGTATATGATATAAATGAGAAAGATTAAATTGGAAATTGATTTGGACTAAATCAAAGACTTAATTTTAAGCCTAGTGAAAACCCTTAATACATGAGATGTGGCCTAAGTCCATATGTGATATGGAAAAGAGACAATTTAGGGGTTAGAGAAAATTTACTATTCATAAGCCCATATGATGGGTTTAGGGTACTAAGGTTAAAATTGAAATTACATCTTTTGGCTAATAGAAATGTCTATTTTACCCTTAAAGGATAAAATGGTCATTTCACCATTTGAAGAAGCAAAGTTCACCTTTGCCCCTTCATCAATGATGAGCTAAAAGAGTGGAATGGTCTTTTGGTGCAAAGACTTAATGGTTATGTCTTCTAAAGGATGTAAAAGCTACAAGTTTTATGTTCTAAGAAGAAGTGAACATCATTTTTAAGTTGTAGCAATTTTGAAGAGAAAGAAGTTAAGAGAAAAAGAAAAGAAGAAATAGTTTCTTCAAGTTTTCTTTTAATCTCCAATTCTTTTCTTAGTTCATTGTGAAAGAACAAAATTGCTTGTAATTTGAAAATGTGTTTAGTCCAAAACAAATCAAAAACAAACCTTAACTTCATAAAGTTTTTTGAGAGAAAATCTTGAATCAAAATTGGGCAACCAAGAGAGGGATTCAAGAACACTAAAGAAACTAAAGAAAACTTGGAGGTGAGCTGGGTCTAGATGATTTAAAGGCTTCACACTTGGGAAGCTATTTATTAAAGAAAGAAGGAATTTACAAGAGGTAATATGATTACTCTTCCTTCTTTTTTCTATGCATATGTACTTTACACACAAATTAATTAATTGTTTGAATGGATATTTGAACTAAAAATGGGTGAAGTGAAATTTTAAAATGTTTGAAATTTCACCCCACCACCTTGCTTCTGCCACTTTTGGCTCCACCATTCCTCCAAATAGTTAATTAGAAGTTATTAAGTTGGTTAGCTGGTTAGCTTGTACAGCTCATACCTAACAGCTATATATAAACACAGATAGTACAATTTGTAAGGTGTGAGAATTCATTATATTATTCTTGAATCATTTTTGTATTATATTTAGTGAAATAGATTTGTATCTTTTTTATCATTTAAAGTTAGCTTAAGTTAAGATTATCTTATTTTAGGAATTAGATTTAGCTAATCTTACTTTTTTTTTTATTACTATTTTTTTTGTTCTTGTATCTAGCAGCTGTGTATAAACATTAAAAGTACAATTTGTAAGGTGTGAGAATTCATTCTATTATTCTTGAATCATTTTTGTGGTATATATATTGAAATATATTTGTATCTTTTTTATTATTTTAAAATAGCTTAAGTTAGGATTATCATATTTTAGGAATTAGATTTAGTTAATCTTATTTTTTATTTTCAGTTGTTATTGTTGTTGTTGTTGAATATAAGGTGTAAAGTGTTTTTAACAATGCTTTGTCTCGATGATTTTTTATTTTCTTATTTTTTTATTTTATGATTTTTCATATTTAATTAAAAATTTATTCTCTGGGTTTTTTTATATTTACTTGCTTTTTTAGATATAGTTTAGCATGGGGTAAGTAAGATAAGGAAGCAGAACTTCCTGGGAAGTGGAAAATTTTAGCTTGTATGATAACCAATTTTGAAAATTTTTCTTAAGATGTGGGATGTACACTTCTTGAGCTTGGGGAAATACATTTCTCTAGGGGTAGCTAAGGAAGCTAGATTTCCTTAGTTGAGATAAATATAGTTCACATATCTACCTTTAATTAGAGGAGACTAGGTAAATGGGGTGTCACAGCCCAACTTCACAACTATGATAACCCTAGGGCATGGATAGGCATGACGCCACTGACAACCCATATAACCCATCTACTCATACATCCACATGGCATCATAGCAACTATGAACACAAGCACATCCCCATGATTAGAACTTGAACATATACAACATACATCTATGCAAATAAATGACAACTCATACTCATAAGCTCATAAATCTCATAGTAGTCTCATAATAATAATAATAATAATAATAATAATAATAATAATAATAATAATAATAATAATCTAATACAATAACGTCATTCAAATGTTTAACCTTGGGCCAAAAGAATATCCTTTTTAAGACTCTTGTAGCTTTAGACTGTAGTTTGATTACAACTAATAAATGGAGACATTATATTGACCAAAATGGTTCTTTAAGAAGAAGGACGCCTAAATAACCATACCAATAAACTTCTAATCTCCTAAAAAATATAAATAATTGATAATGAGATAAAGTAATGAGTAAAAAATATACTACCATACTTGTGAGGTTAGGTGTTACAAGGCTAGCTCATAAGGATGGTAATGGCTTGTATATATCAATTGGCTTCACATAGCTTGTAAGGATCATATGAAAATTATGATACAACAATACATGTATGTAACTCATCAAAATGGTTATAACTCATAGGCAAATGGAATTAGAAATCATTCTCATAAAATATAAGGAATAGAGGCACTTTATTAGCATGTTACCCTCATAATAAAGAGTAGAGGCCGGATTAGCATACTCTTCCTTGTAATAGAGTAGAGGTTTATTAACACACTTTTTCTTGTAATTACATGAAACTAATTGGGTTTCACACATAGTATAATTTACCCTTCCTAAATAGGAGTATGATATTATACCTTATCCATCGGGTTACAATATGCCTAAAAATATGATTAGTAATCCATATTAGTATGGGATTTCTATTCCCTTAAATGTTACCAATATAGTCAAGAATAATTAAGGTTTTTATACTAAAAAAGCATATAAATATTGTATGGTTCTCATGATTTAGGAACATTCATAATAAAGGAGTTATTAAGTTCTCATAAATTTGGGATTCACATAAAGTAATGTAATTCAACAATATAGTAAATAGGTTTAAAGGCTCATTCAATACTCATACTCATAATAGTTTAACAAATAGATAGGCATTAGGCATTAGAAATTCAAATGCAAGCATAGTAGTATAGTTTCTACTCACCTTAGTCAAAAGGAATAACTCTTTAACACTTGGAAGCCTCTTTATCACATTAAACCATAGGGATCATCATATCCCTTATCATCCTTATGAAGCCTTCTACGAGGACCTATTCACATATAAACATAAAATGGCAAAGTATCAATTCATGCTTTTAAATACATATGCATATGCTAAACTCATAATTCTTATACCTATTCCCTCCCGAAGTTTAGACTGTAATTAATGAAGAAGAAGAAATAGAAAAGAAATTCAAAACCCTGACTTACCTCTTCATAAATTCTTCATTAATGGAAAAAAGGATGGATTTTTGTAGCTTTATATTCCTTAAATGATGCAATAAATTAATTCTCTTACACTTAATATGAGTGCGTGAGGTGTTTCTCTTGGAGTTTTAGGGTTAGGAGGGAGCAAATAGCTTAAATAAATTGATTTGGAGCTTATTTTCCTTCAAGTATCCCATTAAAACTAACTAGCCCCAATAGGATGAATGAGCATTCATCAAAGCTAAATGAGTATTCATTAATGATGAATAAACGTTCATTAAAGATGAATGAGCATTCAAGCTAAAAGCCAAGAAAACTGCTAGTCATACGGAGAGTAAATGAATAAGAGTTCATCTCTAGGTTGCATTCTGGTACTATTCATGTGCCTGTTCCTTGATTGATGAATGAGCACACAACACTTCAAGAATCATAACTTTGGGCCAAAATCTCTGATCCCAAGGCCTCATTCCAATAACACATAACTCAAACATGAAGCAACAATTAACGTATAATTCATAACTCATAACATACACATGAAACTCATCTCACAACTCATACAAATGATCAAAAGGATTTATACATAAACTTAAGGTATTACATTCTCCCCCCTTTATAAAAATTCATCCTTGAATTTTATGACAATAAAGTACATATCTTGCTCACATGAAACAAGTAAGGATACTTAAGTAGCATATCTTGCTCACTCTCTCAAGTATACTCCATTACTCCATGATTCTTCTAAAGCACTTTCACTATTGCTCTCTCTTTCTTCCTTAGTTTCTTCACTTATCCATCAATGATTGTAATTGGAATCTCCTCATGAGCTAAGTTCTCATCCAATTCAATGATTTATAGTTGAAGCAAATGTGATGGATTTATCACATACTTCCTCAACATAAATACATGGAATAATGGATGTACGTCACCTTAATTTAGTTAAAGAGCTAGTCTATAGGAGACATTGCCAACTCTTCCACTACCTCAAATAGACTAATGAACCTCGGTGAAAGCTTGCCTTTCTTATCAAATCTCATCACACCTTTCATAAGAGAAACCTTAAGGAACACCATGGTCTACTATAGAAAAGTGGACATCTTTCCTTTTCGAATCCATATAGCTCCTTTGCTTACTGAAGGTAGTCTTTAACCTTTCTCTTATGATAGGCATATTTTCCATTGATTCTTTAACCAACTCAAGACCTTTAATGTGCTCATCTCCTACTTCCATCCAACATACTAGTGATTATACTTTCTACCATAAAGTGCCTCTTACGGTACCGTATCAGTGGTGGAGTTATAATTGTTGTTGTATGTAAACTCTATCAAGGGCAAGTACTTATCCTAACTCCTACTAAAGTCTAGCATTCACATTCTAAGCATGTCCTTTAAAGTTTCTATAGTTCTCTCTAATTGCCTATTTGTCTATGGATGAAATGTAATACTAAAGTCTAATTGAGTATCCAATGCTTCTTGTAACTTTTGCTAGAATCTTGATGTGAATTGAGTACATCTATCTAAAATGATGGATACTAGTACCTTATAAAGGCTCATAATCTTGTTTGAGTACAACTGTGCATGTTAGGCTACTGTGTAGATTGTCTTCACTTCTAGGAAATGAGCTGATTTGATTAATATATTAACTATAACCCATATAGAGTCATAGCTCCTATAAGTTTGTGGTAATCCTACCATAAAATCCATCATGATGTGCTCCCACTTTCACTTGATTAGCTTGATCTCTTGCAATAGGCTAGATGGCTTTTGTTCAAACTTGACTTATTGGCCTATCAAACATGAAAGCATAATTTTAGCCACATCCTTCTTCATCTCGAATCACTAATATAAACTCTTTAAGTTTTCATACATCTTGGTTATGCCTGGGTGAACACTGTACAGTGCTTGGTGAATCTCTTTCATGGTCTTTCTAAGATCAAGTATATCTAAAACACATAATCTCTCCTCTTGCATTAACACATCATTTCTTAACCAATTTAAACTTCTCTATTCAACTTAGCAAGTGAGGAATCTTCATCCTATAAAGCTTTACTCTCATTAATCAACTTAGGCTTTAATTGAAAGAGAGCAATCAATAAATAAGATTCAAAAACCATGAATTGCAATCCCTTATTGAATAACTCCTTTCACTCTTTCACTAATGACCTCTTCTTCATTGCAATATAATCTAAACTACTTACTGATTTCCTACTTAAGGCATTAGCTACCACATTAGCTTTACCCGAATGATAAAAGATCTGACAATCATAACCTTTGAGTAGCTCCACCCATCTCCTCTACCTTAGGTTCAAGTCCCGTTGCTTCAAGATGAATTAAAGGCTCTTATGATCAGTGTAGATTTCACACTTCTCTCTATAAAGATAATGCCTCTATATCTTGAGAGCAAAGATGATTACTACCATCTTTAGATCATGTGTAGGGTAATTTATCTTATGTTTTTTCAACTATCTCGATGCATTTGCAATCACCTTACCTTGTTGCATAAGAACACATCTAAGTCCCAGCCGTGAAGCATCACAATATATTACAAAGCCTCTTGATCCTTATAGTAATATAAGAACTAGTGCTATTGTGAGATAAGTTTTGAGTTCTTGAAAACTTTGCTCACAATTATCATCCCACTAGAATTTCACTTTTGTCCTAGTTAACTTGGTTAATGGTGCAACTACCATAGAGAAATCCTTAATAAATCTCCTATAGTAACCAACCAAGCTAAATAAACTATGAACTACTATCACATTCGTGGGTTTAGGCTAATATGATATTGTTTCAATCTTCTTAAGATCCACTTAAATGCCATCTTTACTGGATACATGTCCTGAGAAACACACACGATCAAGCTAAAACTCTCAATTAGATAGTTTGGCATACAACTTATGCTCCTGTAAAGTCTATAGTATAATTCTCATATGCTCTTCATGCAGTTCCTTACTCTTAGAGTATATAAGGATGTCATAAATGAAAATAATGAAAAACTTATTCAAATATGGCTTGAACACCTAATTCATCAAGCACCATGAATACTATTAGAGCATTTGTTAGCCTAAATGCTAGCACTGTGAACTTATAATGACCATACCCTGTCCTAAACGTAGTTTTGCAAATATCCTCATTCTTGATTTTGAGTTGATGATAGCCTGATTTGAGATCAATCTTGGAGTGTATCATACATAATCATCAAACAATCATCAATAACATATATTAATCATCACTTCCTAAGATCAAAACCTACTTAACATCTATTCATATCTTATTACGAATTCAATTATGATTCATAATAAGTAGCAATAACATTTATTAATTTATCCATAGATATTCTTATCAATACATTACTATCTATTCTTATAAATCTTCAAACTTCATTATACAATAATCATTCATATCATTACATTTCTTTTTAAAAGCTAAGTATCAAACATTCCTACATATATTATCACACTTGAAATATAAAGGAAAGTCCAGTAATATCTTGTTAATATAAAGAATACTATTTATGTAGCTATAACATTTAATGACTACAGAGCATCTAAGAGTAAAATCATTTAACATAAACATAAACAAGTACAATATAATACACTAACTTAAATTTGATGATGTTTTGAAGGCAAATGATAATCAAGAAGCTTCTACTACCTATATTCTTCAATCTATAAACCTGAAATCTATAGATAATGTTGCAAGCTGTCAACTTAGTAAATTATGAAATACATATGAATAAGAAGGTTTACAAGAATGGTTCATAGTTTAATTAGATTAATAATCAATTACAATAACAATTGGGTCAATGTGTCATTTGATTCAATAGGCTCATAATCAATATCAATGGTACAGTTGATTTAATGCATATATTCAATGACTTTAGCAAAAACCAATGAGTTTATAGTAAAGGCACATGCTTAGTGCTCACCATGAAAATAAAAGTAGAGGCTTAGTGGCATACTCGAGAGTGGAGATATATGGTATACTCACCATGTAAATAAAAGCAACTTAATAACTTGCTCAAAGTAGAACCTCATATCTTGAGCTTGCTTCTTTGGTATTGCATGAGACTAATTAGGTGCACAATATCTAATGTGTTATCCCATATTAGTCAGGTGATTTTTGCTTAAGGTTCTTGGCCATAAGCTTGGACTTTGGGAACAAATGAACTATATAGAAATAACAATAACCAAGTAGCCAGTGAACAATCATGATAGCAACTAATGAACCAATTTGGACATATAAACAATTAGGTTATTGTTAGGATCACGGAGCCCATATAATTGGGAGATCTTAATAATGGGCTTAGGTGAGGGACATTCTCATCGGCTTGACACCACCTTCCAACCCAAAACTTTAAGGCATTGGGTTTATGAGTCTTTCCTCCTTATATGTCCCTCCTTAATACCATCTCTTTCCAATATGGAATTCCACATACTTGAAATCCTAATAATCTCCCCCTCAAATGTGAACTTCCACAATGAGCATGGGCTCCCCCTTGAGTGAAAGCCTCTAGTATTTATGATAAAGAGCCTTAATACTCCACTGGTAAGTGCAGACTATAAGTAACCATGCTCTTCTACATGGAAAGTGCAACCCACAGGACCTAAACATTAGACAATACTCATCCTTGTCAAGTCATTGGCTCTAATACCACTTCTTAGGATCAAAGAGCCCATATAATTGAGAGATCTTCATAATAGGCCTTGGTAAGGGACATACTCATCGGCTTGACACCATACTCTAACCTAAAACCTTAAGGCATTGAGTGTATAGGTCTTTCCTACTTATATATCCCTTCTTAATCCCATCTTTTTCCAATGTAGGATTCCACACAGTTGAAATCCTAATAGTTATTGCAAAAGTAAATAAGGCAATTACATTTCATAACTTACTTCATTCAAATAGAACTTCCATTCTTATGATTTCCTCTTTCACATCATATACATATTTTCTAAACATCATACTTTTAACTTTCTTCTTGGTCTCCTCTAATCTCAATAATTAATGAATTACATATAATTGAACCCAATTAATACTTATCTTAACTTAGAATTATTAGCGAATTTCATCTAATAATTTAGATTCCAATATAACTCTAACTCTTCTCTAATTACTACCTCTTCATTAATTTACATTAAAGAAACACAATTAAAAAATTTAATCCATGTACAAATTCATTTACTCATCAAATCTCATCTTAAATGCAACATGGAACTCATATAACCTTAGCTTCCCTCTAATTGTTATCTCATCAATAAATTTATAATAGATATCATTATCAAACTAATTAATCACATATACACTTATTTACTCATCAATTCTTAACTTAAATTCAATAAAAGAAGCCATATAATCCTAATTCTTCTTGACTTGCTATCTAATCATCAATTATAATAAAATTTATAAACAAGATTGTACGTCACATAACTCATTTACTTATCAAATTTCAAATAAATGCTTAATTGACAACTCAATTCTTCTCAAATATTAACTTAAGATCATTAAAGAACTTAGATAAGTCTCACCTTATTACTTCAATCAATATCTTTGAAGGACATGCTTTGAAGCAAAAAGCCTAATGTCATGACCTAATTTCTAGGCTATGACTATCATAGAGTTCAGGGAGACATATGCTCACCTAAACCTATAGAACACCATTGATCCTATTATTATTTTACATATTCCATTTGGTCATCTTCTCCAAGATCAAAGCCATATTCATTCTTTATCCTTTCCTATTATTACATTAACCATTCATTTATAACTGTTATACTTTAGTGCCATCTCATGACCATGAATAGAACATTATTCAGAAATGTTAACAAATACTATCCATACATTCTTACTTACTATCATAGGTGTAGATACATAACAAATATTATCATTTGTTTACATTACTCTCTAACACAACATATTTTAATACTAAGCCTTTAAACACCATGGAGCCCTAGATTGGATATCCTCATATTAACACAAGCAACACAAACCACTGCACTTTTAGCAAGTCCCAAGCAAAGAAGCATAGCTCGAAATTTACCATGCTAATGAATCACCCTGACCTAGAAAATTATAAACAACTACGGGATGAGACAAGCTCAGTGAGTACATAATAATATAACATAACATAAAGGCAATATAAAAGGTAATCACTTAAATAGATTCAAGGTAGCAATGGAATGATGTTAATCAAAATTGATCATATTAAATTTTAGAATGCATTTTAGCAGAAATAATAATGTATTGGAAATGAAAAGCTTCCCAAACATAAATATTAGAGTGGCGGTTTGAACCTTGCTCACTCACATGCATCACATTATGCAAAACTGATTAGGTCTTGCAGTTATATGTTCCCCCCTAACAGAGGTTTAGAACTCTTGCTATACCCATGGGCTTATACCAAGTGCACAAGGTCTAATGTAATTCCTTACATCAGAGAGGATTTCTGCTTATTCATGGGTATCAATGAAAGATATGTCTAAGGTCTATAATAGGAATTCAATGAAAAATAATTTGGCATATCAATCATTCTCATCATTGAGCACAATATAGGACTAAGGTAAAAGACTCATCATGGTCAAATATCATATAAGAAAGGTATGGAATTCAAAAGGGCTTAACAATCAATAAGCAACCACACATCTAATGTTATTTCAAGTACATGTCAAGGAATGGTAATTTAAGCAATGGTTGTAACCAAAAGGCATAGTTACATCATATTATTAAGTACTCACCTTAATTCCTTTGCTCCTATTGTTTGTTCATTCTTTGATTAGTTTAATGTCTTTCACTGTCTTAAGCAATTTCTTAGCCCTTGCCTTAAAGTTCTACACCCATAACATTGTAATTACATCAATTAGTAACTAATGGTGTTACTAATTATACCTTTTACTTGTTTTATTACTTCAACTTATAATAGAGATGTATCAATTGTGTCACACACATGCTTATACTTATTATTATTTCTAAGCAAGTCTAAGCTAAATTCCTTATTCAATTTCATAATTCCAAGTCTAAATCTCAAAATTCCCAAATTGTTCCATAAACCCTAGAATTTGGGGAAAACTATTAATTTCACTTTCAAACCTCAAATTAACTATAGATTCATCAAATTAACACTTAGGCAATCAATTTCCATCAATTAATTTGAGTTAATTTACTCTTATTCATATCAACCCTAACTTGTCACACTTATGTCAAATTTGGGGAAAACTCATAATTCCTCATCAAATCTTCAAATTATTTATAGGAATATGAAATTAACATAACATTTAACATATACGATCAATTAATTTAATAATCTAGTATTACAACACCAAGTTCCTCTTTTAACTATATGTATGCCTCTAAGGTTTCCAAGTCTTGAATCAAGTTCTCAAAATTCATTCTAACACTTATAAATCATTTTTCTTTATCTAAAATAACCATAGATGTATTCAATTAGAATTTAGAACACTCCTTTGATCATTCACTAATGTTGGCTAAATTTTCCCTTTAGTGATACTTAGGTATTTTCATGTTTTCTTTTCCTATCTTCATATTAATTCTTTTATTCTATAGCCAAATCTCTATATTTCACCTAAAATCATCCAAAACTACATCTTATGTATATTCATACTAAGTCGACTAAATTCTTCATATAGTGTAAAAGAGACTTTTAAGCAGCCAAATTACTCAAATCAATATTAGAACATAGAAAAGAGAAGATGAACATTATTCCTCACCTTGGTTAGCGTTGATTTGTTAAAGCTTTTGTTGCAATTGGTGTAGAGAGAATCTCTTTTCTTATTATGAAACTTTGGTATAGAGATAGGCTAAATGTTATTTCATAACATAAAATTTGCTTATATATATATATATTAGGTTGGATGGTGAGGATTTAATCAAGTTAAATCCAATGGTTAAGATTTAATCTTAATGAATGGCTATGATTGGATCAAGTGGATGGCTAGGATTCACTCTACAATAGTGATGTTCATCATATAGTGTTGAAGTGCACAAAATCAATTGGATCAACTTGGTTCAGGATTTTAACTTGGTCAATTTTTTATGGCTAGCTTGGTCAAATTTTGTAACTCTTTCTCTACAATATATTCTTATTGTCTTGGGCCAAATATTTTTAGCTCACAAGTTTTGATGTTCACTAACTCATAGGCCCAATGGGCTGATGTCCTTATATTGGGCTTGGTCCTAAGTTATTTCAAAGCCCATTAACAAGCCCATAAGCCCGTTAACATACTTAGAAATTTTCCTTTTAAAATTCTTTTCTTTCCTTTCACTATAACTTTCAAATTTATGTTCTCTAACTTCTTTACACACATTGTTAGCTACCATATGAACTCTGTTTAATTCATTTTAGTATAATTAATCATAATAAAATCATATACTGGGTAAACATTTTAAATAGTGTCATAAGGTTCCTAATCGATTCCTTTTCATTTCTATACTAGGCAAACATTTCAAGATCTAGTTTTTTAGCATCATTAGTAACTAGAATGAGTTATGAAATACTTGGATATTACATTTTGCCCCCCTTTAAGAAAGAATTAGTCCTTAAATTTTTAAAAGAACTTACCTATTACCAATTAAACAATTGCGGATACTTTCAAATCATATCATCTTCTCTTTCCCATGTACGTTCTTCCATATTATGGTTATGCCATTGGACTTTGACCATTGATATCTCCTTATTTCAAAGCTTTTTCACTTGTCAATCCATTATAGTGATTGGAACTTCTTTATAGGAAAGGTCTTAGTCAATCTCGATCAATTGTGGTTATAATACATGCGAGGGGTAAGGAATGTACTTCTTCAACCTTATCAAGAATCTCAAAAGGTCCAATAAAGCGTGGGGATAGTTTTCCCTTCTTGCCAAATCTTGTCACTCCTTTCATGGGGGAGACTTTCAAAAAGACATGGTCACCCATCATGAAACAGACATCCTTCCCCTTGGGATCAGCATAACTCTTCTGGTGACTAAAAGTAGTCTTTAGTCTTTCTTGAATTATCTTCACTTTTTTAATGGCTTATTTAATCATATATGGAGCTTCAAAATACTTTTCACCCACTTCGGTCCAATCAATTAGAGATCAACAAATTGAATTATCTTCACTTTTTCAATGGCTTATTTAATCATATAGGGCCTCATACGGTGCTATTCCTATAGAGGAATAGTAATTATTGTTATATGTGAATTCAATAAGTGAGAGATGCTTATTGTAGATACCTGCAAAATCCATAACGCACATACAAAGCATATCCTCCAATGTCTATATTATTCTCTCAGATTGCCCATTCGTTTATGGTGAAAGGCCATGCTAAAGTCAAGCTGTATACCAAAAGCTTCTTACAATTTTTGCTAAAACCTCAATGTGAATTAAATCTCTCTATCCGAGATAATGGAAAGTGGAACCCCATGTAATCTGACCATTTCATTGACATATATTTAGGCATATTGGGCTACCGAATATATAGTTTTTACTTTAATGAAGTGTGCAAAGTTTGTCAACCGATGCATTATAATATTGAGTCGTACCCTTTAGCAGTTTTAGGTAACCCACTACAAAATCCATGGTAATCCATTCCCACTTCCACTTCGGTAATCTTATTTCCTAAAGTAATTTAGATGGTCTTTGGTGTTCAAATTTCATTTGCTGATAAGTGAGACATGAAGCTACAAAATTTGCCACATCCTTCTTCATTCCATGCCACCAATAAGTACTATTTATGTCATGGTACATTTTAGTAGCACCTGGATGTACACTATACGAGGTTTGATGCGCTTCTTTTAAAATTCTTGCCCTCAACTCCTTTACATTAGGCACGCATAATCGATCTCCACATTTTGAAACACATTCTTCTATTTGAAACTCCGGGGCTTGTCCTTTTCCACATCCTCAAAGATTTTCATCAACTAGGAATCTTGATTTTGTGACATTTTTATCTCATCAAGGAGTTTGGGCCTTACTTGGAAGTAAGCCAATAGCACATGCGATTCATCTACTTCTAATTGTAAACCTTCATTAAACATCTCCTTTAACTCTCTTACTATTGGCCTCTTTTGTATGGGAATATGAGAGACAACCCATTGACTTCCTGCTTAGCATATCTGCTATAACATTAGCTTTACCAGGATGGTAAAGCATTTGGCAATAATAATCCTTTAACAATTCTACCCACCTTCTTTGCCTCAAATTTAAATCTCTTTACTTTAAGATATATTGAAGACCTTTATGATTCGCATAGACCTCACATTTCTCCCTATAAAAATAGTGCCTCCATATCTTTAAAGCAAAGATAACTACCACCATTTCTAGATCATGTGTGGGATAGTTCATCTCATGTCACTTTAGTTGCCTAGATGTGTAAGCAATAACTTTCCCATTTTGCATTAACACACATCCTAAACCAATTCTAGAGCATCACAGTGTACGGCGAATCATTCCCATCAGGTAATGCCAGTATAGGAGTTGTGATTAAGCAATCTTTAAGTTTTTGGAAACTCTCTTCACAAGTCTCATCCCACTTAAACTTAACTTGCTTTCTTATAAGTCTCATCAATGGTGCTGCTATTCTCAAAAAATCCTTTATAAAACAACAATAGTAATCCACCATTCCTAAGAAACTCCATACTTCAGTAACAGTTGTAGGTTGAGGCCAATTTTCTACTGCTTCTACTTTCTTAGGATCTACCTTGATTCCTTCTTTGCTAATTATATGTCCAAGAAAACAGACTTGTTCCATCCAAAAATCACATTTAGACAATTTGGCATAAAGCTTATGCTCCTTTAAGGTTTGCAACACTATTCTCAAATGTTCCTCATGTCCTTCCTTACTCCATGAATAAACTAGAATATCATTAATAAACACAATTACAAATTTGTCTAAAAATGATTTAAACACTCGATTCATCAAATCCATAAAAGCCACTGGTGCATTCATCAAACCAAATGGCAATACTGTAAATTCATAATGTCTATATCTCATTCTAAAAGCAGTCTTATAAATATCCTCTTATATGATTTTAAGTTGATGATAACCCGATCACAAGTCTATCTTAGAGAAATAACTGGCTCCTTGTAACTGGTCAAATAAATCATTAATTCTCAGTAGAGGATACCTATTCTTCATAGTTACCTTATTCAACTATCTATAATCAATGCACAGTCTTAAGGACCCATCTTTCTTCTTTACAAATAGAACTAGAGCACCCCTAAGGGGAACTACGCTGCCTAATAAAACCCTTATCAAGCAGGTCTCATAATTGAACTTTCAATTCTTTTAACTCTGAATGAGCCATCTAATAAGGTGGTATCAATATTGGCTGAGTTCTAGGTAAGAGCTCAACTGTGAACTCTATCTCCTTATTCAATGACATTCTTAGTAAATCATTAGGAAACACATCAAGGAACTCATCTACTACAAGTATCTTCTTCACAAATTTATGTATTTACTCAATATCCACTACATATGCCAAATACGCTTGATAACCCTTCCTTAACAATCTTTTTGCCCCAACAGCTGAAATAAAGTTCATAGTAAAGCTACTCCTATCACTTTGAAAAGTGAATTCGGATCCACTATCTTCTTTGAAATTAATCATTTTTCCTTTACAATCTATATGAGTATTATGCATAGATAGCCAATCTATTCCTAGTATAACATCATTGTAGTCACATTGACTACTATTGAGTATTATCTTTCATTTTACAACATTAATCATTCATAACATCTAACAATTCTATATAAACATATCATTCAACAATTTCACATATCATTCAACAATTTGTTTGAAGGTTTTAATAGCACCAAAAGCGGAAGCATGGTGGGTGGGGCAAAATTTCAAACATTTTAAAATTTTGCTCCACCATTGTGGTAGGTCCATTACCCTTTCAATATGTTCACCAATTGTGTACAAAACACATACAAGAAGGAAGGAAGAAGAAGAAGTATCATATACCTTTCTCCTTAGCTCCTATTTGTTCTAGCTCACCAAATGTGAAGCCTCTAGCTTGCTCACACCAAGTTTCACCAAGCAAGGATCAAGAGTTCTTGTTGTTTTGGACTTGCTTCTACTATCACCAAGTCTTGTTTTTCTCAAAAACAAGAAGAGTATATGAAGATGATGAAAGAAAATGAAGAACTCTTTCTTTAATTTTTTTTTCAAACTCTATCTCAACTCTTGCATGCAATAGTAGACATATGAGTTAGTGGAAAAATCTGTATATGTCACTTACTTATCAGATTTTTCCTTTCTCCTTTTGTATTATAACCTCTCACACCAAGAAATAGTTGTTGAGATAGTGGGAAACAAAGATGAGTTGATAGTCTCATCAATTTATCTTTGTCTCCCATTATTTTAGAGGAAAATACAAAGATGCCCATAAAAGTTAGTGGGTGATCTCTAACCCCTAAACTCTTTCTCTTCCATATCTTATATGGACTTAGGTTTTAGTTAGTGCAATCCCTAAATCCATCATATGGATCAAGTTTGTGACCAAGCCTTTATTCATCTACTACCACATCAAATGTGGTTTGGGCTTGCATCAAATGTAAACCCAATTAACTTCAGTCCAAAACTATTTCAATTTAGCTCACTACTTGTATCACATAGAAATCATGACTTAATTGAAATAACCCTTTTATGAATTAAACTTCAAGATATGCTAGGGTCTTTATAAATTTAATTACAAGCTTAATTCAATTATCATTAATAAATTAATTAAACACTTTAATTAATTATTAATGTAATTCTTTATCTATGATTAGCGAATGCTTTATGGTGTGTGACTTACTAGGTTAATGTTCTAATTAGCAATGGAATAGAGAAAACTCCTTTTCTCACCTAATGTGAAATCCTCATTTCAGACTTAGTCCCATAAGTCATGAGGGACGCCTAGCATAACATATCACAACTACCTAATTAGGAATGAATGTCTATGAACATATACATGAACATTACATAGACCTTTGATCATAATTATCATACACTCAAATCCCTCCATTACGGATTCTCGATCTCGGCTAGGGTCATAGATTTGTCAAACCCTATATGCTTTAATCATATGATTTCATCTCTATTCTAGTTCTTGATAAACTCGATTACTACTAGAAACTCTTTTCTAGTGAATCTTATCCACCTTGGCTAAGGACTTGTATATCAAGAACAACTAGATGTCATAAGAATCCTTCCTTGTTTACCCAAGTTCATAGATTCTTTCTTGGAGATCACTTAACACTTGCCTCAACATATCCCCAGTTAGGGCTATAACATATCATATACCTTTGTATGAATAGCATCGGTATGTAAGCAGTAATAAATCCTAACCACCAATACATTAGGTAATGTATCACCTCAAGTCAAAGGACTATATGCACAATTATGACCTAGATGATGAAAAGTTGACTAATGGTAAAAATCCATTTATTCATCATCTCATGTCACTGTTCAACTCACTCATCTCTATGAGAGTTTACATATTATCATGGCATCACATGTCTGTAGCATGAGACTCACTACCTCCATTACTATAAGTATCACATATTTATCATGGATGACAAGGTGATGGTCTTCTGGATTAAAGGTGCCCAGTCAATAATATTATGACCATGAACAAATTTAAAGTATCTGTACAAGAGTGATCTGACTCTCATATTCTCAGCTTTTTGAGAATAGATCCTCTTATAGAATATTTAAGGAACACATATACATTACAAAAGAAAAAATTCATTTAAAGAACATATATATATTATTACCAATTAAGGATTTTATTTACATTTACATAATATGTATATTACTCTAGGGTAAAAATCACTATCAATCTCCTACTTGTACTAGAGCCAATCAGTACAGTATCTAAGTCCCATCTTCTCAAGATGAAAATCTGACTGTTGCTAACTCATTGCTTTAGTGAGTGGATCAGCTGTGTTATCAACTGATGCTATTTTCTATATGGTAATATTGCCTTTCCCAATGATTTCTCTCATAATATGATATTGCCTTTCTATGTGTTTGGATTTCTTATGAGACCTGGGTTCCTTTGCCTGAGTTATGGCTCTATTATTGTCATAATAGGGAGAAACTGGCGACTGAATGGAAGGAACCACTCCTAGTTCTATCATAAACTTCTGAATCCAAACAACTTCTTTTGCGGCATCTGATGCAGCAATATATTCGGCTTCTATTGTGGAATCTGTAATAGTTGACTGCTTGGAACTTTTCCAGCACACTGCTCCTCCATTACATGTAAACATAAACCTAGAGATAGACTTTCTATCATCAAGATCTGACTGGAAGTCAGAATCTATAAATCCGTCTATCCTCAAATCACTTCCTCCATATGTCAAAACTAAATCCTTAGTCCTTATTAAGTACTTAAGGATAGCTTTGACTGCAGTCTAGTGATATAATCCTGGATTAGATTGATATCTGCTAGTTAAACTAACAGCATATATGATATCTAGCCTTGTACACAACATATCATACATTAGACTTCCAACTACTGACGTATATGGAACCTTAGCCATATGTTCCTTTTCTTCAGGTGTCTTAGGAGACATAGCCTTAGAAAGGTGGATATCATGCCTCATAGATAACAATCTCTTCTTGGAATCAAGCATGTTGAACCGTTTCAACACCCTTTCCAAGTATTGATTTTGAGAAAGCCCAATCATTCTTTTTGATCTATCTCTATATATATGAATACCAAGAATGTAGGTGGCTTCTCCTAAGTCTTTCATGGAGAAAGTTTGGGATAACCAAACTTTTATAGTTGTGAGCATGCCAATGTCATTACTGATTAATAAAATGTCATCTACATACAGTACAAGAAAAGTAAGTGCACTCCCACCAACCTTCTTGTATACATAGGGCTCATCTTCATTTTTTATGAAATCAAACGATTTGACTGCTTCATCAAAACAATGATTCTAGCTCCTTGAAGCTTGCTTAGGACCATAAATGGACTTCTTAAGTTTACACACTTTGGAACCTTCTTTAAATTCAAAACCTTCAAGTTGTTCAATGAAAATGTCTTCCTCAATGTATCCATTAAGGAAAGCGGTCTTGACATCCATTTGCCAAACCTCATAATCATAGTGTGCAGCTATTGCTAATAATATCCTTATGGATTTAAGCATGGTTACAGGTGAGAAGGTTTCCTCACAGTCAACCCCTTGTCTTTGGCAAAACCCTTTTGTGACAAGCCTAGCTTTAAATGTCTCAACGCTTACGTCTGCACCAATCTTTCTCTTGAAGACCCATTTATTCCCTATTGGTACAATACATTTAGGTGGATCAACAATTTCCCAAACTTGGTTTGCATACATGGAATCCATTTTAGATTTCATAGCATCTAGCTATTTTAAGGAATCTATATCTGATATAGCATTCTTATAAGTGGTAGGATCATCACCATGATCGACTTCCTCATGAATGAACAACCCTTATACATTCTTATGAAGAAATCCATATCTCTCTAGAGGATGAGATACTTTACCAGATCTCCAAGGTACTTGTGTTGATATATTATCAACTGGAATTGACTCGTCATGGGATTGATCAATTTCCATTTGATTAATTTGTTGGATTTCTTTGGATGACTCTTCTTCTAAAACTATCTTCCTTCCCTTGCCACTTTCTTGAAGAAATTGTTTCTTAAGAAAAATGACATCTCGGCTAACAACAATTGTTTGTTCTATAGGAAGATAAAAATAGTACCCTAAACTATCTTTAGGATATCTAACAAACCTTCCTTTAATAGACCTTCTTTCCAATTTATTTGTCTTCAGCTTTTTAATATGAACTGGACACCCCCAAATCCTAACATTTTTAAGACTTGATTTTCTATTATTGTCACATCCCAACCTTAGAGATATGATGGTCCTAGAACATGGGAAGACATAAGGTCACCCACACCCGTAGAACCTACTTACTCATAAAAAATATGCCTAGGATCTTACCAAACCTCTTACAATAACTTGTTAAAAACATCTAGATGAATACTTTAAATTATGAAAGTCTAAAATAAATCATTACACATAAAATCCATGAGGAAAATAATATATATCAATAAGTATCAATCAACATTCCCGAAGCATCTAATAACAAGACTTCATAAAATAATATTATTGATAACTTGGACAAGGAATTCCCCTAGCAAAGTAGAATGCTTGAGCCATCACCTTACCTCCTCACATTTGCTCACCTAGAACCACACAAGGAAAAAGGGGTGAGATAGATGATCTCAATGACTAAATGAAAAGGCACATACATTATCACATATTCCTTTGAAAAGGAAACACATAGCTTATACACTTAGTTCATGACTAATAGTTCATGAATGAGGTTGCAATTTAGCAAGGGTTCAATTTGGCAAGTTTGCAGAAATCACACTTATCACTTATAAAGAGTGAAGGCTATTGCTCTATCACTCGAACACTTTAAGGAGAGGTGGCCTTATACCAAATTCCAACTCCTATCACTTATAAGGCATGAAGCTGATCAGGCTCCACGGCTAGAATCGCCCCTTATAGCTGAGGTGGATACACTACCCCTCTCCATCAGGTTAAGACCATGTGCACAGATTTTGATGATTACCTACATCGACACAAGGATTCTACATAAAGGGTAAAAGGTACCATAGATAGAGCTAAAGGTAATCATAATTAACAATATCACATAAGGCAATAATAACATGTATTCCAATAATAATATTGGTTTAGCTTTCAAGCAAAAGATACAATGATAGTGTAGTTCTAGAAAGAATATAAGTTAGGGTATTAATCACAAGAAATCCTCATTGGGATAAACAAAATAGTTTTGGACCAAATGTCCCTTGGCAACCCAAGCTTGCCACAGAATTCATGTAATAATATTTAGAATGAAAAGAACTTGGGTTTCAAAGATCACAAAGGCTCACATAGCAATATATCACATTTTTATAACACAACATGATGTTATTCACACTTATAACATGAATATGGCATTTGCCCACATTTGAAGAATGAATACGATGTTTACTCACCTTGGGATTCCTTTGCTCCTAGTATACATAGTCCCTTTGCACTTCTAAAGCTCCTCAAACTCTAATATAATATTTGATTTAATACTTAGTATTGTTCATGATACTCCTATCCCATAACTACCCTATGCACATATAGCATACACATACACTTAGAGTCCACACATAGGTGTACTAGTCACTTGCACATAACACATTGACTTTGAAAGTCTTACATACTTTGGCCTCATAGGCTCTCTTGATATCACATTACAGTCACATTAATACCTTTTTAAGGTCATTACAATATTATTACCTCAATATCAGTTCACTTTAACAATTATCTTAATACACTCTACACTTCCATACATGTCAACTTAACCATTAACCTTCCAAGTGTCATACTTAACTCTTATGGTCCTTTTTATTCAATTTTCACTTCATTAACTCAAAACCATATATTTATTATCATGTCATCATAACATTTAGTTCCATATTTCTCAACCACATTTGCATTCTAAGCACAATATAATGTTAAGATACCTTAAGTATACCATAATGCATTTAAACTTATCTAGGATCATACCTTCAACTAACATGCCATTTTATCATATATTATACATACATACATGTCAATAATCATCAAAACACATCACATAAAAATTATAAACATTGGGACAAAAATGTTTATATAGGCCGAATGCATTACCAATGTAGAGACTAAATTCTTCTTCTTTTCGTGCTTTCCGTCTATTTCAGAAATATGTAAAAACATGGTTTGAACCAAGATTTTTCATGTAAACACAATAAAAATCATTTTGGAATTTCAATTCATAAGAATCGGCCACTCTTGGTGTTATTTATACATAAAAATTCAACTTTCAAATCATAGAGCACAAAACCATGAGTTTTCTTGTTTTCAGTATTTTTCGGTCATTTCATAATATGTAAATAGGTTATTTAAACTATTATTTTTCATTCAATCATAGCAAATATCAGTTTAGAATACATTCATACATGATTCGACTACCATAGATAGGATTCATACAAAAAACTTCCAAGTTTAAAGGCTTAGGTGAAAAATCATGAGTTTTCGCACTTTCCACGCATTTCGTTCATTTCAGTGATAAATAGACATATGATTCAAATCATTATTTTTCATCTAAACAAAACAAATATCATATTAGAGCACTTATTCATATAAATCAGCAGCCATATATTCATTCAAGAATAAAATTTTCCAACTTCCAAGTTCTAACACAAAAACCTTGAACTCCTTTGTTTTTTGAAACTTTTCGGTCATCACAGAAATATTATTTAATTCAATATTTTCCATCAAAACAATTCAAAAATCAGTTTAGAACACAGAAATACACAAATCCTTCCCCCCCAATGATGTTTATGCATAAAAATTGTGATTTTAAGTTATAGAACTCACCTTTGGAGAAATCTCGCAGAAAGAATCGTGTTTTCGGTAGAAAATAGATTTTCTATCCCAAAAACTCACTCAAACAGAATTAAATCTATAAAAATCAGTAATCAACTAGTTCAAAATAATTTTTCCATAATTTATTTCATAGAAATCAGTTTAGAAATCGAAAGAGAAGAAGAACTTACGATTACTGTCAAGAATTCGCAAAACGGAAAAGTGTTTTCTTAATTTCGGTAGAGAGAAATATTTTGAGAGAATTTTTTTGCTAGGATACAGAAAGAATAAGTGAATGGCTGCTAGGACCTTGGTTTGGCCGAAATTTAGATTATATATTAGGGTTTGGGTGAAATTTCCACTAATACCCTTAATGAACTAGGTTAGGAGGATTTTTGTGTAGTGGGCTTTTGGGTATTTGGACTTTTATTTAAATTTTTGGCTGAATAAAGATTAAAATAAAAAGAATATTTTTCTTATTATTTCTGTAACATTTCCCCCAAAAATATTTATTTTAAAATATTTTAAAAATACTCATAAAATTATTTTATGCTTAAAAGTTGTCTTATGCATGAAAATTCATTTTATTTAAAATAAATTCTTTTATGCAAATGCACTTAATGTAAATTATTTATTTCACAATAGCAACTCATTTTATGCATATTAAAATTAATTTAATATGCCACATACTCGTCAATCACTTAGATCACAAATTTTAACACAAGTACACACTTAACCTTAATAGTTCTAAATCAAGCAATTTATCACGAAAATTCCTAGGGTGGGTGTGGGTTGTTACATTCTCCCCCCTTGAAAGAAATTTGTCCTCAAATTTAAACCCTTACCTAGTTTCTCTTGAAAAGCTGAGGATGCTTCTATCGTACCTCTTCCTCTGCTTCCCAAGTGCACTCATTTATCCCATGATTTCGCCACTGAACCCTAATCATGGATATTTACTTATTTCTTAGCTTCTTTACTTGTTGATCCACTATAGCTATCGGTGACTCCTCATAGGATAGTTGTTCATCTAATGTAATGTCTGGAGGTAAAAGAACATGCGATGGATACGATACATACTTCCTTAGCATTGAGATGTGGAACAATGGGTGCACATGTGACAAAGTTGGAGGCAAGGCAAGTCTATAAGACACCTCTCCAACCTTATCTAAGATTTCGAATGGACCAATGAAACGAGGTGATAATTTCCTTTTCTTGCCAAATATCATAACTCCTTTCTTTGGAGAGACCTTTAAGAAAATGTGATCTCCCACGGCAAATTGGATTTCCTTTCGCTTAGGGTCTGCATAACTCTTTTGCTAACTGAATGCCATCTTCAGCCGATCTTTAATTAATGGTACTTTTTCGATAGTCTCCTTAAGCAATTTGGGCATTTCTACATGCTTATCTCTAGGTTCAATCCAACAAATCGAAGAACAACATCTTCTCCTATACAATGCTTCATATGGCACCATGCCAAAGGACGAATGGTAGCTATTGTTATAGGCGAATTCAATCAAGGGTAAATACTTATCACAGCTACCGCTAAAGTCCAAGACACACATCCTTAGCATATCCTCGAGTGTCTGAATTGTTCTTTCAGACTAGCCATCCATTTGAGGGTGAAATGCCATACTAAAATCTAGTTGTGTTCCTAACGCTTCCTGCAACTTCTGCCAGAACCTTAAGGTGAATTGAGTTCCTCAATCTGAGATGATAGAAACTGGCACTCCATATAGTTTCACGATCTCATCTATATATAACTGCACATACTAACCTGCAAAATATATGGTCTTAACTCCTAGAAAATAAGCAGACTTTGTCAATCTATCCACTATGACCCATATAGAATCATGTCCTTTGGAGGTTCTAGGCAAACCAACAACGAAGTCCATTATGATGCACTCCCACTTCCATTCAGGTAGTCAAATCTCTTGTAGAAATCCTAAGGGTTGCTGATGTTCATACTTGACTTGCTAGCAAGTTAGGCAAGATGCCACAAACATAGCCACATCTTTCTTCAAACCAGGCCACCAATAGTTAGCTTTCACATCATGGTACATCTAGGTAGTTCCAAGATGAGCACAATAAGGTTTCTGATGTGCCTCCTTCAATATCCTTTCCTTTAATCCATCCACATCAGGCACGCATAATTTATTCTTGCACTTTAAATTTCCATTGACTACCTCAAACTCAGAGTTCTTTCCTTCTCTCGTCTCATCCTTCAACTTCACCAAGTATGGGTCCCTATCTTATGAATCCCTTATTTCTTCCATTAACTTAGACCTTACTTGAAAATGAGCCAATAAAACCCTTGATTCTACAATCTCTAGTTTCAATCCTTGATTAAACAATTCCTTTAGTTCCTTCACAATCGACCTCTTTCTCACATCTAAATAGGCTAGGCTTCCCATCAACTTTTGACTCAAGGCATTTGCCATTACATTCGCCTTCCCGGGATGGTAGAGAATCTGATAGTCATAATCCTTCAATAGTTCAATCCATCTCCTTTGTCTTAGATTGAGGTCTCTTTGACTTAAGATGTACTGAAGACTCTTATGATCTATGTAGATCTCATACTTCATCCCATACATGTAATGTCTCCAGATCTTTAGAGCGAACACTACTGTGGCTAATTCCAAATCATGAGTAGGGTAGTTCACTTCATGTCACTTTAGTTGTCGTGATGTATAGGCGATGATTTTGCCAATTTGCATCAAAACACACCAAGTCCTACTCTCAAAACGTCGTAATAGACAGTGAATCCTTCTTCTCCTTTTGGTGATGTCAAAACTGGGGCCGATGCCAAACACTCCTTGAGCTTCTAAAAACTCTTTTCACAGGACTCTTCCCAACTAAACTTAACTTGCTTTCTTATCAACTTGGTCAATGGGGCTGCTATCTTAGAAAAGTCCTATACGAATCTATGATAATTTCCCGAGAAACTTCATACTTTTGAAACTGTTGTGGGCCTTGGCCAATTTGCTGCTGCTTCAACTTTCTTAGGATCAACTTGAATCCTTTCCTTACTTACTACATGTCCAAGAAAGTTGACAGACTCCATCCAAAACTTACACTTGGATAACTTAGTATAGAGTTGGTGCTCATGCAACGTTTAAAGCATGATCCTCAGATGTTCTTCATGTTCCTCTTTACTCTTTGAGTAAATCAGGATGTCATCAATGAATACGATCATGAATTTGCTAAGAAATGGCTTGAATACTCCATTCATCAAGTCCATAAAAGCAGCAGGAGCATTCGTCAGACCAAATGGCAAAACCGTGAACTCGTAGTGTCCATATCTAGTATGAAAGGCAGTCTTGCAAATATCTTCTCCTCAGATCTTTAGTTGATGATAGCCAGACCTTAAGTCAATCTTGGAGAAGTGACCAGCTCCTTGCAATTGATCAAAAAGATCATTGATCCTTGACAAATGGGTATCTATTCTTCATAGTGACCTTATTAAGTTGGCGATAGTCGATGCACATTCAGAATGAGCCATCTTTCTTCTTTACGAACAACACTAGAGTGCCCTATGGCAAAATTCTTGGTTGAATGAAGCCTTTATCAAGTAGATCATGCAATTGCATCTTTAACTCCTTCAGCTCCATTGGTGCCATACGATATGGCGGTATCTATATCGATTGTGTACCGGGTGGCAATTCGATGTTGAACTCGATCTCACGATCAGGGGGTAATCCGGGTAAATCTTCTGGAAAAACATCCATGAACTCGTCCACCACTGGAATGCTCTCGTCTCAAATGGCAACTTCCTTGTCAGTGTTGATTATATGGGCTAGGTATGCTTGGCATCCTTTCCTTAACATCTGTCTCACTCCTAAAGCCGATATCAAGTTCAGAGGATTCTCATTCCTATCTCCTTGGTATACAAACTCCTTCCCATCTCTAGTTCAAAACTTGACAAGTTTCTTTCTACAGTTGATACGAGCTTTATGCTCATACAACCAGTCCATCCCTAATATCACATTAAATTCTAGTACGCCCAATTTTAGCAAGACTACCGAAAATGTTTGTCCATTAATGTCTACATCACAGCCCTTATACTCATACTTTACTTTCGTCACTTCCCCTAAAGGAGTTGCTATTACTAATGGTTCACTCATCAATTCCTTATCTATACCCAAGTACTTAGCAAAACAAGGCAACAAAAAAGAATGGGTAGCACCAGAATCAATTAAACATTTTGTGCTAGAACTTTAAATGGGGATGATACCTATGATGGCGGTGTGTGAATCGCAAGCCTCTTGTGAATTTAACTTGAAGACTCGACCCTTGCCTTTGTTTTCTGTCTTCAGTGCATTCCCAACCATTAGCCCCTTGTCCTTGACTCCTTGTCCTTGCATTTAGAATGGCTTAGGTTGTGATCAAACTGGGGTCCCATTCCCTTGACTCCTCGTCTGAGGGCAGTCCTTTATGAAGTGCCCCATTTGCCCACACCTAAGGCAAGCACCAGTATCTTTCCGGCAGATTCCATGATGTTTCTTTCCACATTTGCCGCAAATGGGGATTTCTTGCTTAGTCTGATTATTTCGTGGTCCAGATGATGAAAACTCCTTCTTTAGTTCTCCTTCATTTCCATGCTGTCCCTTATGACCTTTGTTCTTATGCCTTCCCTTATGGTCTCGTTCAGCTCATTTTGCTCTCTCCGCCTTGTATCTTTTCTCCATGACCTTGGCCTTGTCTACAAGCTTGGCTAAGGTTAGAAACTCTATTGTTGCCAACGAATTGAACAGAGCTGTGATCAATCCTCTAAAGAAAAGATTGATGCGACTTGTTTTAGTAGGAACAATGTTGACAGCGAATCAACTAAGTCAGTTAAACTCCTTAGCATAATCCGACACGGACATTCCTGGTCTTTGCTTTAGTTGCTCGAACTGCAATGCCCTATCTTGCCTTTCTCCTTCTGTCAAGAACTGATCCATTACTTCTTGCTTAAACTCTACCCACATAGGTGGGTCTGCCTCATAAAGTCACTCTTCAATGCTTCTCTCATACCAATACCAAGCTTCTTTCTTAAGTTGGAGTCTTACCAACTCGATTACTTGAGCATCTGAGCAAGATAAATGATGGACTAGCTTATCCATCTCATCCAAGAATTCATGAGGGCCATCTCCTTCCTCACCACAAAAGGTAGGTGCTTGCAGCTTCTTAAACTCTGCCACAGTCATTCCCTCGTTAGGTAGCCATTTCCTCTCTCTTCAAGTAGGTGTCACTAAGGTGGCGTAACTCCATTCCTTTTTTGAGTTGGTGGCGCTTCTTGCCTTTGAGCTCATAGTTCATCCAGTTCCTTGCGCAAATCTCTCATTTCTTCACGCATGGCATGCACTTCTTGCTAAGATGCTTGCTCACTAGAGCCCACAGTCGGTGCCCTTGAGTTGGATCCTTCTCTTCACCGTATAAGTCCAGAGGCAGCATTCGATGCAGTGTCCGATATGACATCGTCATTAGCCCTAACGGATTGGGCAACTGTGCGAACCTTTTTCTTGGGAGGCATTCTGTCTATCATAATAAGGGAATTTAGTACTAACCCCCTATCCTAACCCATTTAATCTCCCCTTATCCTAGCACACATTATCATGCATTTACCATATCACATCACTAAGCACATGTCATGTATTAATCGCATATCACTTAGTTTTGCACACATCACATATCATAATCATGCAGCATATATCTCTTAACATCACACCATATCATAATAATGAAGGAAATCATCTTATACTAGGTAACTAGGCAATCAAGGAAAATCATTCATATCATATAAAGTGCTATGTTGTTACACCGATCATCATATCTACTTGGCCTAATTCTCATATCCACCTTCAGAGCAATCAAGAGTGACATGGCCACTGCTGCCACATCGGTAACAAAGAAGATCTCTATCTTGATAGCGATTAGTTGAAGATGCAGACCTCACTGGCGAGTGATCTCCTCTATGCTTAACAATCCTTGACCTAAGTTGCTTAATATCCTCTCTTAGTGCATGAATTATAACCTTAAAATGTCGATTTTCCTGCTTCAAGTACAAATAGTTATCCTCCAATTTTTGGAACTTACTATAAACCCAATCAGGATCTAAGCACTCCTCAGGGTCCTCCTCTTCGTCATGGGTCTCCTCTTTCATAGGGCGAATCATAGTTATGACTTTCTCGAACATCACTAGCTAAGTCCTCTTATAGGTCACACGGGGTGCTCTGGGTCGCGGTCCTTGAGCAGGCATAATCTTCTTGGTCATCTGTCAGAAGAATCGTAAGGCAAGCAAACAATAACAAGGATTACTAAAATCTACTAGGATTTCATGGAACTATGCTAGCAATAGACTGCAAGTGACATGACAGGAAAATTCCTATGCTCCAAGAATTTACTTAAGCAACTCATATAAAATAAGCCTAAACTAGACTTTTTAAAACTACGGCTCTGATACCACCTTTGTCACATCCTAGCCTTAGAGATATGACGGTCCTAAAACATGGGGAGACATAAGGTCACCCACGCTTGTAGAATCCACTTACTCATAACAAATCATGTCTAGGATCTTACCAAACCTCTTACAATAACTTGTTAAACACATTTAGATGAATACCTTAAATTGTGGAAGTCTAAAATAAATCATTACACATAAAATCCATGAGGAAAATAATATATATCAATAAGTATCAATCAACATTCCCGGAGCATCTAATGACAAGACTTCATAAAATAGTATTATTGATAACTTGGACAAGGAATTCCTTAAGCGAAGTAGAATGCTCGAGCCATCACCTTGCCTCCTCACATTTGCTCACCTGGAACCACACAAGGAAAAAGGGGTGAGATAGATGATCTCAATGAGTAAACGAAAAGGCACATACATTATCACATATTCCTTTGAAAAGGAAACACATAGTTTATACACTTAGTTCATGACTTATAATTCATGAATTACATTGCAATTTAGCAAAGGTTCAATTTAGCAAGTTTGCAGAAATCACACTTATCACTTATAAAGAGTGAAGGCTATTGCTCTATCACTCGAACACTTTAAGGAGAGGTGGCCTTATACCAAATTCCAATTCTTATCACTTATAAAGCATGAAGCTGATCAGGTTCCATGGCTAGAACTGCCCCTTCTAGCTGAGGTGGATACACTACCCCTATCCATCAGGGTAAGACCATGTGCACAGGTTTTGATGATTACCCGCATCGGTACGAGGATTCTCCAGAAAGGGTAAAAGGTACCATAGCTAGAGCTAAAGGTAATCGCAATTAACAATATCACATAAGGCAATAATAACATGTATTCCAATAACAATATTGGTTTAGCTTTCAAGCAAAAGATACAATGACAGTGTAGTTCTGGAAAGAATATAAGTTAGGGTGTTAATCACAAGAAATCCTCATTGGGATAAACAAAATAGTTTTGGACCAAGTGTCCCTTGGGAACCCAAGCTTGCCACAGAATTCACGTAATAACATTTAGAATGAAAAGAACTTGGGTTTCAAAGATCACAAAGGCTCATATAGCAATATATCACATTCTTATAACACAACATGATGTTGTTCACACTTATAACATGAATATGGCATTTGCCCACATTTGAAGAATGAATATGATGTTTACTCACCTTGGGGTTCCCTTGCTCCTAGTATACGTAGTCCCTTTGCACTTCTAAAGTTCCTCAAACTCTAACATAATATTTGATTTAATACTTAGTATTTATTTATTCATGATGCTCCTATCCCATAACTACCCCATGCACATATAGCATACACATACACTTAGAGTCCATACATAGGTGTACTCGTCACTTGCACATAACACATTGACTTTGAAAGTCTTGCATACTTTGGCCTCATAGGCTCTCTTGATATCACATTACAATCACATTAATACCTTTTTAAGGTCATTACAATAGTATTACCTCTATATCATTTCACTTTAACAATCATCTTAATACATTCTACACTTCCATACATGTCAACTTAACCATTAACCTTCCAGGTGTCATGCTTAACTCTTATGATCCTTTTTATTCAATTGTCACTTCATCAACTCAAAACCATGTATTTATTATCACGTCATCATAACATTTAGTTCCATATTTCTCAACCACATTTGCATTCTAAGCATAATATAATGTTAAGATACCTTAAGTATATCTTAAGTATACCATAATGCATTTAAACTTATCTAGGATCATACCTTCAACTAACATGCCATTTTATTATATTATACATACATACATGTTAATAATCATCAAAACACATCACATAAAAATTATAAACATTGGGACAAAAATGTTTATATAGGCCGAATGCATTACCAAGGTAGTGACTAAATTCTTCTTCTTTTCGTGCTTTCCGTCTATTTTAGAAATATGTAAAAACATGGTTTGAACAAAGATTTTTCCTGTAAACACAACAAAAATAATTTTGGAATTTCAATTCATAAGAATCATCCATTCTTGGTGTTATTTATACATAAAAATTCAACTTTCAAATCATAGAGCACAAAACCATGAATTTTCTTATTTTTTATATTTTTCGGTCATTTCATAAATAAGTAACAGGTTGTTTAAACTATTATTTTTCATTAAATCATAGCAAATATTAGTTTAGAACACATCCATACATGGTTCGATAGCCATAGATAGTATTTATACAAAAAAAATTCCAAGTTTAAAGGCTTGTGAAAAATCATGAGTTTTCGCGCTTTCTACGCATTTTGTTCATTTTAGCGATAAATAGACACATGATTCAAATCATTATTTTTCATCTAAACAAAACAGATATCATATTAGAGCACTTATTCATACAAATTGGCAGCCATATGTCCATTCAAGAATAAAATTTTCTAACTTCCAAGTTCTAACACGAAAACCTTGAACTCCTTTATTTTTTGAAACTTCTCAGTCATCACAGAAATTTGCAGAAATATTATTTAATCCAATATTTTCCATGAAAACAAATTAGTTTAGAATAGAACAATACACAAATCTCCCCCCCCCCCTCCCCCCCCCATTATAAATTAGGTTAGGAGGAAATTTCCTGGTTTGGCCGAAATTTAGATTATATATTAGGGTTTGGGTGAAATTTCCACTAATACCCTTAATGAATTAGGTTAGGAGGATTTTTGTGTAGTGGGCTTTTGGGTATTTGGGCTTTTATTTAAATTTTTAGCTGAATAAAGATTAAAATAAAAAGAATATTTTTCTTATTATTTCTGTAACATTTCCCCCAAAAATATTTATTTTAAAATATTTTAAAAATACTCATAAAATTATTTTATGCTTAAAAGTTGTCTTATGCATCAAAATTTATTTTATTTAAAATAAATTCTTTTATGCAAATGCACGTCATGTAAATCATTTATTTCACAATAGTAACTCATTTTATGCATATTAAAATTAATTTAATATGCCATATACTCATCAATCATTTAGATCACAAATTTTCACACAAGCACACACTTAACCTTTATAGTTCTAAATTAAGCAATTTATCACAAAAATTCCTAGGGTGGGTGTGGGTTGTTACTATTATACCATATCTCATATGGAGTAGTAGAGACAAATTTGGTTGGAACTCTATTAAGGATATAGGAAGCTATCTGTAGTGCAAATCCCCATAAGGAGATAAGTAGATCGATATAGCTCATCATCGAATGTACCGAATCCAATAGGGTACGATTTCTCCTTTCAGACACACCATTTAATTGTGGCGTTCCAAGAGGAGTCAATAGTGATATTATGCCATTTTCCTTCAAGAAGTCTTTAAACTCAGTACTTAAGTATTCACCTCCTCAATCGAATCAAAGGATTTTAATACTTTTGCCTTTTTGTTTTTCAACCTCATTCTTGAATTCTTTGAAATTTTCAAATGATTCATGTTTATATTTCATCAGATAAACATAGCCTAACCTCGAAAGGTCATCCGTAAATGTGATGAAATATAAATATCCGCCTCTAGCCATTTCTCCAAATGGACCACAAACATCACTATGTATAAGTTCCAAAATTTCTTTGGCTCTCTCACTTTGTCCTACAAAGGGTGACCTAGTCATCTTGCCTTGGATACAAGATTCACAAGTTGGAATATGTTGATTATTCGTTGAGTTTAGGATCCCCATTTTCTCCAACTTTAGAATCCTATCTTTGGCTATATGACCTAGTCTAAGATGCCAAATTAATTTTGAATTAGACTTAGATTTTATCATGGCATTAATATTATTTATGCTTGGAGTTATTTTGTCATTACCATTATCCAAATAATATAGACCATCAAGTACATAACCCATGCTAACAATTCTATTATCATAATAGATTTCACAAACATATTTCTTAAACAAGAGTTCATAACCCATACTTTTCATACTAGTTATAGAAATGATGTGTTTAAAAGCATTAGGTACATACAAAATGTCTTTTAATAATAAAACATGATCAACAAGATCAATAGAGGTAGATCCAATAGCCTTTGCTGCAACACTTGCTCAATTTCCAAGCTTTAGGATCATCTCTCCTCTTTCCAAGCCTCTACTGCTTGTCATCACCTGCATAGAAGCACAAATTTGAGAACTTGCACCACCATCAAGTATCCAAGCAATTGATGAACTATTAGACATATTAGAGATGGAACAATTAAAAGACATACCTTCACAAGGCTCATCCTTCTTCTTGTTCTTCTTCTTGCCCTTCATGGATTCTAAATACTTTGGGCAATTTCTCCTCCAATGTCCAACCTCATCATAATGGAAACACTTTCCTTTGTTTTTCAGAAGCTGCTTTTGTGGATCTTTCCTTGCTCACACCACCACTTGGCTTGAGTTGGGAAGTCTTCTTTTTGTCTTTCTTCTTTTTAGTCTTACTAGAAGAAGATGCAACAAGAGCTACTTCCTTACCCTTGCCTTTCATATTATTTTGGGTGGTCATAAGTTTGTTATGCAATTCTGCAAGGGTGCACTCAATTTTGTTCATGTGAAAATTCATAATGAAATTGGAAAATGAGTCTAGTAAGGATTGAAGGATCAAATCCGTTTGAAGGTTAAAGTCCATGGAGAAGTCTAAATTCTCCAATTGCTCAATTAGCCGGATCATTTTATGAGCATGTGGCCCAACCTTCTCTCCCTCATGCATTTTGGTTTGGAACAACTACTTTGATATCTCATATGTAGCAGTCCTACTCTCTTCACCATGCAACTCTTGCAGGTGAGTGATAATGTCCATAACCTAAAGCATGTTTTCATGTTGCTTGTGCAACTCTGGACTCATTGATCCAAATATGATGCACCTTGCTTTTGTATGATCATCTTTCCACTTCTCTAAAGTGGCATGTTCCTCAGGAGAAGCCCCTTTAGGTAAGGGTCCAGGAACCTTTGAATCAAGAACATACAAAAGTTTTTCATAAGCAAGGACTAATTTAAGGTATCTCAATCAATCCATAAAATTTGGTCCCGTTAATTTGTTTTCATTGAGTATGCTCACAATAGGATAGGTTGTGCTCATTTTATCAAATATACAATAGAAAATAATAAGATCAATTAGTTTATGTGACATGTAACCACCATGTTGACTTGGTCTTCAATCAAAATGGTACTCCCACTAACTTAGCGAATCCTACACTTCCAAGTAGGTGACAAAAATCCCATTGGGGTGGATTTCTAGTGGGTGATTAAATTCTCATAAAAGTATCAAATTCCCTCAGATACACATTTCATTATTAGGATTTTGATATTTTACAAGTGAACAACTCTTGTTTATCACAACTCTTTGTGAGGCTCAATCATTCCGGCTCCTAATGCTTCTGACCTCAGATACACATTGTCGTTATTGGTCTTCCACATTAGTTAAGTTAACACCATTGGACCTACAAGTATAGAGATTTAAACATTGTGTGGCTTAGATACACATTGCCATTATTGACACAAAATGTATCTTATACTTGCAACATCAAATGCTGTAAATGAATTCAAGGAAACGATTTCCATGAATCATTGCTCCAATGGAGAGCCATGACTTAATTTTTGATTTGGAAGATTTTCTTGGGCTTTAATTATTAGGTCTCACTTTGCACATTATCCATTTTACATACATCTCATGCATCATATATATCACATATATATATCATAAAATGGACACTTTACATAGGTATGATCATGGACTAATGGGCCTAATTCTTAGCCACAAAGAATGGGTAAAGGATTTAGGTTTATCAAATTACAAACATTCAAAGACTACAACTAATAAGTCTTCATGCTCCCACTAGGCATCTTTATGAGTTGAGCCTCCTCTTGATCTTACATCTCCACATCCTTCATGTGTATGTTGTTATCCTTGGCATACCAAGGCGAGATTATAAATAAAAAGAGCTCTAAGGCTTAATGAATTGAATATATAACCTAAACTAGTAATTAACAATTAATTACATCCCTTTCATATAATAAAAGAATATTACATGCCCATCACAAGAAACAAGCATTATGATTCTAGTCCATAATCATCCATTCATGCCTTTCAAACACATGCCATAAACATGACAATTAGATTTATTCATGTGTTGTTCTTTATCTTTTGGAACATTTCCAAATTTTCAAACATTTAAAAAAATATTTTGAATATCAAATATTCAATATTTCTAAAGCTTAAAATCATATTTTAAGTCATATAAATTCATTTGATTGAAAAATATATCCAAAACAATTTTGAAAAATTAAAAGTTGGCCAAAAGACACAATATAAATCTCGACATGGGTCACAGTCGCGATATTGGTTGCGAAATCAAAATTGCGGTTGAGACAAAGAAATTATGGTCGCTAAATCAAAATTGTGGTCGAGAAGCATATTTCACGGTTGAGAAATCATGACAAACAACACAACACTTGTACTGATGTACTCATTCACGATTGCGAAATCAATATGATCGATTTGTGTGTCCGTAAGCACAACATTTGTGCACCAACTCTTTCTCAATCAAATCTAAAGCTCCAAAACAATGCATGTAATGGTTTTGCACTAAAATTGGATGGCTCTAATACCAATTGAAGGTTTTAATAGCACCAAAAGCGGAAGCATGGTGGGTAGGACAAAATTTCAAACATTTCAAAATTTTGCTCCACCGCTATGGTAGGTCCATTGCCCTTTCAATAGGTTCACCAATTGCGTGCAAAACACATACAAGAAGGAAGGAAGAAGAAGAAGTATCATATACCTTTCTCCTTAGCTCCTATTTGTTCTAGCTCCCCAAATGTGAAGCCTCTAGCTTGCTCACACCAAGCTTTACCAAGCAAGGATCAAGAGTTCTTATTATTTTAGACTTGCTTCTACTATCACCAAGTCTTGTTTTTCTCAAAAACAAGAAGAGTATATGAAGATGATGAAAGAAAATGAAGAACTCTTTCCTCAAGTTTTTTTTTTTCAAACTCTCTCTCAACTCTTACATGCAATAGTTGACATGTGAGTTAGTGGAAAAATCTGTATATGTCACTTACTTATTAGATTTTTCCTTTCTCCTTTTGTATTATATCCTCTCACACCAAGAAATGGTTGTTGAGATAGTGGGGAATAAAGATGAGTTGATAGTCTCATCAATTTATCTTTGTCTCCTATTATTTTAGAGGAAAATACAAAGATGTCCATAAGAGTTAGTGGGTGATCTCTAACCCCTAAACTCTCTCTCTTCCATATCTTATATGGACTTGGGTTTTAGTTGGTGCAATCCCTAAATCCATCATATGGATCAAATTTGTGACCAAGCCTTTATTCATCTACTACCACATCAAATGTGGTTTGGGCTCCCATCAAATGTAAACCTAATTAACTTCAGTCCAAAACTACTTCAATTTAGCTCACTACTTGTATCACATAGAAATCATGACTTAATTGAAATAACCCTTTTATGAATTAAACTTCAACACATGCTAAGGTCTTTGTAAAATTAATTACAAGCTTAATTTAGTTATCATTAATAAATTAATTAAACACTTTAATTAATTATTAATGTAATTCTTTATCTATGATTGGTGAATGCTTTATGGTGTATGACTTACTAGGTTCATATTCTAATTAGCAATGGGATAAAGAAAACTCCTTTTCTCACCTAATGTGAAATCCTCATTTCACACTTAGTCCTATGAGTTAAGAGGGACGCCTAGCATAACATATCACGACTACCTAATTAGAAATGAATGTCTATGAACATATATGCTAACATTGTATGGACCTTTGATCATAATTATCATGCACTCAAATCCCTCTATTACGGATTCTCGATCTCGGCTAGGGTCATGGATTAGTCAAACCCTATATGCTTTAATCATATGATTTCATCTCTGTTCTAGTTCTCGATAAACTCAATTACTACTAGAAACTCTTTTCTAGTGAATCTTATCCACCTTGGCAAAGGACTTGTATATCAAGAACAACTAGATGTCATAGGATTCCTTCCTTGTTACCCAAGTTAATGGATTATTTCTTGGAGATCACTTAACACTTACCTCAACATATCACTAATTAGGGCCATAACATGCCATATACCTTTGCAAGAATAGCATTGGTATGTAAGCAGTAATAAATCCTAACCACCAATACATTAGGTAATGTATCACCTCAAGTCAAAGGACTATATGCACAATTATGACCTAGATGATGAAAAGTTGACAAATGGTAAAAATCCACGTATTCATCATCTCATGTCACTATTTAACTTACTCATCTCTGTGAGAGTTCACATATTGTCATGACATCACATGTCTGTAGCATGAGCTCACTACCTCCATTACTATAAGTATCACATACTTATCATAGATGACAATAGAGGTGATGGTCTTTTAGATTAAAGGTGCCCAATCAATAATCCTATGACCATGAACAAATTTAAAGTATCTATACAAGAGTGATTTGACTCTCATATTCTTAGCTCTTTGAGAATAGATCCTCTCATAGAATACTTAAGGAACATATATACATTACAAAAGAAAAAGTTCATTTAAAGAACATATATATATTATTGCCAATTAAGGATTTTATTTACATTTACATAATATGTACATTACTCTAGGGCAAACATCACTATCATTGTTTACACATATTATATATCAATTAATTATCACATAAATACCTTTCATATAGAAAAGAGCTATACATATCAATTCTTGATTCAATTCATATCAAATCTCAATCAACTTCTCTTTTTGTTCTTGATGGTTTAATTTTAAAGCCATTCACATGTTAAATATATGCTTATTTGAAAAACTAAATTCATCAACAAGCTTGTAGACAACAATTTCTTAAAGTCATGGTATGAACTTTTGAGTTGCGACTACTATACAATTTTTAGTGACCGTGACTTACTATAGTGATCGTGACCTAATGGTCATGACTGAGGCTAATTTAAGAGATAAAACATTAATTTGGACTTCAGTACACAGTGCATTTGGTGACCTCGATCACAACTGCGACCTAGGGAGTGAAATGACAATTGCAATAGCTACCAAAAATTCACAACTGCGATTAATTTTTGAAAAAAAATGTTTGTAAGACACAGTGACGTTCGTGATCCTGGTCTAGAAAATAAGTCGTGACCGCAATGGATAATTTGTGACCATGACAATCTAACTAATGAAAAATAATTCTTTCATGTAGGCCAACTTCAGAAGGCCATAACTTTCAACTACAGATGAGTTATGAGGCCTATAATATATCAAATCAAATCAAAGCTCATTTTGAGATCTATAATCATGTTAGGGTTTACCTGATACCATCCATTTTTGGGCCCAAATTCAATCATTTAAAGCTATTTTGGAGGCCCTAAAGTTTTTGTTCGCCTAAGATAAATCTTAACTCCAATAGTTAATGGACATTTCCTTTTTTAGTACTCAAATATGATCATAATTCATTTCCTAACTTTCATACAACAATTACACATCATAGGTATACAAAAGATTATATACATTCCATCAGTTATCTTCTATATTAGACTATCTGTTACATATACATACATGTCAACTGTTTCACCAAAATCCTAACTAAAATACATTCATTCTTCTCCTTATTTTCTCAATTCCTCAAACCCCTTTCACTATTCTCGGCTTCACTTTCCCTAAGGCCCACATGTCTATGGCCCATAGACAATAATGAGGGGGATAACATATGCCTCCTTATGAACCTTTAATTTTGCACCTTCCAATATGTGTTTAAACCTTAGAAGCACTTAGACTCGTTGAACAAACCTCCAGAAGCCAAAAACTCTCAAAATGGGAAGATCAAAATATTTCTATTTGACATTTAAACCCTTTCAAATCATTCAGGATTTAGTAATGAGTACAACGCAACTGAAATTGTGAAAAACAAACAAGAAATGAGCAAGAATGGGCGAAAACAGAAAAATGGGCCAAAATAGGCCCGTTCCGCCAAGGGCCACAGCATTGTCACAAAGGCCTTTACAGAACCACAAAGGCTTGTGCCACAGTGCCGTAAAGAGTTATGCGGTGCCACAAAGCTCTCTGCGGCAACTCCGGCGAAAATATAATTTTTTACAATCCTACATCAAATATGAACAGCTTGTATGCTTCAACTCTCCCTCTATATATAGAGGACCTCTCCACACTTCAAAACACTAACTTCCAGAGCATGAAAAGCATTACTTCAAGCAAAATCCTTTGCATTTGCTCCTTGCCTCACAAAGCTAGTTAGGGGGTTTCTCCTTGATTCCTGCTCGACCATTTTAAAGCTTTTTGCCCGCCTATTCGAGGCAAGTCTCTTGCCCAAGGCTCGTATTTGTTGCCCAAGGCTAGTTGCCACCTGCCAAGGCTAGCCACCGCCTACTGTCGAAAGCCCACTACTGCCTGTTGAGGCTAGCTGTAACAACCCACATCTACCCTAAGAGTTTTCGTGACAAATTGCTTGATTTGAGAGTTATTGTGACACAATATTTGATTTAATGAAAATTCATGTGTGACGTGATTTATGAGTTTAGGGCATATTAAATTAATTTTAATATGCCTAATATGAATTATTATTGTGAAATAAATGATTTGAATAAAATGTATTAGCATGAAATAATTTATTTTTCGTAAAATGAATTTTCATGTAAAAAGGCAATTTTTAAGCATAAAATAATTTTATGAGTATTTTAAAAAAATTTTTAAAATAAATATTTTGGGGGAAATATTATAGAAATAATAAGAAAAATATTCTTTTTCTTTTAATCATAATCAGCCCAAAATTTAAATAAAAAGCCCAAATATCCAAAAGCCCACTACACTAAAATCCTCCTAACCTAATTCATTAAGGGTATTAGTGGAAATTTCACCCAAACCCTAGTATATATCCTAAATTTCAGTCAGAATAGAGTTCCAGCAGCCATCACCTTAATTTTTCTGTATCTTGGTAGAAAAATCCTCTCAAAATATTCCTCTCTACCGAAATTAAGAAAACACCTTTCCATTTCGCGATTTCTTGACCGTAATCGTAAGTTTTTCTTCTCTTTCGATTTCTAAACTGATTTCTATAAAATAAATTATGGGAAAATTATTTTGAAATAGTTGATTACTGATTTTTATAGATTAAATTCTGTTTGAGTGAGTTTTCGGGACAGAAAATCTATTTTCTACCGAAAACACAAATCTTTCCGCGAGATTTCTCCAAAGGTGAATTTTATAACTTAAAATCACAATTTTTATGCATAAACATCACTAGAGGGGGGCAATTTGTGCATTTTTGTTTTCTAAACTGATTTTTGATTTGTTTTGATGAAAAATATTAGATTAAATAATATTTCTTCATATTTCTGTGATGACCGAAAAGTTTTAAAAAACAAAAGAATTCAAGGTTTTTGCGCTAGAACTTAGAAGTTCAAAAATTCTATGATTTTTTGAACATGTGGCTGCTGATTTGTGTATGGATGGATTTTAAACTGATATTTGTTTTGTTTAGATGAAAAATGATGATTTAAATCATGTGTTTATATATTATTGTAATGAACAAAAAGCGAGGAAAGCACGAAAACTCATGATTTTTACCTAAGTCTTAAACTTGGAATTTTTTTGTATAAATACTATCTATGGCTGCCAAATCATGTATGAATGTGTTTTAAACTAATATTTGTTGAGATTGAATGAAAAATAATGGATTAAATAACCTATGTACATATTTCTGAAATGACCGAAAAATACCGAAAATAAGAAAACTTATGGTTTTGTACTCTATAATTCAAAAGTTGAATTTTTATGTATAAACAACACCAAGTGTGGCTGATTCATAGGAATTACAATTCTAAAATAATTTTTATTGTGTTTACATGAAAAATCTTGGTTCAAACCATGTTTTTACATATTTATGAAATAGATGAAAAGTGCCAAAAGAAAAATAATTTAGTTTTTAATTTGGTGATACATTCGGCCTATATAAATATTTTTGTTCCAATGTTTATAATTTTTATGTGATGTGTTTTGATGATTATTGACATGTATGTATGTATAAGAAATGATAAAATTTCATGTTAGTTAAAGGTATGACCTTAGATAAGCTTAAAGGCATTTTGGTATACTTAAGGTATCTTAACGTTATATTGTGATTAGAATGCAAATGTCATTGGGAAATATGGAACTAGATGTTATGATGACTTGATAATAAATAAATGGTTTTGAGTTGATGAAGTGACGATTGAATAAAAAGGATCATAAGAGTTAAGCATGACACTTGAAAGGCTAATTGTTAGGATGACATGTATGGAAGTGTAAAGTGTACTCAAATGATTGTTAAAGTAAATTGATATTGAGATAATAATATTGTGATGACCTTAGAAAGGTATTGACATCATTGTAATGTGTTCTCATATGAGCCCGTAAGGCCTAAGTGTGCAAGCCTTTTAAAGCCAACGTATTATGTGCAAATGATGAGTACACCTATATGTGAACTCTAAGTATATATGTATGCTATATGTGCATGGGCTAGTTATGGGATAGGAGCATCATGAGTTAATAAATACTAAGTATTAAACTAAATATTATGTTAGAATTTGAGGAGCTTTAGAAGTGCAAAAGGACTACGTATACTAGGGGCAAAGGAACCTCAAGGTGAGTAAACTCTATATTCCTGTTTTTAGTATGAGTAAACATTGTATTCATTCTACAAGTGCAAGTAACATTTTGTTATGTTACAAATATGTGATATCATGCTATGTGAGCCTTTGTGATCTTTGAAACCCAACTTCTTTCTATTCTAAAATATTATTATACGAATTCTTTGACAAGCTTGGGTTGCCAAGGGACATTTGGTCCAAAATTATTTTCTTTATCCAATGAGAATTTCTTATGATTAAGACCCCAACTTATATTCTTTCTAGAACTACACTATCATTGTATCTTTCATTCAAAAGCTAAACCACTATTGTTATTGGAATACATGTTATTGTTGCCTTTTGTGATATTGTTAATTGTGATTACCATTAGCTCTAGCTATGGTACCTTTAACCCTTTATGCAGAATCCTTGTGCTGATGCAGGAAATCATTGGAACCTATACACATGGTCTTAACCCAATGGATAGGGGTTGTGTATCCACCTCAGCTAGAAGGGGCAGTTCTAGCTGTGGAGCCTGATTAGCTTCATGCCTTATAAGTGATAGGAGTTGGAATTTAGTATAAGGTCACCTCTCCTTTATAAGTTTGAGTGATAGAGCAATAGCCTTCACTCTTTATAGGTTATAAGTGTGATTTCTGTAAACTTGCTATAACAACCCACACCCACCCTAAGATTTTTCGTGATAAATTGCTTGATTTAGAACTAATAAGGTTAAGTGTGTGCTTGTGTGAAAAAAATTTGTGATCTAAGTGATTGATGAGTATGTGGCATATTAAAATAATTTTAATATGCATAATATGTGCTACTATTGTGAAATAAATGATTTACATGAAGTGCATTTGCATAAAAGAATTTATTTTAAATAAAATGAATTTTCATGCATAAGACAATTTTTAAGCATAAAATAATTTTATGAGTATTTTTAAAATATTTTTAAATAAATATTTTTGATGGAAATGTTCCAGAATTAATAAGAAAAATATTATTTTTATTTTAAATCCATTCAGCTGAAATTTTTAAAGAGAAAGCCCAAATACCCAAAAGCCCACTACACAAAAATGCTCCTAACCTATTTCATTAAGGGTAATAGTGGAAATTCCACTCCAACCCTAATATATATTCTAATTTTCAGCCAAACAAGGGTTTCCAACAGCCATTCCCTTATTCTTTCTATATTTTGGTAGAAAAACCTCTCAAAATAATTCTCTCTACTGAAATATTGAAAACACCTTTTCGTTTCGCGATTTCGTGACCGTAATCATAAGTTTTTATTCTCTTTCGATTTCTAAACTGATTTCTATGAAATAAATTATGAGAAAATTATTTTGAACTATTTGATTACTGATTTCTACAGATTCAATTCTGTTTGAGTGAATTTTTGGGAGAGAAAATTTATTTTCTACCAAAAACATGATTCTTTCCGCAAGATTTCTCCAAAGGTGAATTCTATAACTTAAAATCACAATTTTACTGCATAAACATCATAAGGGGGGGCAATTTGTGCATGGATATATTCTAAACTGATTTTTGATTTGTTTTGATGAAAAATATTACATGAAATAATATTTCTGCATATTTCTATGGTGACCGAAAGTTTCAAAAAACAAAGGAATTCAAGGTTTTCGTGTTAGGACTTGGAAATTGTAAAATTTTATTCTTTCATGAATATATGACTGCTGATTTGTATGAATTGGTGTTCTAATGTGATATTTGTTTTGTTTAGATGAAAAATAATGATTTGAATCATGTGTCTGTTTATCGTGGAAATAAACGAAATGCGCGGAAAGCGCAGAAACTCATGCTTTTTTCACCTAAGCCTTCGAACTTGGAATTTTTTTGTATAAACCCTACCCATGGCTACCGATTCATGAAGGAATCTGTTCTAAACTGATATTTTCAATGATTGAATGAAAAATAATGGTTTAAACAACCTGTTTGCATATTTCTGAAATGACCAGAAAATAACAAAAACAAGAAAACTTATGGTTTTGTGCACTATAATGCAAAAGATTGAATTTTTATATATTAAAAACACCTATAGTGGCTGATTCCTATGAATTTATATTCTAGAATGATTTTTGTTATGATTACATGAAAAATCTTGGTTCAAACCATATTTTTAATATTTTTGAAATAGACGGAAAGCACGAAAAGAAGAAGAATTTGGTCTTCACCTTAATGATGCATTCGGCCTACATGAACAATTTTGTCCAAATGTTTATAAATTTTATGTTACGTGTCTTGGTGATTGTTGACATGTATGTTTGTATAATAAATGATAAAATTGCATGTTAGTTGAAGGTATGATCCTAGATAAGCTTAAATGCGTTTTGGTATACTTAAGGTATACTTAAGGTATCTTAACATTATATTGTGTTTAGCATGCAAATGTGATTGGGAATTATGGAACTAAATGTTATGAGGAATTGATGATGAACATATGATTATGAGTTAATGAAGTGAAAGGGATCATAAGAGTTAAGCATGATGTTTGAAGAATTAATTGTTAAGTTGATATGTATGAAAGTGTAAAGTGAACTAAGATAATTGATAAGTGAATTGATATTGAGGTAATGATATTGTGATGACCTTAAAAAGGTATTTAAATGATTGCAATGTGTTTTTATATGAGCCTATAAGGCCTAAGTATGCAAGAATTTTAAGTCAACGTGATATGTGCAAGTGATGAGTACACCTATGTGGGAACTCTAATGTGTATGCTATATGGACATGGGTAGTTATGGGATAGGAGCATCATGAGTAAATAAATACTAAGTATTAAATCAAATATTATATTAGAGTTTGAGGAGCTTTAGAAGTGCAAAGGAACTACGTGTACTAGGAGCAAAGGAACCCCAAGGTGAGTAAACACAATGTTCTTGTTACAAGTGTGAGTAAACATCGTATTTATGTTATAACTGTAAACAACATTTTGTTATGTTACAAGAATGGGATATATTATTATGTGAACCTTTGTGATCTTTGAAACCTAAGTTTCTTTCTATTTTAAATATTATTATATGATTTCTTTATCAAGCTTGGGTTGCCAAAGGACATTTGGTCTAAAACTATTTTGTTTATCCAATAAGAACTTTTGTGATTAACACCCTAACTTGTATTCTTTCTGGACTACACTTTCATTGTATTATTGTTGAAAGCCAAACTACTATTGATATTGAATTACATGTTATTGTTGCCTTATGTGATATTGTTAATTGTGTTTGCCAACAGCTCTAGCTATGGTACCTTTACCCTTTATGCAGAATCCTCGTGTCGATGTGGGTAATCATTGAAACCGATGCACATGGTCTTAACCCGATGGATAGGGGTAGTGTATCCACCTCAGCTAGAAGGGGTAGTTCTAGCCGTGGGGCCTGATCAGCTTCACGCTTTCTATGTGATAGGAGTTGGAATTTGGCAAAGGCCACTTCCCCTCTATGTGTTTCGAGTGAATGAGCAATAGTCTTCACTCTCTACGTGTTATAAGTGTGATTTCTGCAAACTTGCCCAATTGAACCCTTGATAAATTGCAACCTGATTCATGAGTTATAAACCATGAACTATGTGTATAAGCTATATGTTTCCTTTCAAAGGAATATGTGATAATGTATGTGCCTTTTCATTTACTCATTAAGATCATCTATCTCACCCTTTTTTCCTTGTGTAGTTCCAAGTGAGCAAATGTGAGGAGGCAAGGTGATGACTCAAGCATTCTACTTTGCTTGGGGAATTCCTTGTCTGAGTTATCAATAATACTATGTTTATAAAGTGTTGTCTTTAGATGCTCCGGAAATGTTGATTGATACTTATTGAGATTTACATTACTTTCCTTATGGATTTTATATGTAATGATTTATTTTAAGTCTTTCGCAATTTATGGTATTTATCTAAATGGTTTAAATGAGTTAATGAAGAGGTTCGGTAAGATCCTAGGCATGATTGTTATATGTTAATGGGTTCTACGGGCGTGGGTGACTTTATGGCTCCCCATGTTCTAGGACCATCGTATCTCATAAGGTTGGGATGTGACACTTGCCAAATTGAACCCTTACTAAACTACAACCTGATTCATGAATTATAAATCATGAACTATATGTATAAGTTATGTGTTTCCTTTTCAAATATGTGATATGTATGTACCTTATCATTTACTCATTGAGATCATCTATCTCACCCCTTTTTCCTTGTGTGGTTCCAGGTGAGCAAATGTAAGGAGGCAAGGTGATGGCTCAAGCATTCTACTTCACTCGGGGAATTCCTTGTCCAAGTTATCGATAATACTAATTTATAAAGTCTTGTCATTAGATGCTCCCATAATATTGATCGATATTCATTTGAGATATATTATTTTCCTTATGGATTTTATGTGAAATGTATAATTATAGACTTCTACAATTAAAGATATTCATCTAAATGTTTTAAATGAGTTATTGTAAGAGATTTGGTAAGATCCTAAACATTATTTATTTACGAGTAAATAAGTTCTATGGGCATGGGTGACCTTATGTCTCCCCATGTTCTAGAACAGTCATATCTCTAAGGTTGGGATGTGACAAAGGTGGTATCAGAGCCTTAGCTTTTTTTAATAGTCTAGTTTAGGCTTGTCCTACATGAGTTGCTTAAGTAAAATCCGAGAGCATAGGAATTTTTCTGTCTTGTCACTTGCAGTCTATCATTAGCATAGTTCCATGAAATCCTAGTAGATTTTAGTAAATCCTTGTTATTGTTTGCTTGCTTATGATTCTTTTGTCTGATGACCAAGCAGATTATCCCTGCTCGAGGACCACGACCTAAAGCACTGCGTATGGCCTATAAGAGGACATGGGGGGAGATGTTCAAGAGGCTATACCTGTAGTCCTCCTAAAGAAAGGGCTCTTAATGGGGAAGACCCTATGGAGTGTCTAGGTTACAAATGGATTCAGAGTAAGATGCAGAGGTTTTAGAAATACTATTCAAAACTAATGGAAGAAAGTGGATGTCTTAGGTCCTTAATGTATGCTTTGACAAGGGATGCGGAGAAGCAGCACAAGGCTGAGAGAGCTGAGCATGCTGAACGTGAACAAGAAAGTAGGTATAAAGGCAAGGGTCACAGAGGCCAGCATAGAGGGGGAGGAGGAGGTTCAAGAAAGGAATCCTCATTTAAAACTTCAACACCTGGAAAGAACAATGGTCAATTAAAGTAACTTCATGCCTATGGCCATTATGGCAAGAAACTTTCTAGTATTTGTTGGAAAGCCTCTGGTGCATGTCTTAGATGTGGTCAAATGGGGCACTTCTGCAAGGATTGCCCCTAAAAGGGAATTTTGGGAAATGCGACCTTGACACCTCCATCACCTGGACCATCACAACCTCAAGGCAAGGAGCCAAAAATAAGAGACATAATTGAGATTTCCACTAGTAGATGGTAATAGTTAGCTTAGGGGTGATTTGTGAATTGTTGTTTTCTAAACTAATTTTTGATTTGTTTTGCTAAAAAAATATTAGATTAAATAATATTTCTGTATATTTCTGTGATGACCGAAAAGTTTTGAAAAATAAAAAAATTCAAGGTTTTTGCACTAGAACTTAGAAGTTGGAAAATTCTATGATTTCTTGAACATGTGGCTGCCAATTTTTGTATGGATGGATTCTAAACTGATATTTGTTTTGTTTAGAAGAAAAATGATGATTTAAATCATGTGTTTATATATTATTGTAATGAACAAAAAGCGCATAAAGCACGAAAACTCGTGATTTTCACCTAAGTCTTAAAACTTGGAATTTTTTTGTATAACTACTATCTATAGCTGCCAAATCATGTATGGATGTGTTCTAAACTGATATTTCCTAAGATTGAATGAAAAATAATGGATTAAATAACCTGTGTACATATTTCTGAAATGACCGAAAAATACCGAAAACAAGAAAACTCATGGTTTTGTACTCTATAATTCTAAAGTTGAATTTTTATGCATAAACAATACCAAGTGTGGCTGATTCATATGAATTAAAATTCTAAAATGATTTTTTTTGTGTTTACATGAAAAATCTTGGTTCAAACCATGTTTTTACGTATTTATGAAATAGACAGAAAGTGCGAAAAGAAAAAGAATTTAGTTTTTACTTTGGTGATGCATTCGACCTATATAAGTATTTTTGTTCCAATGTTTATAATTTTTATGTGATGTGTTTTGATGATTATTGACATGTATGTATGTATAAGAAATGATAAAATTTCATGTTAGTTAAAGGTATGACCTTAGATAAGCTTAAAGGCATTTTGGTATACTTAAGGTATCTTAACATTACATTGTGATTAGAATGCAAATATGATTGGGAAATATGGAACTAGATGTTGTGATGACTTGATAATAAATACACGGTTTTGAGTTGATGAAGTGAAAATTGAATAAAAAGGATCATAAGAGTTAAGCATGACACTTGAAAGGTTAATTGTTAGGATGACATGTATGGAAGTGTAAAGTGTACTAAGATGATTGTTAAAGTAAATTGATATTGAGGTAATAATATTGTGATCACCTTAGAAAGGTATTGACATGATCGTAATGTGTTCTTATGTGAGCCCATAAGGCCTAAGTGTGCAAGCCTTTTAAAGTCAACGCATTATGTGCAAATGATGAGTACACCTATATGTGAACTCTAAGTATATGTGTATGCTATATGTGCATGGGGTAGTTATGGGATAGGAGCATCATGAGTTAATAAATACTAAGTATTAAACTAAATATTATGTTAGAGTTTGAGGAGCTATAGAAGTGCAAAGGGACTATGTATACTAGGAGTAAAGGAACCTCAAGTTTACTCAATATTCATGTTTCCAGTATGAGTAAACATTGTATTCATTCTACAAGTGCAAGTAACATTTTGTTATGTTACAAATATGTGATATCATGATATATGAGCCTTTGTGATTTTTGAAACCCAAGTTCTTTCTATTCTAAAATATTATTATATGAATTCTTTGACAACCATGGGTTGCCAAGGGACATTTGGTTCAAAACTATTTTCTTTATCCAATGAGAATTTCTTGTGATTAAGACCCCAACTTATATTCTTTATGGAACTACACTATCATTGTATCTTTTGTTTAAAAGCTAAACCACTATTGTTATTGAAATACATGTTATTATTGCCTTATGTGGCATTGTTAATTATGATTACCATTAGCTCTAGCTATGGTACCTTTATCCCTTTATGCATAATCCTCGTGCCGATGCGGGAAATCATCAGAACCTGTGCACACGGTCTTAATCCAATGGATAGGGGTTGTGTATCCACCTCAGCTAGAAGGGGCAGTTATAGCCATGGAGCCTGATCAGCTTCATGCCTTATAAGTGATAGGAGTTAGAATTTGGTATAAAGCCACCTCTCCTTTATAAGTTCGATTGATAGAGCAATAGCCTTCACTCTTTATAAGTTATAAGTGTGATTTCTGCAAACTTGCCAAATTGAACCCTTGCCTGATTCATGAATTATAAATCATGAACTATGTGTATAAGTTATGTGTTTCCTTGTCAAATATGTGATATGTATGTACCTTATCATTTACTCATTGAGATCATCTATCTCACCCCTTTTTTCTTGTGTGGTTCCAGGTGAGCAAATGTGAGGAGGCAAGGTGATGGCTCAAGCATTCTACCTCGCTTAGGGAATTCCTTGTCCAAATTATCAATAATATTAATTTATAAAGTCTTGTCATTAGATGCTTCAGGAATATTTATCGACATTCATTTGAGATATATTATTTTCCTGATGGATTTTATGTGAAATGTTTAATTATAGACTTCCGCAATTAAAGATATTCATCTAAATGTTTTACATGAGTTATTATAGGAGATTTGTAAGATCCTAGGCATGATTTGTTTATGAGTAAATGGGTTCTACGGGTGCGGGTGACCTTATGTCTCCCCATGTTCTAAGACCATCATATCTCTAAGGTTGGGATGTGACACTAGCCATTGCCTTCCATCCAAAGCCAATCACCGCCCACCATCCTAAGCTAGCCATCGCCTCCCATCTAAAGCTTGCTGTCACCCGCCATCCTAAGTAAGCTTCTTTTCCTTTAATTCTCTTTTGTCTAAATTTTCTTGCCTCTTTTAGTTAGTTAATTAAATTGATTCATTTAGGTTGTTAGCTAATCAACTCGGTAATCAATTAAATTAATTAATTAGCTCAACCCTTTTTTAATCAATCAATCAAAACATTATAAAGTGGCTAAGCTAAACTAACCGCTTCGCAACAAGGGAGAACTACATGGGTTATGATTCCCATTCAAAGGGATATGTAGGCATGCTTGGTCCAGGCATCGAATCCAATTAAAACTAACCAACTCTCCCTCTATCGCCTTCTTTACTTACTTTTATTTTACTTTCCTTTACTTTGTTATTAGACTTAGTTTGGGGAATGTGTGACTTCCCTATAACCCATAAAGGCTAGAGTAGGTATCCCCTAAGTTTGGGATTTTTATTATAATGTTAACTTTCTCTTATTTCGAACCTTTACTTATGTATTTACTTTATTGTTAATTAAATGATCATGCATTTTAAATTATTCATGAAATAAATTTTAAGTTACATTTATATTACTTGGCCCAACTTATTCTATTAAAATAAATCAAAAACCTAGTCTCCGAATCCTCTTTGTTTTTTAGGCTAGCGATCTTTTCCCTTTGGGTAATAATTGGAGTCAAATGGGTTTTTTCCTTTGAAAATAAACTAAGGTGGAAACTCCAAGAAATAATTTTCAAACCTATTAAAGATAAGCCTAAGAGCTTCCTCGTGAGTTCTTTTTCAAATGAGCATTTCGATTTTCTTTAGCAAATTGAACCGGTGCTCAGACGAGGCCTCACAGCTAGTGACTCCACTGGAGAGTGACTTTCTTTTAATAAAAAGAAAAATAAGTGGACTACTAATTGCTTTAAAAAGAGTTTGGCCTTTTGATATGATTGTAACTTTGCATGCATCACTTGCATAGGCTCTTTACCATTCAATCTAGTTTTTGGAAAACAATAGATAGTGAGTAGCATCAAGTGGGTAACCCTCCTTGTGTCTATTTGCCGATAGTAAAATCATCCACTCTGTGACAAATCCTTTGATCCTTTCAAAGGTGTAATAAGTATGCACATACTGTTCAACCCACGCAAGGCTCTTTAACTCACATGTGGTTAAGTATATCGCTGCTCTTATGTGACGGGTACCCAAATCAAGCCACCCTTACCTTTTTATGTAATGAACTTAGATCCTAGCCTTAGGTTGTATGTACCATTATTAAAACCTTGCATCTTTGCATTCTCATGAAATATTTTCCTCATGCATATCATGCATCCATATTGTATAACAAAACATGCATTCATCTTAAGTCTAGGTCAAACCTTGAACTGAAGAAGGGTCAAACATTCTTATCTCCATTTAAACATCTCCCCCACAAACACTATCACCTATATCCCATCACCCTATCCAAATGCCCTTATACCATCACCTAAAACACCATTATCCTTAACCCAAAAACCTAACCTCCATCCAAACACCTTCGTCCCCACAAACCTAAAACCATCACCCTGACCTTTAACCTTAAATAGCTCCCCCTAGTCTAACTTTAAACACCTCACCCAAACCTCCATCCAAACACATTCGCCCCCATAAACTTAAAACCATTATCCTGACCTTTAACCTTAAACACCTCATCCTAACCTCCATCCAAACACCTTCGCCCCTATAAACCTAAAACCATCACCCTAACCTTTAACCTTAAACACCTCACCCTAACCATCATCCAAACACCTTCACACCTATAAACCTAAAGCCATCATCATGACCTTTAACCTTAAACACCTCACCCTAGACACCTTGCCCTAGCCTTATCCTAAATACTAAAACACCCAAACCTGACACCTCAAATGTAAACCTAAACTACCTTTAACCTTTGGACCTTAAGCCATAAACCCGCAGCCCTAAAACCCATATCTAACCCTAAAAACCCTGCTACCTAACCTTAAGCCATAAACCCACAACCCTAAGACCTATGTCTAACCCTAAAAACTAGACACCTTAGGTTCTCCATTCCAAAACCATTTTCTTGATCTTAGTCCTTATTCAAAGCCAAACCCACTATCCTTAAGCCCAATACTTGTGGCCCATCAGTTTTCAAAACCAATATATTACCCTTAATGCCAATAACTTTAGCCCAACACACTACCTTAAACCCAATACTTTTGATCCTACATTAAAACCCAAAGTATTTGCCCCATCTCACCTTAAGCCTAAAGAAAAAAAAAAAAAAAAAAGGTTAGCCCATGACATAATAAGAAGCCTTTTCTCTTAGGATCTGTATGCTTATACCGTCGTCATCTTTTTTATTCCATGCCTGTCACTTACCTTGTTGCTTTGGTTTGAAGGTACCAATGGCCAACCCACTTAACATGGCTTCCATAATTACACTTGTGACTAGAGTCCTTAAAAAGCAAGAAGAGCATTTCCAAGCTATCCTAGCTGCTCAAGAAGCCCAATTCAAGGAATAAAGGCTCATTAAGGAAGTTTGAGCTATAATTAACCAGGCCAACCTTAACCATCCTAACCCAAACCTTATCTTGAACTAGACCAATCCTAACCTAAATTTGAGCCAAACCAACTCATATCTAAACTAAGGTAGGAAAGTTTTTTCTTATCCAGACACTAGATGGCTCATGGAGAAACTTGAAACCATGGAAAGAACCATCAAATCCCTAAAGCACCGCAATGATCTAATTGATATGGATAGTTTAACCTTATTCCCTCATGCCAAGCTTCCTCTTAAATTCAAAATGCCTGAACTAGAGAGATTTGATGGAACCATTTACCCCAAGACCTATTTGAAGATATATGTAGGGGCAATGAAACCTTTAGGAGTTAGCGATGTGCTCCTTGCTCAGCTATTCCAACAATCACTAACTGGTGTTACTAGGAAATGGTTCCTTTCATTAGACAAGAGCAAGAAAAGGACATGGGATAATATATGCTGTGCCTTTGTTGAGCAATATCATTATAACAGTGAAGTGGATGTCACTAGGTGTGACTTAGAAACTACCAAGCAACTTCCAAAGGAGTCTTTCTCCATGTTCCTTACTTGGTGGAGGGCTAAAGCTGCATAAATAGTAAATAGACCAACTGAGCAAGAACAAGTCAACATCCTTGTCAAGAATCTACTTTCAACCTATCCAGCCCACTTGTTAACCCAATATCTACCCACTTTCAAAGCTTTGGTAGCTGCATCAAAGGTTGAAGATTGCATCCAAAGTGCCTCATTTCAACCTAAATTCCTCACCAGTAACCCAAGCAGTGATGAAGAACCCAAACCCAATTCAACCCCACTTACCTTAGCCCTAAGTGGCATGACATGAAAGAGTTCAAGTTCAGCTAATCTGACCTATTTGAGATTGAAATCCAAGTCTGAGTCCAAATCTCAAAGTTTGAGTCTAAATTTGAGTCTGTCTATCATTTTATTTTTCCTTTTCATTTATTTTTCGTCAATCATGTCGATTTCTTTTTGTTATCTTGCAATAAAATTTTCCATTGTAATAAAACATTCACGTCTTTTTAATTATTTGTGCATTTGTCTTTCTTATTTTAAACATGGATGAGCTTTGAAAAAAAAACAGAGAAAATAAAGAGAAAAAAAAGAGAAAAATAAAGAAAAGAAAAAAGAAAAGAGAAATGAACAGACAATTAAATCCACGATAGCTTGCATAGATTGAAATTGAGGTGCCATCAACAATTGCTTTGCCAACTCCTAACCAAAAAAGGTCAAGAAATAGACCTTACATCATAGTTAAAGCACAAAATCAAATGATACACCTCAACAAGGGGCAATAAGTTTATAAAATCCAAAATTCAAAGGTTAGAGCTCCTCAAAGTGAAGAAGAGCAATAAATCATGGTGGAATGTTTTCTCCTGAATTTCATTAATCCAAGCTTGCTAAGTTGAAAACCTGAAAGGGCGGCTTTGGTAAAAGTTAAAAAAAAAAAACAGAGATAAAGAGAGAGAGAGAGATAAAGCTCATCCCAGTCATCTTCCTTCATGTCCAAAGTAGTCCTTAATCAATCCGACTCGTCTCATGTCTTCAAAGTCATCCTCCCTCACTAGCTTGCCCATTCTCTAAAGTGATATGGTCTTCTATGCCCTTATCTCATAGTGGGGGCATGTCCTTCTACGTCATCATCATCTTTTGTTAATCTGTCTCTTCCCTTAGCTCAAAAAGCTTAGGCATAATCTCTCACATTGCTAATCTGTCATGTTCCTATCTCTTATTGGGAGCATGATCCCTAAGTTGTCTCTTTTCATTAGTCCTTTAACTACTCCTTAGGGCACTCCTTTCATCCAGTTTGTCATCTACATTTAAGCCAATAAACTGTTACCCTAAATGTCTCTTCAATCTCAAAAAGACAAGGTTAGTTTGGCTTATTCTTTTTTGTGAATCATACTATGTATAGCAAAATCATACAACCTCCCTAACCATTTTCAGAATTTCTAACCCACCTTTAAACCTCAAGCCAAAACCAAAGATCCTAAGTTTTTCAAGACTCATTATTCATAAAGCTAGCTTTCTCTAGCACAACCAAAATCAAGTCATGTCTCACACAAGAAGGACATAAACCAATCAAGGCCCATTCCATGTCTCATTGGCAAAATCTCATCATCTTTGAAAAGACCAAACCTCTTTAGCAAATTACATCACCCATAAAGTCTAATTGAGTCAAGGCTTACCAATCGTATGATGCGCAAGAAAATCTGATGCAACAATGTCAAAGGGCAAACCCTCATCCATGAGCTTGCGACCAAAACCTTTATCACTATACCCAAGATAAAGCAACCATCTTCCAAAGAGGTCCAAAGCATCCTTGTAGAAAAGCCCAAGCTAACAAACTTTCCTCAAAGCCTGAAAGCCCACACCTTAAAACCTTTACAATGAATCCCCAAACTAAGAAGTCTTCACCATGAAACCCAAACCAAGAAGCTTTCACAATGAAACCCAAACCTAAAAGCCTTTTAACAAAAAACTTTCATTATGAAGCCCTAAGCCAAAAAGCCTTCACCTTGAAGCCCAAACCAAGAAGCCTTCACAATGAAGTTCAAAATAAGAAGCCTTCACCGTGAAGCCCAAACCTGAAAGCTTTTACCATGATGCCCACTCCCAAAAAAAAAAAAAAAACCTAATCTCCTCCAAAGCTAACGCCTAACCAAGCCTTCCTAAGCTGGTTTCCTAGTTTGACCTCTCCTCTAAAGGCCATAACTTGACTGAGTTTTCTAAACCTAACCAAGCCTAAGGCATAACTTGATCGAGTCTTCCAAATAAACTCCCCAAAGGTTATAACCTGACCAAGCCGAAGTGCCAAACATGACTAAGCCTTTTATATGAACTTTCTCTAAGGATAAGCTCCATAAGCTGACCTTCCTAAACCTTCCAATCTAATCATCTTTAAAGACCTGAACCTTCTAATCAAGCTTTACAATCCAGCCTTAAACCAAATCTTCCCTAAAGTCATACCTACCTAAGCCTTTTAAACTGAATAGCCCAATCTTTTTTAAGACCACACGTTGCTTAACTTTCCAAAATGACTTTTTTCCTAAGCCAAACTGATAGCCATTGGCCAACCAGCCTCATACTTAATATGCCCACTTCACCTCTAAGCTAATCAATCAACCAAAAACCAAATGACCAAATTACTTTCCTCTATCATTCTAAAGTGGGGGCACATCCCTTCTAAGTATACACCTTCATTAAATGGGGGCATCTTTCTCCTAAAGATCAATACTTTTATATCAAGACTGACCCTTCATAGGTTCAAGGTAGCAGATCATTGCATAATTATATTGCATTTTTTATAGTAAACAAGATATGAATTAAGGAAAATTATCAAACTCTCAAAAAAAGATAGGATCACCACTTCATCAATTCCTACTAGATATGGTCGCCTTCAAGCCTACCAGACAGGATCACCACTTCATCAATTCCTACTAGATAGGGTCACCTTTAAGCCTACCAAACAGGATCAACACTTCATCGATTCCTACTAGACATGGTCGCCTTCAAGCCTACCAGACAAGATCATCATCATCATTCCTACCATATAGGATCACCACTTCATCGATTCCTACCAGACAGGATCACCACTTCATCAATTCCTACTAGATAGGATAATCATCATCATTCCTACTAGACAGGATCACCACTTCATCGATTCCTACTAGATAGGGTCACCTTTAAGCCTACCAAACAAAATCACCACTTCATCAATTTTTACTATACAAGATCACCACTTTGTCGATTCCTACCAAACAGGGTCGCTTTTAAGCCTACTAGACAAGATCACCACTTCATCGACTCCTACCAGACAAGATCATCTTCTTTCCTACTAGACGGATCATCATCATCATTCCTACTAGATAGGATTACCACTTCATTGATTCCTACCAAACAGGGTCACCTTCAAGCTTACTAGACAAGATCATCACTTCTTCGATTTTTACCAGACAGGGTCACCTTCTTTCCAAGATCATCATTCCTACCAGACAAGAACATCACCTTTAGCTCCAGCTAAAAAGGATAATAACCCAATGTTACTAGCTAATAGATCTCCTAAATATAATAGGGGCATCTTCCTTAAAATTCAACCACACTTTTCACCCAAATGTCTAAACTCTGTCTTAGATAATAATTTAGTTCCTTTCACCATCTCCCATCCTCAGGTTCACTATCATCAGGATCACCTTTTAGACAAAGACAATTCTAATGAGGGGGCAGCTGTGAATCCTTAATTTTGCACATTCTAGCATGTGTTTGAACCTTAAAAGCTAGACTCGGTGAACAAACCTCCAGAAGCCAAAAACTCTCAAAATGGGAAAATTAAAATATTTGAACCCTTTTAAATCATCTGAGACTAAGTAACAAGTACAATGCAAGTAAAATTGTGAAAAATGGACGAGAAACGAGCAAGAACCAACGAAAATGGCAAAATAGGCTAAAACAGGCCCGTTGCCACAAAGGCTATGGCATTGCTGCAAAAGGCTTTCTGGAACCATAAAGACCTGTGTGGCAGTGCTACAAAGAGCTATGCAGCACCACAAAGCTCTCTGTGGCAACTCTAGTGAAAATCTAATTTTTTGCAATCCTACATCAAATATGAATAGCTTTTATGTTTCAACTCTCCCTCTATATAATGAAGACCTCTCCACACTTCAAAACACCAACTTCTTAAACTTGAAAGCATTACTTCAAGCAAAATGCTTTGCATTTGCTCCTTGCTTTGCAAAGCGAGTTAGGGGGCTTCTCCTTGATTCCTACCTGACTAGTTTAAGGCTTTCCCTCCACCTCTTCAAGGCAAGTCTCTTGCCCAAGGCTCGTGTCTGCCACCCAAGGCTAATCTCTGCCTACTAAGGCTAGCTACCGCCCACTGAGGCTAGCCGCCGCCTATTGTCCAAAGCCAGCTGCCACCTACTAAGGCTAGTCGCCGCCCATCGTTCGAGGCTATCCAAAGCTAGCCGCTGCCCGCCGTTTTAAGCCAGTCGCCGCCCGCCATCCTAAGCCAGCTGCCACGTCCCATCTAAAGCCAACCATTGCTTGCAATTTGAGGTAAACTTCTTTTCCTTTAATTCTCTTTTATCTAAATTTTCTTGCCTCTTTTAGATAGTTAATTACATTAATTCATCTAGATTGTTAGCTAATCAACTCGGTAATCAATTAAATTAATTAATTAACTCAACCCTTTTTTAATCAATCAATCAAAACATGATAAAGTGGCTAAGCTAAACTAATCCCTTCGCAAGAAGGGAGAAATGTGTGGGTTTTGATTCCCATTCAAAGGGATACGTAGGCATGCTTGGTTCAGGCATTGAATCCAATTAAAACTAACCAACTCTCCACTATCACCTTCTTCACTTACTTTTATTTTGCTTTCCTTTACTTTGTTATTAGACATAGTTTGGGGAATGTGTGACTTCTCTAGAACCTATAAGGGCTAGAGGAGGTATCTCCTAAGTTTGGGATTTTTATTGTAATGTTAACTTTCTCTTATTTTGAACCTTTACTTATGTATTTACTTTATTATTAATTGAATGATCATGCATTTTAAATTGTTCATGAAATATATTTTAAGTTACTTTTATATTACTTGGCCAAACATATTTTGTTAAAATAAACCAAACACCTAGTCCCCAAATCCTCTTTGGTTTTGAGGCTAGCGATCTTTTCCCTTTGAGTAATAATTAGAGTCAAATAGGTTTTTTCCTTATATTTTCCCAAATAAAAATAAATTAAGGTGGTGACTCTAAGAAATAATTTTCAAACCTATCAAAGATAAGCCTAAGGGCTTCCTTATGAGTTCTTTCCCAAATAAGCATTTTGATTCCCTTTAGCTGATCAGACTGGTGCTTGGGCGAGGCCTCACATTCCTAATAGGACATCTTTCCTCCTAATGATCCAATCTACCACAAGCTACATATAGATGCTTAGGAAATCTTGGCATAACATCTTGGAGAGGTGAGATTTATTCTACTTCTAGGATTTGATACATATGCCTAGCTCTGGCTAACTCCCATTGCATATTTCTCATCATCCTTCTCAAACTCCACACTTCCTTCCTTAACATGGGAAGCTCCCTTATCACTTCCTCATATTATGCTTTCATCCTTACTACCCAAACTAGGTCAAGATCCTCCTCTGGATCCATCTCTTTATGTTCAGGCGAAGCGGCTGAAGCAGTATCTGATACTTCCCTTTCTCTAACACGATTACAGATTTGTGTCATCTAAATCCACAATCAAGCAATATAACACAACAATACAATAACACAATAATGCACACATAAATCACAGATGAGAGAGTAACTTAACATATATTGTTAACACATATCTAACTTAACAATATAATTTTACAACAATAGGAATTCCTATGCTCCATGGTTTAACTTATAGTTCATATAGTTATTAAGCCTAAGTAAGACTTAAACTTTTGGCTCTGATACTAACTCGGTCATGACCCAATTTCTAGGCTGTGACTATCCTAAAGTTTTGGGAGACATAAGGTCACCTAAACCCATAGAACACCATTAATCCTATTATTTTTTTACATATTCCATTTGGTCATCTTCTTTAAGATTGAAACCACATTCATTCTTTATCCTTTCCCATTATTACTTTAACCATTCATTTATAACCATTATACTTTAGTGCCATCTCATGACCATGAATAGAACATCATTCAGAAATGTAAACAAATACTATCCATACATTCTTACTTACTATCATAGGTACACATACATAACAAATATTATCATTTATTTACATTACTCTTCAACACAACATACTTTAATACTAAGCCTTTAAACACCATGGAGCTCTAGATTTGTTATCCTCAAAAAGACACAAGCAACACAAAACATAGTATTTTTAGTAAGTCCCAAGCAAAGAAGTGTAGCTCATAATTTACCTTGCTAATGAATCACCCTGACCTAGAAAATTATAAACAACTACAGGATGAGACAAGCTTAGTAATTACATAATAATATAACATAACAAAAAGGCAATATAAAAGGTCATCACTTAGATCGATTCAAGGTAGCAATGGAATGATGTTAATCAAAATTAGTCATATTAAATTTTAGAATGCATTTTAGTAGAAATAATAATGTCTTAAAAATGGAAAGCTTCCTACACATAAATATTAGAGTGATAGTCTAAACCTTGCTCACTCACATGCATCACATTATGCAAAACCGATAAGGTCTTGTAGTTAGGCGTTCCTTCCTAACAGAGGTTGGGCACTCTCACCATACCCATGGGCTTATGCCAAGTGCATAAGGTCCAAGGTAATTCCTCACATCACAGAGGATTTATGCATATTTATAAGTATCAATGAAAGATATGTCTAAGGTCTATAATAGGAATTCAATGAAAAATAATTTGGCATATCAATCATTCTCATCATTGAGCACAACATAGGACCAAGGTAAGAGGCTTATCATAGTTAAATAACATATAAGAAAGGCATGGATTTCAAAAGGGCTTAACAATCAATAGGTAACCACACATCCAATGTTATTTCAAGTACATGTTAAAGAATGATAATTCAAGCAATGGTTGCAACCAAAAGGCATAGTTACATCATATTATTAAGTACTCACCTTAACTCCTTTGCTCTTATTGTTTGTTCATTCTTTGATTAGTTTAATGTCCTTTATGGTCTTAAGCAATTTCTTTGCCCTTACTTTGAAGTTCTACACCCATAACATTGCAATTATATCAATTAGTAACTAATGGTATTACTAATTATATCTTTTACCTATTTTATTACTTCAATTTATAATAGAGATGTATTACTTGTGTCACACATATACTTATATTTATTATTATTTCTAAGCAATTCCAAGCTAAATTCCTCATTCAATTTCATAATTCCAAGTCTAAATCTCAAAATTCCCAAATTGTTCCATAAATCCTGGAATTTGGGGAAAACTATCAATTTCACTTTCAAACCTCAAATTAACTATTGATTCATCAAAATAACTCTTAGAAAATCAATTTCCACTAATTAATTTGAGTTAATTTACTCTTATTCGTATGAACCCTAACTTGTCACACTTATATCAAATTTGGGAAAAACTCATAATTCCTCATCAAATCTTCAAATTAATTGTAGGAATATGAAATTAACATAACATATAACATATATGATCATTAATTATAACAATCTAGTATTAAAATACCAAGTTCCTCTTTTAACTATGTTTATGCCTCTAAGGTTTCCATGTCTTGAATCAAGTTCTCAAAATTCATTCTAACACTTATAAATCATTTTTCTTCATTTAAAATAACCATAGATGTATTCAATTAGAATTTAAAACACTCCCTTGATCATTCACTAATGTTGGTTGAATTTTCCCTTTAGTGATACTTAGGAATTTTCATGTTTTCTTTTCCTATCTTCCCATTAATTCTTTTATTCTCTAGCCAAAACTCCATATTTCATCTAAAATCATCCAAAACTACATCTTATGCATATCCATACTAAGTTGGACGAATTCTTCATATGGTGTAAAAGAGATTTTTAGGCAACCAAATTACTAAAATCAACCTTAAATCATAGAAAAGAGAAGATGAACATGATTCCTCACCTTGATTAGCTTTGGTTTGTTAAAGCTCTTGTTGCAATTGGTGTAGAGAGAATCTCTTTTCTTATTATAAAACTTTAGTGTAGAGATAGGCTAAATATTATTTCATAGCATAAAATTTGCTTATAATATATATTGGGTTGGATGGTGAGGATTTAATCAAGTTAAATCTAATGGTTAAGATTTAATCTTAATGAATGGCTACGATTGGATTAAGTTGGATGGCTAGGATTCTCTCAACAATGGTGATGTTCATTATGTAGTGTTGGAGTGCTCAAAATGAATCTAGACTCATGTGTAGAGAAGATGAGAGTTCAACTTGGTTTAGGATTTTCACTTGGTCAATTTTTGATGGCCAGCTTGGTCAAATTCTGTAACTCTTTCTCTATAAGAATATCTTAGGCCAAATATTTTTAGCTCACAAGTTTTGATGTGCACTAACTTATAAGCCCAATTGACCGACCTCCTTATATTAGGCTTAGGCCTTGGTTATTTCAAAGCTTATTAATAAGCCCATAAACCCATTAACGTAGAAATTTTCCTTTTTAAATTATTTTCTTTCCTTTCACTATAGCTTTCAAATTTATGTTTTCTAACTTCTTTACACACCTCATTAGCTAGCATATGAACTCTATTCAATTCACTAGAGTATAATTAATCATAATAAAATCATATACTAGGCAAACATTTCAAATGGTGTCATAAGGTTCCTAACCGATTCCCTTTCATTTTAATACTAGGCAAACATTTCAAGATCTAGTCTTCTAGCATCGTTAGTAACTATAATGAGTTATGAAATACTTGGGTATTTGTGAAGCCTCGCCCGAGCACCTGGTCTGATCCGCTAAAAGGAATCGAAAATGCCCATTTGGGAGAAACATCACGATTGGAACTCGCTATGAGTTTAGAAATTTGTATTTTATAAATTGTAAGTTGCAAAAAGAGTTGCCACTTTAATTTTGTTTATTTTTAGTTGGGAAAAATAAAGGAAAAGCCCAATTTGATTGACTCCAAAACTATAATATTTATCCCAAGGAAAAGCACTAGTCCTCAAATGACCAAAGAGGGCTCGGGGACTAGGTTTTAGTTAAAATAATATAAAAAATTAGTTTGGCTTAAATACAAAATAGTTTTTGTAAAAAAAGAAGTTTTTATGTTTGCATGAATAGATATAATATGATGCATGAAACAATATTATTCATGCAATGCATGGCAACATGAAATAATGATAATTACAAAATGCAAAAAACAATAAGGGAAAAACTACTTAAAACTATTACAAGTCAAAATGTTCAAATTATTAGATCTTTCCTCTAGCCTTTATGGGTTCTAGAAAAAGTACACATTTCCCAAATATAATCTAATCAGCTTAAAGTAAGAAAAAAAGAATAGTAAAACAATTATAATAAGAAGAACTAAAAGTTTTTACTTTTATTTAAGAAAAAGTACTTTTGATCCTAGACTATATGAAGAAGGTGATAGAGAGAAGAAGTTAATTTTAGTGGAGTTGAATGCCTTAAAAACTACAAGCATGCATATCCTTTTGAATAGGAATCAAACCCTATACTGTTCTCCCTTCTTGTGAAGGAGGGGTTTTTTAAGTCACTGCCTTTGTTATCATGTTTTTATTGATTTTAAGGGCTTAGAGATTAGTTAATTAGGTCATATTTTAATTAACAAAAAATTAGATCTTTTCATATTTAGATCTTAAAATTGGAATTGAAAAAGGAAAAGGAAAGAACTTTTACCTTTGGCCTCCGTCGGTGAGGAACGTAGGGAGCGAGCTTGGCACCGGATCTAAGTTCCACCTTGGCCTAGGGATATCACGAGCACTCCTTTTGGAAGAACTCTTAAATAGTACAAACTCTTTTCTTGAAAGAAAGACTTTGGATCACCTTTGCTTGAATACCATGAACTACCTTTTGAAAGAAATAACTTGAGTCACACCTTTTCTCAATTAAGAATATTAGAGATAAGGTTTCAAGGGATTATGAAGCTTATGAATGGGGTTTTGAGATGACGGGGAAGCTTATGAATAAGGTTTTATGTGATGGAAGAGGTTTTATAGATTTTGAGGATTACAAAAAGGGTTTTGATGATTGGAAAGCTTAGGAGTAGGGTTTAGAAAGCTTTAAGGAGAGTATAGAAGCATCTAATTATGTGTCTAAGTTGTTATGAGGTGCAAGGTATTTATAGGGGGTATAGAGGCTCAAAAAGGTGATTTTTTGATGTGGGATTTTGTCAGAATGAGTTCTAGAGGCTACGGTAACCGCAGACAACTGCAAGTTGCTACAACCGACCCGTGGGTTATCGCAGCTCATTTTTCAGCTCGTCCTCACCCGTCTTTGATTTGATTTGAGCCCAGTATGATTTTATAGGTTAGTGATAAAATTTTGGTCATTTAGAGGTGAAAAATAAAGGGTTCATAGCTGCCCCCTTATCATACTTGGCCAGACTAGAGGCCGGGTCGGATAAGTGTGAACTAGGGAAATTTTGAAAGTTTTTAGATGACTGAGAATCTTGGTCAGCTTTAAGATTTATGTTGAGGTGCCATGTCTGTTTTTAGGCTTTTCTGAATTCGTTTGGACTATTTTCTAATTTTTTTGGACATTTTGAATTTTTAAACTTTCTGCAATTACGAAAGATTTTGGATTCTGATTGAGTTGCTTTCTGTTTTGAGGCACAGATAAAAATCTTACGGACCTATCTATTTGGATGAAAATGAATTTTGAATTGAAATGGATTTGTTATGGCAAAATCTAGTGACTTTACTATGTGAACTGAAAGAAAACGATGAGGTGGGGCCCACAGTTCTTTTCTATAAATACCCCTCCCTTCTTCATTCATTCTCACCATTTTCAACTTGCTCTCTCTCTTTACTTATACTCTTTCTCTGTAAAACTCTTTCACTAAGATGGCTTCCTCAACTTCAAGGCATGTGAGAAGCTATTTGGCACCTCAAGGTGATGCAAATCCTGAGGTTCTACTGTAGGTGTAGGAGCCTACACTTTATGATAATTAAAAAGAAATAAAATAGAAAAATAAAATAGAACAAAGTGAAGAAAACCCTAGTCTTTTATGCATGTAAAAAAATTTATTTTCCATGTATTTCATGCAAAGTCATATGACTTGAGATTGAGGGGAGGTAGAGGAAACCTGGTGAGAGTTGCTACTTATATGAATCGCCATCATGATGTGCAAGCTATGATCAAGCCTTCTAGTTTGCTCGGTCTGATAGACTTGGACTATTCTTGCAAGGGTGATTGTGCCTTATCGAGGGCTTTGGCAGAGAGGTGGTGGGACACCATTAATACTTTCCATTTCTCATATGGGGAGTTGACGGTGACTCCTATAGATCTCTGTTTACTCATTGGTTTGCCTTTTAATGTTGGGCTTTTGACTTTTATGGTTCCTTGACCGCACTAGATAGTTAGAGGATGATTGAGCTATTAGGTTTTGACCCTCCTTGCACTGATGTTCATGTATTGAGAGTCTGGCTTTATAACTAGATTGGAGATTTAGATCAATATGGGAGCTACACTATTAAGCAGGCAGCTCGTTTATGCCTTATGATGATTTTGGGTTGTTCCATCTCTCACACGAGGAGAGACACTATTGACTTTAGCATCTTAGCTTTATTGGAGGACCTGATCTAGATCTCTGAGTATGATTGGGGAGGTGCCACTTTGTGTGTAATGTATAGGGAGATGTCTGATCTCTCACGAAATACTTTCTCCAGCCTAGGTGGTACCCATGTTATTTGGGAGGTGAGCATGTGTTTTTTTCTCATTTTTGCTTTCTGTCTTGCACTTCTTATTAACTTGACCCACTGCTATCTGTTTTGCAGTATTGGGCTTATGAGTACTTTACTCGGGTATCTCCTCTCTTGAGAAAATTGGTTCCTAATAAAATGCCCTAAGGGTACTTATGGAATTATGATAACTGCAGTCGCATTGATAGGATGGGCTTCGCTAGTTATCGGACCCATTTTAGCCAATTGGTATGCACCAGGTATTTATCCTGCTAGTTTGCTCTTTGTTGTTTTTAATTACTTCAGACTTACTTTCTGTTTTGTAGGTTCGATGGAATTCCTATCAGGATCGCTTGCCACCATTAGTGATGGAATGGACAGGTTCTAACTATGTGCTTTCATCATACAAACTACTTCTCCGTTTTAGGGATAAGAGAAGATATTACATTAGGAAAAGAGTCAGAGGGTATATTACTGGTGATAGGGTTGTGCCTTTACCTCCTTCGATCGACATGAGACATGGGTCAAGTATTATGGATGATGAGGCATTGTTGGCAGGCCTCCTTTGTGACCACTTCTTAGATTATGATGCGGATTATGAATACTTCTACCAGGCTTCCCTGATGACCGGTACCGTCCCTAGGCTAGATTTTGGTTCTAATCCTAAGAGATCGACTGCTGGTTCTACCCAGACCCCTTCAGTTAGGGACCCTTTGAATAGAGCAGGGCCTTCTAGGGTTCTACTCGGAATAGCTTTAGGATCATCTGGTGGTGATATTTGGCATCAGAGTTTATGGCCTTCTACATATTTTCAGTACTTTTCTTTTGAGCAAAGGCAGCTAGTTAAGTATGATTCTTTTATTGTGACGCCATTTACATGGCCAGGGGTTATAGCCGATACTTCAAAGGTAGATTGTTCTGATTCTACCATGACTTTAGATTCTTGTTTAGTTGCTTGACTTTCTTTATCTTGTAGAAGCCTATGGATTGGGCTCATGAGGCATAGAGGGTGATGGGTCATTTGATTGCTGCTCTGTCATTTGCTTTGACCCGAGCGGAGTTGAGAGGCAGCAGAGATGTTGGTAGATGTAGAGGTGCTAGTGGTGATGAGGGAGATGAGTCTCCACGCAAGCAGAGGAGGGAGAGGCGCAGACACTATTAGATGCTCTGTTATCCTTCCTTTGAATTGTTGGTTTTATGGATGATATGTATGGATGTAATGGATGTTCTTCCTAATGTGATGTTATGACATGTATGGATGTTTTTTCTAAATGTGATGTCATGAACAATTTTACTTGTTGTGAGATGCACTTCTATCCCCAATCATATATGTGTTATATGTATGAATACAGTTCCTAAATATAATTAAAATAGGGCTTCAAACCTTTTTTTTTTTAATTTTTTTGAAACTAAGAAGCCTTGCGGTAGTTCTGACTTTGCAAAATGGAGATGGAAAAGGTATCGCGGCAACTTGGTAGTAACTGCAGCAGCCGCAAAATTCCTACAGCAATTACATGCATCCCTACAGTAGCCAAAATAATTATCATAGAGAGGCTGTGACAACCACAAGGAGGGTTATAGCAACTGCAGTCTAGGTGATGCAACCGCAGCATGATCCATCTTTGATTATGATTTTTCTTGATTTTCTACTATTTATAGGCTTCTCCACTTCTTAAAACTTCATTCCATTGACCTTTGAACACTTTTCAATACTTTTAAGAATCCTTAATTTTTTTTTTATTTCCCTGAAACTCTTTTCATAATGGAGTCCTATTTCAGTCATGCAATGTTCCTATAGTGTAAGAATCTTACTAAAGTGGAGAGAATAAATTTAGGGAAATATGGAGTAAGTGCCATGCCTACTTTAAGGGGAGTGAAAATTGACTGGGATTTTTTGTGCACTTGTATACGCTTTTGGGATCCTGCTACCCATGTCTTCAAGTTTGGGGCAAGCATGGAAGAAATGTGTCATACTTTTGAGGAATTTTTTGTGTTGCTCGGATCTGATCCTGAGGCTCTGTTGGCTACTCCTATCAAGAGAGTGGGATATTTTAACTCCTTTAGAAGGCATTTGGATCTTAGTGAGGAACTGGCTAGTCCCATAGTAGTGGAAGATTAGGTAGATTTAACTGCTGCAGTTGCAGAATTTTATGATCCCAAAGATTTTGAGGATGATAAGTGGTTTCATTTGAAGATGCGGGCTCTTTCTTTTTATCTAACTGCCAGATATATTTTCATAAGCCCCACTGGTTGGGGTGATGTTAGGGTTGCTAATTTGATTCCTCAGATGGAAGAAGGAAGATCTATTGCTACCATTGTACTTGGTAAGACCATTACGAGTCTCGATAGGGCATACAATTCGAGCGGTCCATGGACTATCAGCCCCATTATCCTTTAGGTTTATTTCTAACTCTTTGTGTTTTTTTTCATCCATTTCATCATTCTTCTCCTTATTTTGCTCTTTCCCCCAGATTTGGTTGAGAGACCATCTTCAGATAGTGACTCCTCCTATTAAGGCAGATTACTCTGCTTCCTAGTATAAGACCCATACTATTATGATAAAAAAAAGACTCTAAAAGGGAGTGGCTCAAATGGCTTCTTGAATTAGATTATGATGAGTTGCTTTGGAGATGTGAGTGGTATAAGATAGATTGGTTCATGATCATGAGTTTTTATTATAAGATGGTTTATCTTTTAGGTTTAAGGATGGTCACTTTTTATCAAGCTACTAGAGTTATGCGCTAGAGGGCCATAGACAAGGTGTGCTCCTAGATGGTGCTTTGTTTCAGTCTATCCTTATTACCGAGATTGTTGCTTGAGCCATTAGGAATGGATGGGCGAGAGGTTTTCATGCTGTTCATCCTTCTCATCATTATGACAAGACTTTAGAGTATATCGATTGGTGGATAGCAAACTCATGGCAGTTTGAGAAAGCTAGGAGAGCTACAATGATTGAGGAGATAGAGAAGGATGAAGATAAGAGTCATGATTGACCTTTTGTCCCATTTTTTGTTATGGTTTTTAGGAAGGCTTTTGGCTTGTAAGATTGACTTAATGGTTTATGTCTTTTATTTTGTTTTTTAATGTTCCAAAAATTAAATGATACTTCTTGTTCATTTCTTTTTTTTTTTTTTGGTGATGCAAATAAGAGCCAAACAAATGTGTAGTACATAATGAAATTTTATTAATGATTTGGACTAAACCAACACGGGTCGCCTACGTATCTCCTTACAACAATTTCATCAACATCATTCATTTTTTTTTCTTTTAAGGAGAATCAGGTCCACGTAGTTCTTTACATAGATGCAAATGCAATGCATGAATTACAAGGATGCTTATGCAAAATATATCTTGAATTGATCCAGATTGCATGGGCTTGAAAACGCTATGTCATCCAAATCCATTAAGATAGCAATTCCTCTGGATAGGACCTTCTTTAACATGAATGGGCCACTCCAATTGGGTCTGAATTTTCCCCTTAGATCATGAACAGGTGCTCTAATTTCCTTTAAAACAAGGTTACCTTGTTGTAGTCCTCTATCTCTGACCTTTTTGCTGAAATGCCTTGCCAATTTCTGCTGGTAACCTTGAATTCGATACAAGGCATCCATCCTTTTCTCATCAATGGCATTGAGCTATTCATGGTAGCCTTTTGCCCATTCTACTTCATCTAACTGACTCTCTTTTATGATTCGAGCTAATTTTATTTCCACCTTGATTAGGAGGATCACTTCCAAGGAGTATGGTGTAGCACCGATTAGAGTGCGTATTGATGTTCTATATCCCTATAAAGCATAAGGTAGATGTAGATACCAATCTTTATGGTTGTCAGCCATCTTTTGAAGTATGTTCTTGAGAGTCTTGTTTGCAGCTTCTACTGCACCATTTGTTTGAGGCCTATAAGGAGAAGACCCATGGTGTTAAATTTTCTCCTTTTTTAGTAGCTAGGTGACTTCTTTTTGAAAGTGGGATCCATTGTTGGTGATTATTTCAAAAGGGACTCCATACCTACAAAGGATGTTGGTACGAATAAATTGAGCTACTTGTTTAGAATCTAACACTTGGTAGGGTGCAGCTTCAACCCATTTGGAGAAGTAATCAATTGCCTCTAGGATGTATTCATGTTTGCCTAAGGACTTTGGGCTTATCTTCCTAATGACGTCGAGGCCCTAAGTAGCAAATGGCTAAGGTATGGTGATTGGTTATAAAGGTACAGGAGGTTGTTTCTGAAGTTCAGCATAAACTTGGCATTTATGGAATTTTTGCACATACTTAGTGCAATCCTCATTTATGGTAAGCCATAAATATCCTTAGTTCATAATTTTGTGACACAAAGCAATACCATTCATGTATGGGCCTTCGTCACAACCATGCATCCATTTCATAATCTATTGAGCTTCTTCTTCAGTGACACATCTTAGGTGGATATTATCCCAAGTCCATTTGTACAGCACATCCCCATTTGGAATGAATCCCTTGGATAACTATCTCAGAGTCCTCTTTTTTGTTTTAGAAGCTCCTTCAGGATAAAGCCAATTCTTGATATAATTGAGAATATCCCAAAACCATGGTTTACTATCAACGACTTGCATATTCAGGCAATAAGTTATGCACCCTAGTTCATGCTTCACTTTAATTGTGATTGGTCTGACTATGAAGCCATTACTTATGTCAAGCATCAAGGCAAGTGTTGCCAAAGCAGCAGCGAATCTATTCTTTGTTCTTGGGAGATAATGGAAGGATAATTCATAGAAGTTGGCTACCAATTCATCTAGGCATTTATGGTAAGGAACCAAATGCTCTTCTCTTATTTTCCATTTTCCTAAAGCTTGGGACACTATTAGATTCGAGTCTCCATAAATCTTGATTGCTTGATTTAGAGCCTTATTACTACTTCAAGGCCACAAATACATGCCTCATACTCTACCTCGTTGTTTGTTACTTCAAAGTTTAGCTTAATGGCTATGGGTAGGCTTTCCCTATTCGGTGTAACAAACACAATGCTAGCACCATACCTTTTTTCATTTGATGCCCCATCAAGGTAAAGCTTCCAAACTTCATTGCCAATCATTTGGATATCCTTATCAGGGAATTCAGGCCCAGTCCATTCATCATCTATTGGCACTGCAGCTAATTGGTTTGCTTCTATGCTTCCTTTGATTGCTTTCTATTGTACATATTTGAGATCATATGCTGCCAACACTGTCATCTATCTCACCATTTTACTGTCAAGAATTGGCTTCTCCATAAGGAATTTCAAAGGGCTCTTGTCAGCAAGGATATGAGTTATGTAGGAACTAAGATAGTATTACAGTTTGTGGCAAACCTAAACAAAGGCAAGGCACAACTTTTCTATATGGCCATATTTGAGTTTATAAGACAACATTCTTTTGCTCAAGTAGTAGATGGCATTTTCCTTGTTAGAGTCAAGAGCATTCTAGGTGAGCATTGCCCCCATTGCTTCAATAGTCATAGATAAGTAAAGTAGCAGCAGTTTCCCAGGCCTTAGAGGTTGCAGTACTGGTGGGTTCAGCAAATATTATTTGATTTGATTAAAGGCCTTTTGGCAATCTTCATTCCATTGCTTTCAGGCTCCTTTTCTAAGTAACCTAAAGATGGGCCCACATACATCAGCCAATTGATTGATGAATCGACTAATGTATTGGAGTCATCCAAGGAAACCTCTGATCTCCTTTTCCATTTTAACAGGTGGCATTTCTAAAATTGCCTTTTATTTTGCAAGGTCGACCTCTATACCTTTCTTGCTGACCATATGGCCTAGGAATACCCTAGATGAAGCACCAAAAATACACTTGGTAGGTTTGAGTTTGAGATTATATTGGTGAAGTCTAAGGAAGAATTGCCTTAAAGCTTCCAAATACTTTTCGACATTATTGCCCTTAACCACCATATCATCGACATATACTTCAATCTCTTTGTGCATCATGTCATGGAAGATTGTGGTTGCCATCCTTTAGTATGTTGCCCCCACATTTTTAAGTCCAAATGCCATAACTCTATAACAATAGGTATCCCACTCAATGATGAAGGCTGTTTTTTCTTTGTCAAGGGGGTAAACCATTATCTGATTGTATCCCGTGGTCAGATTGATTAAAGAAACCATGTCAGATCCTGCCATTCGGTCCACTAGAAGGTCAATGTGAGGCAAAGGAAAGTCATCTTTTGGACAAGCCTTATTCAGATCCCTATAGTCCACACACATTCTAACTCTACCATCTTTTTTAGGAACCGGCCAACGTTGGCAAGACAGGAGAGGTAGCTAATGGGCTCAATGAAGTTGTGGTCTAGTAGCTTCATAATCTCTTCTTTAATCAGTATGGACCATTCAACTTTAAGTCTTTATAATTTCTACTTGACTGGCTTGGAATCAGGGTAGATTGGAATTTTGTGAACAGCTATGCTCGGATCCAAACCCGTCATATCCTTAGGATGCCATGCGAAACAATCTTGAAATTTTTTGATCATTTCCTCTGTTTGACCCCCATTTATGTATGCAGATGCTATGAATGTAGTTTTTGGTGTATCATGTGTGCCAGCATTTATTGGCTCTTTGATTGCATCATCTTTTATTTCATTTTTTTTTATTTGATGTCTCATTTTAGTCAAATTTATAATTTGGAACATTAAAGAAAAATGAAGACATAGGATCGTAAGAGGAAAGGGCAAACTTTTTTATTGAATTCAAACATGGATAAGTCCCAGTTTACATCAAACTCAAAAGCTAGACACTCAAGGTGAATTACATCACCATTATCACTAAAAATAGAAGAAACTGAAGACACAGACTCTAACTCTGACTCTGACTGGGGCTTTGACTCAGAATCTGACTTAGACTGGGACTAGAACTCTATCTTAGATTGATGAAATGGGCTTTCCTTGAAATACCAGCTATTCAACTCGGTGCCATTTGGTTGGATTAAGGTGGATAGGTCAAGTTCCTCCTCCTCTAAAGTAAGTATGAAGACTTCATCAAAGAGACTTGCCTTCATCTTCTCCTCCCAATCTTGGCTTAGCATGAATATAGGCTTGCAATCCTCTAGTGAAAGCCTGACATCAATGAAAATTTCAAAACTAGGAATTAATTTTCTAGTGATAGGACAAATCCATAGTAAGGAACTATGTCACCTTCTTTTACAAAATATCCATTGAGGGTTTTGAAATAAGAGCACATGGCCCAATGATAAGTCTCACCTCATTTAAGGGCTACTACTCTTTCCTTGGCCCGTTCCTCTATTTCCATCAGATCCTCGTCAGTAGGCTCATATCCTAGCCTAAATGATGGCATTGCAACTAGATAGTCCATAAAGGACTTTAAGCCTTATTAATTTCTTCCAAGACCTTATTCACCCTCGAGGAACTGAATGAAAGAGAAGCCTGAGAGAGGGTAGGTGGACAATCCAAGTTGAATTTCTAAAATATTTATAGGGTTTGGAATGTCAGCCTTGTCATGCATGTCCCCTTTTATGCTAACAATCCGCTTCCCATAAGGAAATTTGACTTTCTAATGCAGTGATGAAGGGATTGCCTTAGCTTGATGGATCCAAGGTCTTCCAAGAAGTAGGTTAAAATAAGTAGGACCATCAATTACTTAGAAGGGAATGGAAAAGGCTGTGGGTCTGATAGTGACATGCCGTGTAGCTACCCTAAGTACTTCTCTCTTAGTATTGTCATGGGCCCTCACTATTTGATCAGAAGGGGTGAAGTCTATTACTTCTAGGCCTAGGCAACTAGGTACTTTTAAGGTACACACATTCAGTGCCAAGCCATTGTCGATTAAAACCATGGGCACAATTTTCCCTTGAGTCATCACTGTTATGTAGAGGGCATTGTTGTGGTCAGAGTCCCCTCTTGGTAAGTCATTATCTCCAAATAATATTGAAACTCCCTTAGCAGCACTAGCGATTGAAGCCATAAGATTCTTGGGGGTGATATCAATAGGAGTTTGACATTGATTTAGTGCCTTGCAAAGAGCTTGGCGGTGAGGATATGAGGATTAGATTAAACTCTAGATTGAAATACTTGCTTGAGTCTTTTTTAACTACTTGAGTATGGGGTCTTCATTAGGTTCAAGACTCTTTTTTATATTGTCAAATGATGCAAGGATGGGTTGAGTGTTTTGGATTGGTGGGTTTAGATTTTGGATAATTCTGCCACTTCGGGTGATAGCATCAATCTCCTCAAGCAAGTTGGTGAGGTCTAACACACAATAGTAGTTAAGCGTTGATTTTATCAATGAGACAGGATCAACTCCTTTATGAAAAGTAATTGCATTTATTGTGTGGTTAGGTAAGGGATTGGTGATGATGTTGGGTCTAGCTTTGGGTGGTAAAAGGTCATTTGAATCGATTAGATCTTGAATCTTGTGTCTTAAGGCCTTCCATGCATCAGTTTTATGCCTTGGCCCTTGGTGGCAATCACATCTCTCATTTGGTTTGTGACTTTTGGGTAGTGGGTTAGGGACAGGTCTTAGTTTGAGAGGTTGCACCACTCTTGCCTGAAGCAGTTTCTTATAAATGATGCTCATAGGTACACCCCTTAGATCAGGGCATTGGTGCTTTTCATTCTTGACTAGCTTCTTAATTGCAATGGCATTTACTTCCCCCCCCCCTCCCCACCCTTTTTGATTCGTCAAGGAAGGTACATTTCCTTGGTGTGCTGCTTTCTTGTATCTTGACCCAAACGCAGATTCTTCTTTTATGTGCCCACTTTGGATTAGATCTTCAATCTTAGAAGTAGTGGAAATCAGGGCTTTGAAGTTAGGCAAGTATTGAGTGAGCAGCCTATCTTGATAAATCGGAAGGAGATTCTTGATAATAATATCAATTTGTTCATGCTTAAGAGGTCGGTTTACCATTTGGGAAGCCTTCTTCCTCCACCTTGTAAGGAAGAAAGAGAAAGACTATTTTGAGTGGTGCTTAATGGTCTCGAGGTCTTTTCTTGTCACATCAACCTTGATGTTGTAGTGATATTGTTTAATGAAAATGTTATAGATGACATCCCATATCCATTTTTTAGACATATCCAGGTCTACAAACCACTTCACAGTAGTACCAGTCATAGATTGTTGGAACAATTGAGCAAGGAGCTCATTGTCCACTCCTAAAGGATGCATGGCCCCCACATATACCTTAAGATGGGTTTTAGGGTAGGTAGTTCCATCAAATTTATCAAAATTCAGCATTTCAAATTTAGGAGGTACCATTGCATTAGGAAACAGACCAAGAGAGCTTGTGTCAACCATGTCTTCCCTTTTCTTTAAGTTCTTAAGTATCTTTTCCATAACTTCAATTTTGTCCATGAATACCTTCAGCTTGAGGTTAATTTCTCTCCCTTAGAAAGGATCAGCTGAGGGGGGGATGGATGTGGTGGTGTGGATTGGTGGGTCAATGGGCACTAGTTGAAAGAGTGGGTTGGTTTTGAGAACACATGGTGATGAAATGGTTTCAATTATGGCCTTTTCCTTGTCTTTTAGGTCAGATTTGGAAGCAGATCCAAAAATAGGATAAGAGGTGGGTTTTGGATTCACTGGGTCTAGATCAATTAAATGCTGGTTTATGGTGGTTCAACCCATCATTTCTTGGACATCTTCCATAATAATCCTCCTTTGATTTTGAAGTAAGCCTTAGAAATAAGCCTCTTGCCTTTTAAGCATTTCCTCTTATTGTTCGATGAACCTGGCAAAGAGCCCATTAATCAAGTCATCAACTCCATCAGTAGCAGCAACTTCTTTCCCTAATCCGGTTGACATCTCTTGAACATTTGGATGAAAAAAATGAAGCTAGGTCAATTTTTAGCTTTGGTAAAGATAAGGACAAAGGTGAGATGATGATATCCTAATCATAGCAGTAAGGTAAGGATGAAGGTACCAAGGGTAGACATGGGTTTAGGAATTTGACATGGGTTCGAATAGGGACTAGTAGTTTTTGGGTGGTTTTTAGATTTTCCACTTTAGTAGGAGTCTTGCATGATGCATGCATGCGTGTATGCATGAATAAAAAAGGTTTCATGATAATGACATACCAAGTTCAGCATTATGGTACATACAATCCTAAAGGAAGGTTCTATAAGTCATTACATGAAGGGGTAAGGGTGGCTTGAAAGGAACCCATCACACTAGAGATGCAATATACCTAACCACATGTGAGTCAAGGAGCCTCACATTGGTCCAACGATATGTGCAGACTCATTACACCTCTAAAAGGATTGGAGGATACATCATGGGCTAGATGATTTCGTTATTGGCAAGCAGACCTAAGGAAGGTTGCCCACTTGATGTTACTTTCTATCCTTTGTTTTCCTAAGAAACTAGTGTTTTGGACAAGAAGCCCAATGTAGTGATACGTGAAAAAGCCATTTTGTAATAAAAGCCAAACTTTTTGTTTTACTAAGAGTAGTCCACTTTCATCTTTTATTTTAAGAAAAGATTTTAAAAGTCCCCAGTGGAGTCGCCAACTATGAGGCCTCGCTCGAGCACTCGGTCCAATCCCCTAAAGGGAATCAAAGATGCCTATTTGGGAGAAACATCATGATTGGAACTCGCTATGAGTTCAAAAAATTGTATTTTGTAAGTTGTAAGTTGCAAAAGGAGTCGTCACTTTAATTTTGTTTATTTTTAGTTGGGAAAATTAAAGGAAAAACCCAATTTGATTGACTCCAAAAGCATAACATTTATCCCAAGGAAAAGCACTAGTCCTCAAATGACCAAAGAGGGCTCGAGGACTAGGTTTTAATTAAAACAATACAAAAAATTACTTTGGCTTAAATACAAAATAGCTTTTATAAAAAAGAAGTTTTTATGCATGTATGAATAAATATAATATGATGTATGAAACAATATTACTCGTGCAATGCATGGCAACATGAAATAATGACAATTACAAAATGTGAAAAAATAAGGGAAAAACTACTTAAAACTATTACAAGTCAAAACTTTCAAATTAGTGGATCTTTCCTCTAGCCTTTATGGGTTCTAGGAAAAGCACACATTTCCCAAATATAATCTAAATAGCTTAAAGTAAGAAAAAAAAAAGAATAATAAAACAATTATAATAAGAACTAAAAGTTTTTACTTTTATTTAAGAAAAAGTAATTTTGATCCTAGACTATGTGAAGAAGGTGATAGAGAGAAGAATTTGTTAATTTTAGTGGAGTTGAATGCCTTAAAGATGGCAAGCTTGCGTATCCCTTTGAATTGGAATTAAATCCCATGCAGTTCAACCTTCTTGCAAAGGAGGAGTTTTTTTAAGTCATTGCTTTTGTTATCATGTTTTTATTGATTTTAAGGGCTTAGATATTGGTTAATTAGGTCAAATTTTAATTAACAAAAAATTAGATCTTTTCAGATTTAGGTCTTAAAATTGGAATTGAAAAAGGAAAAGGGAAGAACTTTTACCTTTGGCCTCAGTAGGCGAGGAACGTAGGGAGCGAGCTTGGCACTAGATCTAAGTTCCACCTTGGCCTAGGGATATCACGAGCACTCCTTTTGGAAGAACTCTTGAATAGCACGAACTCTTTTCTTGAAGGAAAGACTTTGGATCACCTTTGCTTGAATACCACGAATTCCCTTTTGAAAGAAATTGAGTGATACCTTTTCTTGATTAAGAAGCTTAAAGATAAGGTTTGAAGGGATTAGGAAGCTTATGAATAGGGTTTTGAGATGATTAAGAAGCTTATAAATAAGGTTTTATGTGATGAAGGAGGTTTTAGAATGGGGTTTTAGAGATTAGGAGGATTAGAAAAAGGATTTTGACGATTGGAAATCTTAGGAATAGGATTTAGAATGCTTTAAGGAGAGTATAGAAGCATCTAATTGTGTGTCTGAGTTTTTTTGAGGTGCAAGGTATGTATAGGGGATATAAAGGCTTAAAAGGGTGATTTTTCGATGTGGGATTCTATCATAACGAATTGTGGTAAATGGTTAAGTCCTGCAATAACCACAAAAGGCTTTGCAGCAACTACAGGGCCTACTAAGATAGCGAATTGGCTACCACAGGGAACTCTCCGGTAACCGCAGCCAGCTGCAAGTTGCCAGAACCAGCCCGCGGGTTGCCGCAGCTCATTTTTCAGCCCGTTCTCACCCTTCTTTGATTTGATTTGAGCCCAGTCTAATTCTATGGGTTCATGATCAAATTTCAGCCATTTGGAGGTGCAAAATAGAGGGTTCATAGTATTACACCCAACACTTAAAGTGTCTTGAAGAATTATCCATAGACATGTTTAGAAGTGAGAGAAAATGAGAAAACATGAAGAAGATGAAGAAAACAAAGAACTTAGAATGAAATTTTTGAGGTTTGGGTACTCTTATTATATAACGGTTAGTTTGGGGCATTAAATGCTCCATTTTGACCAATTAAAAACTCTGAACCTATACAACCGGTAAAGGCCATGTTTCATGGCCATGTACTCATTTTATGACCTTTTTATACTTATTTTACAACAACTTAAGTTAAACTTATCCTAATGACTTTATTCTTTTCCTTTACTTAAAATAGACACATAAATATATAATATCTCAAAAATTCAACTCAAAATATGAACTATGTAATTTATGTTGAATTTTCAAATCTTGTCCTATTTGTGAGCAATCTTAGTTTGAATAGTCTTCATAATCTTGGCTGTAACTAATAATGTATATGTTCAATTGAAACACTGATTCATGGAAAATTAGTTTACCTATAAATGAATATTTTTCATGTTTAATACTTTTAACAATTCAACCTTTAATGTCAACTAAATTGATGGATAATATCAGCTTTTTTACATAAACAATAATTTAGGGCACTTGGCAACTTATTTTTTACTAATTCATTCAAATTGCCTAACTCACATTATAATCACTCTTACATCCATTTCCTTATGCCCTTAGGCCATTCTTTAATGATCCTAATAGTCTCAAACATCTCCTAAACTCATTCCAAATGTAAAACAATCTCATAACTCTAATAAACCTAGTTAACAATACCTCAATGTTCATGCATTTACTCATAAACCATCACTTGTCTAAGATTTTTCTTTTGTTAGGGATTATGTCATCAAAGCATAAGAAATCTCATATCATCATACAATACTAAGAAACAATCAATTTAAATTCACTCTTATATAATTTGTATTATAACATTAACAACCACATAATTCAAATCGTGTAAACACATATTCCCTTTTAAGTTATTCAACCTAGTCTATTCTTTAAATATCCAAACTCAATCACAAATTAAACAATATACACAACACCTTCATTCTGACATATACTTTTATGTATATATAACTTTTCAATTTTCATCTCATCAATTATGTTTCAATTAACTTGAATGATCATCAATTAACACATATACACATAATAAGAATTCACTGTACATATCTAGAAATAACTTAAGCATATATACCACTTTAAACACATACTAACTCCATCATGACACTTGAAAGTTAATTAGCTTAGTGGAAACCTATTAAGCATATGCATATAATCAAATCTCATTCTACACATCTATATGAACTTGATCACATGCATATCATATAACATATAACTCATGAACTTTCTTGGATATATTTAAATCATATAGGGTTGGGGCATTACAAGGGCACCTTCCTCCCTAAAAGATCAACATTCTCTTACTAAATTTACCCTTTATAGGTTTAAGGTGTTTATAATCTTTGCATAATCAAATGCATTTTACACTAGATAGATCATCAATCCAATTATATGATCCATCAAAATTCCTGAATCAAGACGGGGAACATTTCCAATATCAGACCATCCTAGGATAGCCTTAGGATTATCAACCTAACATAGGGTTAGGTTTTCTCTTCCAACATCAAACCATCATGGGATAACCTTAGGATCATCAACCTATTATAAGGTTAGGTCTGTCTTTCAAAATTATACCATCTTAAGATAGTTTTAGGATCAACAACCTAGCACAGGGTTAGATTTCTCTTTCAAAATCAGACCACCCTAAGATAGCCTTAGGATCAATAACTTAGCATAAGGTTAGGTCTCTTTTTCAAAAACAAACCATCCTATGCTAACTTTAAGATCATCAACCTAGCATAGGGTAAAGTTTCCTCTTAAAATCATATCATCCTAGGATAGCCTTAGGATACTTCACCTTTATAAGTATAGTAACAATCACTTAGGCATCCCTGTGATTCTTATTTCTGCATCTTTTATTTAGATCCATCACCTTTAACCATCTATGTATAAGAAACAACCACTCAGGCATTCATATGGTTCCCTTTCCACTTTTGCCTTTTTATCCAAATCACGTCCATCAATTTAACCATAAATATCTAGACCTTAGCCTAGATATCCCTTTGGTTCATTTTCTTTCCTTCCTTAATCAATCAACTTCCACCCATGAATGCCTAGAAATGATTATCTAGGCATCCCTGTGGTTCCTTTCCTTGTCTATTAGTCAATTTCACCCATATGTTTAGAAACAATCATTTCAACCTCCCTATGGTTCTTTTTACACCATCCTCCTTTACCTTTAAAATTAAACCATACATTTCACCTAAACATCTCCTAACCCTGATCTAGACATCACTTTGGTTCTCTATTCCATCCCTCTTCCCCAGCTTCACTGTCATTAGAATTGCCTTTTGGTTAAGATAATTCTGATGAGGCAAAGCTATGAACCTCAATTTTTCACCCTTTTAATAAGCCATAGCTTGATATCTACTAAATTTAATGCACTATGCAGAGCTGCTATGGCGAAACTGCAAGGCTCCTTTGTAGTAGCTTCTCCTAGATCCATTTTTCAACATCATTTTTTTTTTTTTTTTGCAATTCAAACCCCAGACCTTTCCCTTACATATAAGGTCTCCCCACTCAGTTTTCTTCACTTCCATACATTCAGATTTATTTGATCAACATTGATCTTAAAGAAAGTAATATTTTTAGCTTATTCCAAAAAGAATGAGCTCCCGAGTCTAAAGTTTTTCTTTTCCTTTATTTTTATTTTTGCTTTGCTTTTGCTACTTATTTTGCAAAGTGTTAAGTTCAAGGCTTTTCAACACCATTTGAGCTAGCTTCTCTCAATCCCAATCAAGGCAACTTCCTAGTTGTTTGGGACAAGTTGCCGCCTGCCACCCGAGGCAAGTTCACTATCGACCGAACACAAGTCTCCTTCATCTCAAAGCAATGCAAACACAAGGTAAGTTGCTTTTCCTTTTTCTTTCCTTTATTTAATTCAAATTTTTTCCTCTTTAGGCTCCTTGCTTAATTCTTTTCTTTTTTACTCCTAACTCTCTTAATTGATTCACTTAGATTAGTTAATTAAAATCAGAAATAATTAATAACTTAATAATCAATTAAAATTAATCAATCAAAACATGGTAAAGTAGCTAATACTAAACTAACCCCTTTACAAGAAGGGAGAATTGTGTAGGTTTTAATTCACATTAAAGGGATATACAGGCATGTTTGATTCGTAAAGCATCAAATACAACTAAAACTAACCAACTTCTCCCTCCATTGGCTTCTTCACTTTCCTTTTGAGATCAATTCATTTTATTGTTTGTTATTTGCTTTCATTAGAATTTAGTTAAGGAAATGTGTGACTTCCTTATGACCCATAAGGGCTAGAGGAGGTTGATAGCAGTATATGCCTTAGGAGCCATATAATAGTTATGTAATAGTAGATATTAATTCTCAATGGCACAATAAATATATTCATAATGTGAAAAGGGTTTCATATTATTGAATATAGTCCTTAAGCATTTGTAAGAGGATCTATTCTCAAATGCTGAGAATATGGGAAATTGATCGCTCTTGTACAAATATTTTAAATATGTTCATGGTCATAGGATTAATGACTGGGCATCATTAATTCTGGAAGACCATCACCTCTATTTGTTTTCTATAATTAATATGTGATATGGATGATTATAGAGGCAGTGAGTCTCATACTACTTGACATATGATGTCGATACAAACACGTAGATATTCATAGGACGAATAGCCAAACTATGATTTTAGATGATAATAATATGGGGTTTTACTACTTGTCAATTATTTATCATCTAGGTCATAATAGTGCATATAATCCTTTGACTTGAGGGATACTATATCTCATAATAGGTAGTTAGGATTTATTATTACTTATATAGATGTACTATTCATGTACGGATATATGGCATGTGATAGTTCTAATTTATTATATATGGAGGTCAGTGATCGCCAAGATAGAATTCATTACCTCAAGTAAATGAGGTTAAGATCTTATGTTATCTAGCTATTCTTGATACTTAAGTTCTTGGCCAAGACAGTGAGACTAACTAGAAAGAGTTTCTAGTAAGAATCTAATCTCATCAAGAATTAGAACCAAGATAAGGACATAGAATCGAGGCACATTAGGGTTTGACATAAACCATTACTTTAGCCAATATTAGGATCTTTAATAAAAGGATTCCAGTGCATAATAATTTATGATCGATGGTCCATATGATGTTTAAAGTTATCAATTATAAACATTCATTTCTAATTAGGTAGTCATGACATGGAATGCTAACTGTCACTCATGACTTATGGGACTAAGTGTGAAGTGGAAATTTCACATTAGTAGAGAAAAATATTTTCTCGTTCCCATTGCTAATTAGACATGAACTTAGAAAGTCACACACCCAATAGTGATCACCCTTCAAGCATAAAAGGTTTACCATAATAATTAATTAAAGTGTTTAATTAATTGATTAATGGTAAAATGATTAAACATGTAATTAAATTTACATGGACCCTAGCATGTCCTAATGTTTAACCTATAAAGGTTTCTATTCAATTAAATCTTAATTTGTATATAATGCAAATGAGAAAGATTAAATTGAAAAATCTTTTGGACTAAATCAAAGACTTAATTTTAAGCTTAGTGAAAACCCTAAACACGTGAGATGTGGCCTAAGCCCATATGTGATATGGAAAAGAGGCAATTTAGGGGTTAGAGAAAATTCACTATTCATAAGCCTATGTGATAGGTTTAGGGGTTAGAGAATTTTCTAGTAAAGTTAAAATTGTAATTACATCTTTTAGCTAATGGAAATGTCCATTTTATCCCTAAAGGATAAAATGGTCATTTCACCATTTAAAGAAGCAAAGTTCAACTTTGCCCCTTCACCTAATGACGAGCCAAAAGGGCATTTAAGTCTTTGTGAAGACTTAAAGGTTAAGTCTTAGAAAGATATAATAGCTATGAGTTTTTATGTTGAAGAAAAGAGTGAACATCATTTTTTAATTGAAGCATTTTGGAGAGAGAAGTTGAGAGAGAGAAAGAAAAATGAAGAAAATGTTTCTTCAAATTTTCTTTTGATCTTCAACTCTCTTCTTTGTTCTTTATAAAAAAACAAATGCTTGCAAATTGAAAATGAGTTTAATCTAAAACAACTTAAAGAGAAACTTTAACTTCCTAAAGGTTTTTTAGGGAAAATCTTGAATCAAATTTGGGCAACCAAGAGAGGGATTTAAGAACACCAAAGGAAACCAAATGAAAACTTGGAGGTGAGCTAGGCATGGATGATCTAGAGGCTTCACACTTAGGAAGCTCTTTGTTAAAGAAAGAAGGATCCTTCAAGAGGTAATATGATTACTCTTCCTTCTTCTTTCTATGCATGTGTGTTTTACACATAAATTAATTGATTGCTTGAATAGGTGTTTACACCAAAAATGGAAGAAGTGAAATTTTAAAATGTTTGAAATTTCAACCCACCACCTTCCTTCCACTGTGTTTGTGTCACATCCCAACTTCAGAGATATAACGGTCCTAGAACATAGGGAGACATAAGGTCACCCATGCTCATAGAATCCTCTCATACATGGTTAAACACTGCCTAGAATCATATCAAAATCACACGCATTTAAATAACTAGTAATAAAGGAAATCCTTAACTAGTGAAAAATAGTTTAAAAATACTTTGAATACAATCCATAAGAAAAGAATATTAAGACTCCAAATAAATCATCAAAGGAATAACATTCAAAAAAGAAACTCCCCAAACAAGAACTCCCGGAGCATCTAAGAGTAACTCTTATATATCATAAAATGTAAATAGACTTGGACAAGGAAATCCCCTAAGTGGAGTAGCTTGCTTGAGCTCTCACCTTACCTCCTCATAATGCTCACCTGGAAACCACATAAGAAAAAGGGGTGAGATATGATCTCAATGAATAAACAATATGGCTTACAGAATAACACATATCCCTTAGAAAGGGTTTATAGCTCATAGTCCATGATTCATAACTCATGGTTTTTGGTTTGTAATTTAGCAAGGTTCACAAATATCAAATTTTTAACTTGTAGCATATAGAGTGAAGGCTACTGCCTTGTCCACTTGTAACATAAATATAGAGTGAAGGCTTCTACCTTGTCCACTCATAACATAAATACAGAGTGAAGGTTGCTACCTTGTCTACTCATAACATAAATATAGAGTGAAGACTACCGCCTTGTCCACTCGTAACGTAAGTATAGAATGAAGGCTACTGCCTCGCCACTAATAACATAAAGGAGAGGTAACAATAGCATTGAAGAATAAAATCACATATAAAATGATAGCAATAGAAGTTTAGCATATTGAACAAAAGATAAACAATAGTGTGGTTGCAAAAAGAATGTAAGGTAAGGCAACATTCACAAAGGTTCTTTCTTGTCAATGAATGATTAATAATAGTTTTGGACCAATGGTCCTTTAGCAGCCTAAGATTAACAAAGAATTCATATAATTATAATTTAAAATAAAAAATAACTTGGGTTTCAAGAATCTCAAAGGTTCATATATTATGATAACTTGTACATGTAATATGAACATAATGTTTACTCACCTTGTGGTTCCTTAACTCCTAATGCTTATAGCCCTTACACCTCTAATAATCCTGAAGCTCTAATATAACATTATAATTCAATACTAAGCATTTTTTTAACATTATGCTATCCTATCCCATAACTACCCCATGCACATATATCATTCACATATACTTAGAGTTGCACTTAGAAGTGCACTCATCACTTGCACATAACATATTGACTTTTAAGTCTTGTACACTTTGCCTTCTTAGGCTCACATGAAATCATATAATAAATCATACCAAGACTTTTCTAAAGCCAAATACAATAAATCATGATCTTAATATCAATTCAATTTAACTTCCAACTTGATACACTTAATACTTTCCATATATATCAACTTAATAAGTAAATCTTAAAAGAGTCGTACTCATCTCCTTTGACCAAATCATACAATCAATCTCATAGACAATTTAAGGTTATTAATTCTCAATTAACACATCATAAATTCTAATTCACATGTCACTTAATCATGTACACATATTAATCAAACATGACAATTAGGGTTTGGAAACACTAGGTAGGCCGAAACACCTTAGGTGTTTCCTAGAGCTATTCTTTCAAATAATCATGCAATTAAATCATGTATCATTCATATATACATATTAAAAATCATTAAAATGTGTTATACAAAAATTATAGGCCTTGGGATCAAAATCCCAAGGTAGGCTGAACCACATATTATAAAAAATCATGGATTTTCTTGCTTTTCACACTTTCTGACAATTACAGTAATATGTAAACGCATTATTTAAACTAATATTTTTCAAGTAAATATAAAAAAAATTAGTTTAGAAATCAAAGACACACAAATCACCCCCCTAGTATACATATGCATGAAATTTCCAACTTTTAGGTTTTAGGGTTCACCTTTGATGGATTTGTGAAGAAAGAATTGTGTTTACGACTGGAAATCAGTTTCTCCTTCAAGAAAAACAACCTAGGTAGAATTTAAAAAGAAGAAAAATAGTAAATATACCCATATGGATTACTCATGATTAGTTACATAAAAATCAAATAGTAACTTGAAAGAAGATAAAAACTTATGAAGACGATCACAAAATCACAAGGTTTAGGGGCACCTTATGAATTTCAGTTGAAAGAGAATTTTTTAGAGAATTTTTCTATAAAAATTATGATGAATAATAGAATGGAGGCTACTATATGTTAGGGTGGCCGAAATTTAGGTTAAAAAATAGGATTTTGGTGCAAAATTACAAGTTTGCCATTAATGAGCTAGGTTATGAGTGTTTTGGTGTGTTGGGCTTTTGGTGAGTTAGGCCTTTAATCTAATTTATGAGCTATTTATAAATAACTAAAAATGAAATATTCTGTATCTTATTTTCATTAAAATTCCCCTAAAAATATTTAATTTAAAATATTTTTAAAATGCTCATAAAAATTATTTTATGCTTAAAAATCGCTTTGTGCATGAAAATTCACTTTGTATGCAATAAATCATTTTATGCATTTGCACTTTACATAAATCACCTATTTTGTATCCAAAATTCATATTACACATATTAGAACTAGTTTAATATGCCACTTGCTCATAATTCACATACATATGAAATTTCATAAAAGCACACATTTTCTCACAATAGCCCTAAAATCAAGCAACTTGTCACAAAACTTCTAGCCCGAGTATGGGTTGTTACATTCTCCCCCCGTTAAAAGAAATTCATCCTCTAATTTAGATCCTTAGTCATATGTTCTCAAAGAGCAGGTGATGCTTATGCCGTATACCTTCCTCGGCTTCCTAAGTACACTCATATATTCCATGATTATGCTAGTGGACCTTAATCATAGGTATCTTCTTAATATATATATAAATTTCCCCCCATCCTTGGTTTGAAATTCTACTTGCTTCTCTCTACAGTCAATATAAGCTTATGCTCATATAGCCAATCCATCCCTAAGATTACATCAAATTTTAGTACCTCAAGTTCTAACAACTCCACTGGGAGTTTTTATCCTTCAATGTCTACCTCACAGTCCTTAAGCATATACCTCACTTCCATCATCTCTCCCAAAGGAGTCAACACTACTAAGGGTTCATTCATTAATTCCTTATCTCTACCGAGACTCTTAGCAAAACATGGAGACTCAAATGAGTGTGTACTACTAGAATCTATCAAGCATCTTGCACTAGAAGTTTGAATGGGAAGTAGCCCTAACAAGTTATGTAGCTATGCATACCTTCTTCCTAGTGAATTGGACTGGTGCTCAAATGAGGCCTTATAGATAAAAAAAATAAATGTATGTAACTCATGAAAATGGTTATAACTCATAGGTGGTTGGAATTAGAAATCATTCTCATAAAATATTATGAATAAAGGCATTTTACTAGTATATTTCCCTTGTAATAAAGAGTAGAGGGTGGATTAGCACACTCTTCATTGTAATAAGAGTAAAGGTTTATTAACATACTCTTCCTCATAATTATATGAAACTGATCAAGTTTCATACATGTGATAATTTAACCTTCCACAATAAGGGTAGGATATTATATGTTATCCATTGGGTCATAATGTGCACAAAGTCTAATGATTAACCTATATCAATAAGAAATTTATATTCCATTAAAGGTTATTAATATAGTCAAGAATAATTAAATACTCAAGAATAATTATGGCTTTCACACTTATAGGCATATAAATATTATATGGTTCTCATGATTTAGGAAAATTCATAACAAAAGAATTATCAAGTTCTCAGAAATTTGGGATTCATATGAAGCAATGTAATTCAACAATATAGCAATGGGTTCAAAGGCTCATTAAATACTCATACTCATAGTAGTTCAACAAATTAATAAGCATTAGACCTTAAGAATTCAAATCCAAGCATATCAGTATGTTTTATACTCACCTTAGCCAACATGAATAATTCTTTAACTTTGGAAGCTTCTCTATCATATCAAACTACAGGGATCATCATATCCCTTATCATCCTCATAAAGCCTTCTAGGAGAAACTATTCACACATATAGATAAAATGGCAAAGTATCAATTCATGCTCTTAAATCTATATACACGTGTTGAACTCATAATTCTTAGTCCTATTCCCTCCCCAAGCTTAGACTCTAATCAAGAAAGAAGAAGAAATTAAAAAGAAATTAAAAATCCTAACTTATCACTTCATGAATGCTTCATTTATGGAAGAAAGGATGGACTCTTGTAACCATAGATCCCTTAAATGGTGCAATAAATGAAGTCTCTTTCACTTAATATGAGTGGGTAAGTTGTTTCTCTTGGAATTTTAGGGTTAGGAGGGAGTAAATGGCTTAAATGAACTAATTTGGGACTAATTTTCCTTTAAATAGCCAATTAAAACTAACCAGCCCTGACAAGGTGAATGAGCATTCATCAAAACTGAATGAGCATTCAAGCCAAAAGCTAGGAAAAATATTGTTCATATAGAGATCAATTAAAGGTGCATTCAAATTATGAACGAGAGTTCATCTCGAGGGTGCATACTGGCAGTATTCATATTCTCTTCCTTGCCTAATAACCAAGTGTTCATCCCTTTATATAGCACTTCAACAATAACAACTTTAAGCTAAAATCTCCACTCCCAAGGCCTCATTCCAGCAACACATAACTCAAATATCAAGCAACACCTAACCTATAATTCATAGCTTACAACATACACAAGAAACTCATCTTATAACTCATACATATGATCAAATGGATGTATAAATGAACTGGGGATATTACATGGGGTTAGGTATTATTGTTTTTTATGTTATTAAAGTCAAACAAAAATTTACATAGTTTAGTAAAAAATAAATGTGAATTTCCAAATAATTTGAATTATTATTGTTGTCCTCTTGTGTGTTTTGATGATTCAAAACTTAGTAAATTTTATTAAACATTATATGATCTTTTATTTTCAAGCATTTGCAGCTTGTAAGACATAATGGGCATTACACATTGCTCATCCTCGTTATGCCTAAACCAAAATTCAAGAATTTGGGACAAAAATAAAATTTACGAGCATTAACATTTCTTAATGAGTGTTACCAGTTTTATAGTGAGAAATTAGAATGGAGCGGAAAGTTGAAATGAAAAATCAAAACTACCTTTTTCAATGTTAGGAATCTTTTTCATAAACTCTTTTTCCTTTCTTTACTTTCAACTTCTCATTTTTAGTTATTAAATAATATTGACACTACACATACTATATATAGAAAAATCTCATATCACAAACAAAATAAAACCATAATTATCAAATTGTAACCATAATTATTTATTACCCTGCATTAATTGTAATTTAATTTTTTCAATAATGAAAAAGTTACAAAGTGAAATTATAATTGTACATGAAGACAATACCAATCCAAACATTGAAAAAAAAATTTCTATTTAATTTTGTTATTGAATTTGCAAAATTTTTTAATGAAATCAAAATTGTTATTAAATCATATAGATTATAATAATGATAAAAGGCATTCATGGCAATAATTTAGAAAAATAATGAGGTAAAAACTCAATACTATGCAATTTAAATGATAAATTTTATAATCTAAAAAATTAAATAAAAAATAACTCATCTATAAATGAGAAATTAATAAACTATTCTACAAAAATTATAGAATTATAATAATTAAATTTTAAAAGATAATGCATTTGCCATAAATTGACATGTCAAAATAAATATCAAATTATTTAATTTTATTTGTATACCTATTCCTCTCATTTCATATTTTCTTAAAAAGAATAATTAGACAATTTATTAAGCTATTTTTTTTAAATTTTTGTTAATGTGTATCTCTTTTATAATTTAAATAACTTAACATTAATATGGAGAAGAGTTACTTTTAATTACATAAAGCAAACTTAGTTGTATGTCAAAATATTTTTTTAAGAATGAATCTGAACTTATATATAAACAAAAAAGAAAATTAAAAATTAAAAAGACACTAGATATTATTTTTCAAATTTGTTGAGTGAAAAATTAGATAAATCAATCACAAAACTTTAAACAAATTGACAAAATTCATATTACCACCCTTATAATTAAAGTATGAAAGGTAATACATTTGCCATCAAATTGGCATGGAAATGTAAATATCAAATTATTTATTTTGATTTTTATATTAATTTCCTCTCTTTAATGTATTTTTTAAATAAATAATTAGACCATTTGTTAATTTAGAAAAAAAAAAAGTTAATGTGATTTTATTTTGTAATTTAAATAACCTACATTAATATGGAGGAGAGTTACTTTTAGTTATATGGGCCAAATATAAATACACATTAAAAGACTTTTAAAGATGAATTTAACCTTACATGGAATAAGAGAATTTGGAAGTTTTTTCTCCCCCCATCGTGGTCTTTTCTCTAGTGGAGAGCAATCCAGGGTTACCTTCCCATGGAGGATAAGCTCCTCACAACTAGCTTTTTTTCCTTCCTATTATTCTTTGTGTTGTTGCAGCTCAAAGTCAATAGATCATGTTTTTTGTTTCTTATGCTTTTGCTATAGAAATTTGGACAACAATAGGGTCTCTTTTGGCAAACAATTACTTCTAGCTGGTTCCTTTAAGGACTTTATCACCAAGGCTATTGCTACTAGTTTTAGCTCATAGATGGATGCTCTTTGAATAGCTGCTATTTTGTCTGAAATTTGGATTAATGGAGGACCTATAACTTCTTTATTTTTGAAGACTAGGTGCCTAATATTTTCCATACTCTGTGTTCAATTTGGAAGTCCATCTTAGAAGTTGATTTTTTTGAATAAGGAACTAAAGGAATATTGGGCGCAAATTAAGCAGAAGCAACAAGGTGGGTCAAATTTTAAACAATTTAAAATTTCACTTACACACAAATGGGTCCAATAAACATTCCTCCAATCATCTAATTAATGTGTAAAACAAGTAAGAAAGAAAAAAGATCAAGTGGTAATCATATTACCTCTTGAAGCGTACGAACTCCAATTCTTCTTTCCTCTCCAAAGCTCCCCATATGTTGAGCCTCTAGATTGTCCACACCAAGCTTCACCTTTAAGGCTCACTTTGATTTGTTTAGATGTTCTTGATTCTTTCTCTTTGTAGCCCAATTGAATACAAGATCTTCTAAGACAAATCCTTGGTGATTTGATTTCTTCTAATTACTATGGATGTATCTTTTCAATAAAGGAAACCTTTGTTCTTTCTCAAAGAACAAAGAACAAGAAATGAAGAATAAGAAAATTGAAGAACTCTTCCTCTCTTCTCTTCTCTCTCAAGACTTACTCTATAAGATTTCTCTTAGAAAAGATGTGCAAAAGCATTTTCATTTAAATAGCCAATCACTATGTTGTTAATTAGGGAATAAATAAGATATTTATTTTGCTTTTTACTTTAAGCTTAAATGGAAAAGACTAATTTACCCTTTATGGTTTATGATAACTTCTATTAAGCCTTATGTAGTTAAAAGACTATATTGACCTTTGTTACCTTTCTCTAACCCCTAAATCCATCATATGGGCCTTAGGGTTGGAGAAAATCTCTAACCCCTAAATTAGCTCTCTCTATTTCACAAATGGTCTTGGGCCATTTAGGATTTAGTCCAAAGTTCAAATTAATTCTTTTAACTCATCTATAGTTTTAATTAATTAAATCCTTCTTGTTTATATCATATATAAATTAGGATTTAATTAATAAGAAATCATTTTGGATTTAAACTTCAAGACATGCTAGGGTCTTTATAAATTTAATTACAAGTTCAATCCTTTTACCACTAATCAATTAACTAAACACTTTAATTAATTATTATGGCAAACCTTTTATCCTTGGAAGGTGAACGCTTTTGGGTGTGTGACTTTCTAGGTTCATGTCTAATTAGCAATGGGATTAAAAAAATAATTTTCTGTACTAATGTGAAATCCTTATATCACCCTTAGTCCCATAAGTCATGAGTGATGCCTAGCATAGCATATCATGACTACCTAATTAGAATGAATATGAGTGTTTAATCACTTATTCATTTCATGGACCATTGATCATAATTAATGTACACTAAAATTCCTTCATTACAAAATCCCAATCTTAGCTAGGGTAATGGATGTGTCAAACCCTAATATGCTTTGATCATATGTCTATATCTTGTTTCTAATTCTTGATAAAATCGATTCCTACTAGAGACCTTTTCTAGTGAATCTTTACTATCTTGCCCAAGGATTTGATTATCAAGAATAATCATATCGCATAGGATTTCTTCCTTATTTATTCAAGTTAATAAATTCTCTCTTGGCGATCACTTAACTCCATTCATAACTAGTTAAAACTATCACATAACATATACCAATACTTAAATAGCATTAGTATCTAAGTAGTAATAAATTCCAAATACCGATTAATGTGCCAAAATGCACACTAACAAACTGCAAGCGCGCAGGTCATTATCAAGTAATAAAGTAATGAGTATGAGTATCGTCTCTACGAGGATAGTATATAAGTACTAGCGCAAATTTTAACTATTGTCTAGTGAATAATTAAGATGAAGATTAATTCAAATAAGCTAAATTAACTAAGCTAATAAAAGAAAGCAAGTAAATGATATTGATGGCAATAATCTAGGCAAAGCTAATCTAGATATAAATCCCCCTAGTTGCTTATGCATATCAAACAATGGATTGAATTGGACTCTCACTAAATTAGATGAAAACCTTTCTCAAATGATTAAATCCCTAACTTCCTAAGTATTATAGGGGAATTTCTTCTCAACCTATAATCAAATAGGAGCAGCATTAAGTTCAAGAAATTAACATCCAAAGAAGTCTTATAGGTCATCTCTAGCACCCCAATCAACTCTCTAATCCCACAAGTGATCTATCTAAATTAGGGTATCTCTACTCGTACAATATAAAAACAATATCCAATAAACAAGCTAGCAATTGCTAATTAGAATAATAAGATTTATCATGAAAATAAAACAAGCAAAGATGAATTGATTAGTTTAAATCCTTCAATCTATATAATCAAAACTAGGGTTCATTACAAATATAATTAGTTCATATTAAAAGTGAAGAACAAAGATGCAAAAAATAAAAGAGGAAGAAATCTCAAACAGATCTTGAAGATATTCTTGGAAATCTTCTCTTCAATCTTCCACATCAACTTGAATCTTGATCTTTGATTTGATTAAGTCATAAATATCTTTAGCCTTCAAGCCTTTCCTATGACTCTAGGGCTTAAATGTCTATTTTTGCTATGTGGCGGCTCTTCCTTAAAATGCTGTCTGATCTAATTTATATTGCTGAATTTTAACCTCACACAGCTGGAGCCATGGCCGGGGTTCCAGCCGTGCCAACAATAGGGCCAAAGAACATATCTTCCCACAAGTGAAACCTCAGTCGTGCCTTCACCCGTGGGAGGCTACTGGATGAATTTCCAATTTGCTCTTATCACACGGCTAGAATCCCAGTCGTGGCTTAACCTATGGCAGCCCATGTTCTTTTAAAAGTCAGCATTTTGGCTTGGATCTTCACCATTATGGGTCACGTTTGGTTCATAGCATCATTTGGCATGGGATTAACTAAAAGAACTTTAGAAAAACACTAAACAAACAAATCAAACTCAATTTGAGGATAAAATACATTAAAAATAAGGGGCAAAGTGTAGTCAATTAAGTGCTTATCACCGATGAATGAGATACAGTGTTCCTCAAGTCAAAAGACTATATGTACAATTATGACCTAGATGATGATTTATTGACTAGCAATAAAACTCCATGTCATCATCATCTAATGTCACAGTTCAATCATGTATCATATGAATATCCACATGTTTATATCGACAACATTTGTCAAACAGTATGATGCTCACAGTCTCTATAATCATAAGTATCACATACTGATTATAGATTATAAACAGTCATAAGTATCACATACTAATTATAGATTATAAATAGAGGTGATGGACTTTCGAAATTAATGATGCCCATTCATTAATCCTATGACCATGAACATTTTAAAGTATTTGTTTAAGAGTGATCTGCCATCCAAATTCTCAACACTTGAGAATAGATCCTCTTTTGAAAAATACTTATGGACTTCAAATATATATTTAATATAATGGAACAATTTCATTTATAAACCTATATTTCATTATCATTTAGGGATAATGTTTTACATTTATATAACTTATACATAGCTCTATGGCATACCCTTTAACAAGAACAATGTTTAATAACTTGATGCATTTACATGTTCTTAAAGCTCTAAACATTTCAGACCGACCCCGTAAGGCACTAAGGGTTATTTAGTTGGTTGGTAGCCCTCATCTACTAGTTGGATAAAAGTTAAAAGTTAATATAGATAGATCATCTTTTGGATCCCTAGGAGTTTCAAGTGCAAAAGGTATTTTTAGAAATCATTGAGATTTTGCTCACTATTGCATTCCTTATCAAATTTCATTTGCTCTTGCAACAGAGATTCAAGTGGCCATATATGTAGTTTTTAAAGTCCAGGAGTTAAGTTGGACAACTCTTTGGTTGGATTGTGACTCCTTATATATGGTTAATCTTCTTTTGGACTCAAACATTGAAGTCCCATAGGAATGAAGAGCATAATGATCTTACTGTCTTGACCTTGTTCAGGAAATGAAATTCTTGGCTAATCCAATCTACTGGCAGGGAAACTCCATTGCTAACAAATTAACTAATGAGGGAACATATCTTGTAGCTCCAAAATGATGGTATACTTACCCACATTTCTGTGACACCCTTATTAATAGAGATTATTGTTGAAGTGAAAACTTTCATTTAGTGTTTTTGTTTTTTGGTTTTCCTCTATTTTAGAGATTGTTCATTCCCTTCTTTGTATTCTTTTCTTTTCATTTAATAAATTTGAGTTTAGTTCCTTTGGGGATCATCTCTGGGATGCCAACTTAGTTGCAATATCAGGTTGATATTTTCATGGTTCTATTCTCCATCTGTCACAACCCATCTTTAGAGCTGCGACAGTCATAGGGTTTGGGTAATCATAAGGGCATATTAAAATTACAGTTGTATAACAGCTGACATTAAGCATTTCCATTCATTTACAATTATCCTAAGATCACAACCTGCATAAAACTACACTCCCAAATAATTTTGTTCCTTATATCCTCAACTCCATTGTCACGACCCACTTTTTATTCATGACGGTCATAGGGTATAGGGAGACATAAAGTCACCTAAACCTATACAACCCCATTAACTTATTATTCTTTACTGTATACCGTGTTGAACCTTATCCCAAGATTGAAACCCAATTGCCTTTTCTTATTGCCAACTACTATTTTATCATTTTACATATTACCAAATATTCATTAATACCATTTTCATATTCATCATGTTTAATGTCTCATTTTGTATTTCATGTTATCATCGATGTGTTCAATACTTAATGTACTAGCGTAATAATAATTACAGTACAGTTTATAGTACATATAAATCCCATAACACATTAATACTTAACCTTCGGTAATCATGGAGCTCTAGATTAATAGTCTTCAAAGTCACATAACCAAAATTCATAGCACTTGAAATTAGCATAGCAATTTCCAAGTGGAGGAATGGAGCTTGGAATTTACTTTGTTGACTCATCAACATGACCTGAAAAATTTAAACAACTAAGGAATGAGGCAAAGCTCAGTGAGTAGATAATAATACAATATAAGGTGATTATATGGGTTATTTTCAGAATAGGCTCATCGTAACAGTGAAGTAATGTTAAAAAAAATTATCCTTACATATCAGTTTCTCATTTAAGATAGAAATAATATTCTTTAGCATAAATAATAAATTCTTGGAAGTGGTGTGCTTCCCACTTATGCATTAGTAAATTAGGTGAGTGGCAGCTAATGCCTTGCTCACTTAGCATATCACATTATGTAAGACTGATTAGGTCTTATAGGTAGGCGTTCCTCCCTAATAGAGGTTGGGTACTCTCGCCCTGCCTGTAGGCTTATACCAAGTGCACAAGGTCCGATATATTAGCCCACATCAAGAGGGTATTTCTACTTATCAATAGGCATCAATAGAAAGGCTTGTATGAAATTTACAATAAGGAATTCAATAGAAATATGCCAATATAAGAATAATTCTTATTAATGATCACTTTATGAAATCAAGGTGAAAGGGCTCACAATAGCCAAATGCCATAAAGAAATATCATCTCCAATGGCTTAACATTCAATAAGCAATTCATATTCAACATGGAATTGGAATATTTCAATGAAAATAGGCTAAAAAATAATGGTTCAAAGAATATGGCACATGTCATATTGTATTATTAAGTACTCTCCTTGGACTATTTTGCTCATATTTATGTATCCTTGCACTCTTAGACAATATCCTTATCCTTATCTTTAGATTTTCCACATTTTGCATTTCAATTACACATTAATCACTACCTTGTTATATCATTAATTTAAATTTAGTTTAACTTTATTAACACTTTTATTTTGTCCATTGTAGTACTAACTTATGGACTTAAGGTCGAGACACATTATACATGTACATATTACTAATTTTAACATTTAACCTTAGCTGCTTTCCAAATGGCCAAATATATCCACTTAAGGAAAAATAATTCATTTCCTCCTAATTTCACATTTCAACTTCATATTAGTCAATTAGAATCAATTTAAACAATTTCTAATATTCAATGGGATTAATTCCACTTTCACCTTCCAATTCGATAGATGAACCTAATTCAGTAAACTAGGGAAAAATTATTTCTTTCAATTGAATTTTGAAATTAGCATCATACAAATCATGTTACCCCATTCCTAGGCTTAATTGTCCCTTCAATTTCATAAATTCTAGTTGATGTGATGTAAAATGGTATGAATTTAGTGTTATTTCAAGTGCATTTTAGTTGCTTTTTAGGTATATCTTTAGTATATTATAATGCATTTTGTATTTTATTTCCTTAATATTTATTCTACTAATATTTGCTCAAGATATCTCCTTAACCTGATGGTTTTGAGAGTATTTTATAAGTTTTAGTAGGTTATGGGAGATATTGGAGGTTCCCAAAAGAGTCAAATATAAAAAGACATCAAATTTTGGAATTCACTAGTACCAAGTCATCACCAAGTGTGCTGACTCGGCACCCATGGCTGCTATGCCGAGTTGTTGAGTGGAGGATGAGTTGGTGCCAAGTCGGCACACACCAAAAGACAGGATCCTTTACGAATAGTCTGCAATATTTTGGTCATAACTTCCTCTACACAACTCAGATTGAAACGATTCAAGAGGCTATGGAAAGCTGATAAAAAGGCCTACAACTTTCATGAAGATCTATAAGTCTAATTTTGTTTGAACTATCCAAAATGTCCTTGAAGTTTCTAAAGCAGTTATTAAGTGATCTTTCATGAAGTATTGGATTCCTTGATAAAATGTTATGACTGTTAACTGTTCAAGGTCTTTAAATAGTTGAAGTATCTTCTATAAAAGGGATCTAGAAAATCAGAATACAAGTAGAGAGTATTGTATTAAGAAGCAAAAGAGATATCTTACAAGTTTTAGCACTTTCAAGTACAACACTTTGGGAAACTATTCTTGTAGCAAGGCTTCTAATCTTGAAAAGGGCTAGTAAAAGATTTCTATAACTCTTTCTTTACTTAATCTATTTTATTTCTTAATGATTGAATGTTTAACTTTCTTTTTATAAAATATCTAACAATGCATCAAGGCTAAAGTACTTGTGGTTAGAATTGCAATGCAAATTTAGTCTATGAACTTCATTTTGATATTTTGTTAATGAATGATTGATTTGGCTTCAATTAAGTTCTTAATAGTTGTTATATATGCTTGATCACCATATGTAATATGATAGTTAGGAATTTGCAATGAGAATTGGAATTCTTAATAGGAAAGTAATTGATGTCACTTAAGTTAAAAGATTAATTAGAATCTAGTTCTAAAGGGATAAAAAGAATTAACATTGAACTTCATGGTTTTTGTTTACATTTACATTGACATGAGAGTGTGTGTAAGTCTATTCAAAAATACCATTAATTGACTTAGAGATAAGCTTTTAAAGATTTCAGGTTAATTCTCCAATCAACTCATTCATAATCTTATTTTATATATATGTTAGAAGTTCATTGATTTAAATTTAATTTGTAATTCTAACCTGTTCTCTTTCTAGAAATTGTTTAATAACTTTGAATTATTTAGAATTTAGTGATTTGTAGTTAAATTAGTAGTTAATTAGTTACTCAAACTCCAATTATTCTTTGCCTATTCATCTTATTATTTGTTCGGTTAATAATAAATTCATCATTTTTTCCAGTGTTCGACCCCTTGCTCATCCTATATTTAGTCATAAGGACTAGGTTATAATAAATTGACCCATACCAAATTTGGCATCGTTGCCGAGGAATTTTGATAAGAATTTTTATTAACTTAAGATAAAGAAAGGTTGTTTTAGGCTTTTGTTAATTGTTTTTAAATGAGACGTACTCGTAGTTCCACTAGTATTTTATCTTTTGATCCTGTAATTGAATGATCTTTTCATCTATTACGCAGGAATCAAAATTTACAAAAAGTAGAAGAAAATAGACGAGTAGAGATGGCCGAAAGGAGAACTTTGGTAGACTTTGCTATGCCCGATGTTTCTAAAAATTCAGGAGGCATAGTGGCACCGACCATTGCTAACAACAGTTTTGAAATCAAGCCTAGCATCATTCAAATGATACAAAACAATCAATTTGGAGGCTTACCTGGAGAGGATCCACATGCTCATATTCTTACTTTCCTCAACGTGTGTGCAACCTTCAAAATTAATAACATTCCGAATGATGCTATAAGGCTTAGATTGTTTCCTTTCTCAGTAAGAGACAAAGCACAAACATGGCTTTCTAGTTTGCCAACTAATTCCATCACAACATGGGATCAGTTGAAGCAAGCCTTTCTTCACAAATACTTCCCACCCCACAAGACAGCGAAACTTCATTATGAAATTAGTACTTTCAAGCAAGGCAAGGATGAGACACTCTATACGAGTTGGGAGAGATTCAAAGAACTCCAAAGACAATGTCCTCATCATGGGTTGCCTGATTAGATGATTCCTCAAATTTTCTATAACGGGTTGATCGATGATGATAGGAACATTGTCAATGCAGCCTCGAGTGGAAAATGGATGAATAAAACAGCCTTAGAAGCAATTACTCTATTGGAAGAACTTGCATCTCAAGGATATATGGGTGACGACACAACTTTGGCAAGAGGTAAGGGAATCCTTGAACTTGATAGTATCAATATTTTGAATGCTAAAGTTGATGCCTTGATAAGCCTAATAAGCAAAGCACAAATAAATTCAGTGGAGAAATCTACATCAACTTGTGAGTTATGTGGCGATCATCACTCATACCATGAATGCAACTTAAGGACCAATGAAGATGTAAATTACATGCAAGAAGGTTTTAACCAAAGGTATGGACCCAATCCAAACAATTATAATTTTCAATGGAAGAATCATCCTGGTTTTTCTTGGTCTAATCCATCATCTCAACTTAACCCCCCATTCAACCCAAACACTAAACTATAAAATCCACCCGGTTTTCCTATGAAACTACCCCAATCTTCTTTAAATTCCCTTCCAGCAAAGTCTAATTTAGAAACCCTTATAGAACAATTTATTGGACAACAAATCACCACAAATAAACAAAATGAGGAGCAATTCAATCAACTCAACTCTAAATTTGATCAAATTGCTACTCATAACTGCATCCTTGAAACACAAATTGCTCAACAAGCATCTTCTACTTCCAAACCTATGGGAAAACTTCCTAGCCAACCAGAATTTGCTGCAAAAGAATCTTGTCAAGCAATTACTTTAAGGAGTGGAAAAGAGATTCGTGATTCATCTAATAACAAAGATAAGAAGGTAATATCTAATGATAGTAAGGAAAATGTTGCTAAAAATGATTCTAATAGCAAGAAAAATGAAAAGGAAGATACTTTTAATTCTAGCAATGAACCTAACATTGATTTGAAGGAAATTCCCTTTCCCCAAAGATTTGTTAGGCATAATTTAGATAAGCAATTTGGTAAATTCCTTAATCATTTAAAAGAAATTACTATTACTATACCTTTTATGGATGCTATTAGAGACATGCCAGCATGGGGTAAGTTTTTAAAAGATATCATAAACCATAAAAGCAAACTTGAGGATTGTGGTTTAGTTTCATTAGTTGAAGAATCTAAGGCTATGTATTCTAAAATTCCTCCCAAACTCGAAGACCTTGGTTGTTTCACTGTTCCTTCTATAATTAGTGAATCACACTTTGATAAAGTTTTGCGTGATATTAGTGCTAGTGTGAGTGTTATGCCATATTCCATTTACAAGAAATTTAATTTAGGAGATCTAAAACCCACCAATATATCTCTTTCCATGGCTGATAAATCAATTAAATATCCAATTGGTATATTAGAGAATGTTCTAGCTAAAATTGGAAAATTTGTAATTCCTGTGGATTTTATAGTATTAGAAATGGAAGAGGACCCTAAAATCCCAATTCTTTTGGGAAGACCATTTTGGAGAACCGCGCGAGTAGTAATTGATATGAAAAAGGGTAAGATCACTTTAGAGTTAAATAATGAAACTATGGTATTTGATATATTTAGGATGGTAAAGAATACACCAATAGAGACTATTAATATGGTTGAATCAGTTGACCCAATTAAAGAATGTGTTAATGAAGTAATACATGAATGCATTGGACAATAACCTATGTTAACTTGTTTAACACAAGAGGAAAATGGTAATATGGAGGTGAATGCTTGTGTAAAACTCCTAAAAGCAACTCCATATCTTAATTCGCATAGGGCTTCAAGGTTTGAACCATTGCAAAAAGAAGATGATGACAAGAATGAAAATCTTGTACTCAAACCTTTACCTTCCTCTATAAGGTATGCATTTCTTGACTCTAATTCTAATTTCCCTTTTATTGTTAATTCTGCTTTACCAATTGAAAACGTTGAAGCATTGTGCAATGTTTTGTTGAATCATAAGGGTGCTATTGGTTATTCCATTAATGACTTGAAAGGTTTAAGCCCAAGTATATGCATTCATAGAATTTCTTTAGAAGATGATATAAAACCTTCCATTGAAGGTTAAAAGAGGCTTACTCCTACACTTAAAGAAGTAGTAAGGAAAGAGGTAATTAAATTACTTAATAATGGAATCATACACTCTATTAGTGATAGCAAATGGGTTAGCCCTGTCCAAGTTGTCACTAAAAAGGGTGGCTTGACAGTTGTTAAAAATGAATCAAATGATTTAGTGCCTACTAAAACTATCACGGGATGGCGTATGTGTATTGATTATAGAAAACTTAATAAAGCAACAAAGAAAGACCATTTTCCTTTACCTTTTATTGATCAAGTCCTTGAGAGATTAGCAAATTTCTCTTATTTTTGTTATCTTGATGGTTTAAGTGGTTTTTACCAAATACCTATTCATCTCGATGATTAATCAAAGACCACATTTACATGTCCATATGGTACATTTGCTTTTAGGCGAATGCCTTTTGGACTTTGTAATGCACCGGCCACATTTCAACGATGTATGTTTTCTATTTTTAGTGACTTAATTAATGATTGTGTAGAAGTTTTTATGGATGATTTTAGTGTTTATGGAACTAATTTTTCCAATTGTCTAGAGAATCTTTCCAAAGTGCTTGACATTTGTAAAGAGCATGGACTAATGCTAAATTGGGAGAAATGTCACTTTATGGTACAAGAAGGAATCGTCTTGGGTCATAGAGTATCAAACAAAGGCATAGAAGTTGATCAAGCCAAGATTGAGGTCATAGCCAAATTGCCTCCACCAAAATGTGTCAAAGATGTGAGGAGTTTTTTAGGACATGCGGGGTTCTATAGAAGGTTTATTCGAGACTTCTCAAGGGTTGCCAAACCATTGTGCAATTTGTTAGCAAAGGAAGCACCTTTTGACTTTGATGATGCATGTTTGGAAGCTTTTGACAAACTCAAGAAGGCTCTTATAATGGCTTCGATTTTGCAACCACCTAATTGGGACTCGCCATTTGAAATTATGTGTGATGCAAGCAACTTCGCTGTGGGGGCTGTTTTGGGACAAAGGAAGGAAGGCAAACCTTATATGATCTGTTATGCAAGCAAGCTCTTGGATGATTCCCAAGTCAACTATACCACAACGGAGAAAGAACTTCTTGTCATTGTATATGCTTTTGACAAATTTAAAGCATATCTTGTTGGTCAAAAAGTAATTGTCTATTCAGATCATGCTGCTCTCAAATACCTTTTAAGCAAGAAAGATGCTAAGCCTCGGTTACTTAGATGGATTTTGATGCTTCAAGAATTTGATTGGGAAATTAGAGACAAAAAGGGTAGTGAGAATTTAGTCGCGGATCATTTGTCAAGAATCAATTTGGAAGATTTAAGAAAACAAGATGATGGGGTGCCTATCAATGAAATATTTTTGGGTGAACAACTTCTCCAAATTGCCACAAAAGAGATTCCTTGGTTCGCCGACATTGCCAATTATATTGTAAGTGGAATTTTACACTATGACATGGATCCTAGAAAGAAAAAGAAGTTTTTACATGATGCCAAGTTCTATTATTGGGAAGAGCCACTCTTGTATAAAAGATGTGGTGATGGATTGATTAGAAGATGTGTTCCTCAAGATGAAGTTCAAGATATTTTGAAACATTGCCATTCCATGGAGGTTGGTGGACACTTTGGCGCATCTAGGACAGCATCTAATGCACTTCAATGTGGTTTTTGGTGGCCTTCATTATTTAAAGATGCTAGAAATTTTGTTCTTGCATGTGATAGATGCCAAAGAATGGGAAACATCACTAAGAAACATGAAATGCCTATGAATGGTATCTTAGAAGTAGAAATTTTTTATGGATGGGGTATAGACTTTATGGGACCTTTTCTAAGCTCTCTTGGTAACAAATATATTCTTGTAATGGTAGACTATGTTTCCAAATGGGTGGAAGCAATTCCATCTATCACTAATGATGCCAAGGTAGTAAAGAAAATGCTTAAGAAGACTATATTCCCAAGGTTTGGTACCCCAAGGGCTCTAATTAGTGATGGGGGATCTCATTTTTGTAACTACATGATTGAATCATTATTGAAAAAGTATGGGGTGACTCATAAAATTGCAACTCCATACCACCCTCAAACTAGTGGTCAAGTAGAGGTTAGTAATAGAGAACTCAAATGGATTTTGGAAAGAACGGTTTATTCTTCAAGAAAGGATTGGGCATTAAAACTTGGTGATGCCTTATGGGCTTATTGGACAGCTTTCAAGACTCCCATTGGTCTTACATCTTACCAATTGATTAATGGGAAATCTTGTCATTTGCCGGTGGAATTACAACATAAGGCTTATTGGGCAACGAAGGCTTTGAACTTTGATTTCAAGAGAGCAAGACAAAAGAGGCTTCTTCAATTGAATGAATTGGAGGAGTGAAGGATGAATGCTTATGAGAATGCTAAGATTTATAAGGATAGAACCAAGCAATGGCATGACAAGCATATTCATCATAGGGAGTTTCATGAAGGACAACTTGTTTTATTATACAATTCAAGGCTTAAACTCTTTCCCGGTAAGTTAAAATCAAGATGGTCGGGTCCTTTTAAAATCATCAAGGTTTATCCTCATGGTGCAGTTGACATTGAAAATTCAAAAAGGGAAATTTTTAAGGTCAATGGTCAGCATTTGAAATCCTATGTTATTGGTGACCAGATGGGTATGAAAATAATTCACAATTAGAGGTTTGGGGACTACTTGGTGAACCTTCAGGTAAATATGATTATAAGTTAAAGTTTTCACCACCACCTAGTTCAAGCATTCCTATTGAATCCATCGAGCCATCGGGTTGGGGAGAAGAATTTGATGCTATTGACAATCAAGGAACAAAGAAGGTTCATACCCTACACTCTCAATCTTAACTTGGAATTTAAGGTATGATCAAACTATGGATCTTAGATTTAGCAAGGTATGATATTTACACATTTAGTTTATTTTTATTTTATTGTATATATTAGTTTTTATAATTTTTCTTATGTTTTTTTTCACAGAAATTAAATTAAAAAAATTAATTAAAAATAATAATAATAATAACACAGAAATTCATTGGTGCCGAGTCGGCACACTTCAACTAAGTTGGTGCCGAGTTGGCACCAATACCTGCTGTGCCGAGTTGCACCCGTCAACTAAACTCGTGCCGATTCGGCACACATGGAACACGTCCCAAAAATTTAGATTTTGCATCTTTTCAATTGCTGGGCCATCGGACTTCAATTTTTTTTTTTTTTTAAAACTCAAACATCACTATGAAAGAGCATATATTCCTTAGTCTCTTGGGAAGGGACATGAAAAGACTACACAACTTTATCTCTTTATAGTTAATTTTTCTTTTGTTAAAATTCTGCATTCTTTTCTTTTTCTTTCTATTTTTGTTTAACTCTTTCTTCATCTCCCTCTCTCTCACCTTTCTCTCTCACTTCTCATCTTCTCCAAACTTTAGTTTTCTTCCCTCTTTCTTAACCAAAACCCATTCCTTTTATCTTTCAAAAATTGCTTTACAAGATGGGTAGATCAAAAATAAATCTATCCTCATCTTCAGGGGGAAAGGAAGTTGCACAAGAGGAGGAAGAAGTTCTGGATATTGCACCACTATATAGAGCACCATTTCCAATTTTTCAAAAATGGGAAGGATAAAGGTATGAAAAATGTCTTCAAAGAAATGTTGTTGGTTTTAGGTTTCTTCCTCTTGATGTTGTTAGTAAAATGGGTTTTGATGAAATTTTGCAGAAATTTCTTAAACAAATAGGTCTTAAAACTTTGATTTCTTTAGAAAAGGACACTTATGTGCAACTAACACAAGAATTTTACTGCACTTTGAAATTGAATGATAATGATCCTCATGTGTTAGACTTTCGTATGCTAGAAAACCCATATCAATTGACTTATAATTTCATGAAAAAAGTGTTTGGTTTTTCTAAGGATGGAGTTTGTGAAATCCCTCGTGATTGGCATGCTAGTGAATATTGGAATGAATTAACCGATTTACCTCAATTTGATCCTAGGAAAGGCCATGCCATGTTCATTAAATATCATAAATTGTGGCTTTTGCATAAAATTCTTGCATGTCTTGTGTTTGGTAAATTGGAAGGAAATAGAGTCTCTATCCAAGAAATTTATTTGATGTGGTGTATTAGCATATGAAAAAGCAAATTTGTTGGACTTATTGGATTTTTAATAAGTTACTTGAATGTGCTAATAATAAAAATGGTCCTTTGACTCATGGTTATATTATTACTTCTATTGCTAATGCTCTTAAAATTTCACAAGCTTCTTTGGATTCCATGAGAATGGTGAGTATGGTTCGCCTTACTAAATCTGCTTTCACAAAAGGTGAGGTTATTTATCCTAACTTTAATTTAAGACATGCAAAAGATAGATCATGTTGAGTAGGAGTAGAGAAAAGCAAAGAGAGTAGCGAAAAAGGGTGAACATGAAAATCAAGGTGATGAACAAAGTGATGAACAAGGTGTTAATGTTGGTGGTACATCTACTACTGCTCCTATTGAAATCGGTGGAGGAAGTTCTCATGTGTCCCCCGACATGGCTATTTGGCAACAAATCCTTCAAAATCAACAAGCTATGAATATACAATTGGGACGCATGGATGCTAGGCAACAACAAATGGAGAGGCAACAATGAAGACTAGCTTACAAGATGGATCAATTTTTTGCTAGTAGTGGATATCAATTTGATTCTCCAGCCCCTTCACCATAAGTGGATTGAAAAATAAGCATTTCTAACCTTTCCCTATTTTTCTTTAATATATGTTGCCTATTTTTCTATGTTTTCTTCTTTTTGGGACACATTGGGGGCAATGTGTACTCTAAGTGCGGGGGAGGTTATATCTTGTTTAGTTTTTTTGTTCAACCTATTTTTTTAGTTTATAGGATTTAGTGTTCATGATCTATGCTACGATGCATCACCTCAAAATATTTTGAAATTTTTGAATACTCCTTCTAATTTTATATGATATAGTTCTAGTTTGGTTCATTATAACATTAAGGGTTAGAAACATTTAAGAATTGATTTATGATCAACTCCCCTTGCCTTAGTTGATTACATGAACTTCTTGTATAGGTTTGAGGGTGATTTGTTTGTCTTTGTTTATATCTTGAGAAGTTTTAATTAATTTGGACTAATGAATGCTTGCTTAAGTTTTAAGGGATTTTATTTTTAGTTTAGAAGAAATTAAAGCTAATACATACCTATGATTAGTCAATAAAGGATGAGGAATAAATAAAAATAAAAATAAAAATAAAAATGAAATGATATATAGGTTCCGAGTAAGTCGTGTACATTTGTGTTTGCTCCTCAATTGTATTCATTTGGAAAGGAATTTATATATGAAATAATATCCATACATGGCGGAAGTGAATGAGTAAGTCGTGCACGTTTGAGTATGCTCCTTAAATATGTTCGTTCAGAAATATTCACTTTTGTCATTCTAAACTTCACTTAAAAAAAATAAAAAAATAAAAAAATAAAAAAAAGAAAAGAAAAGAGAGAGACAAATTGTCACATCCCAACCTTATGAGATACGACGGTCCTAAAACATGTGGAGACATAAGGTCACCCACGCCCGTAGAACCCATTAACATATAACAATCATACCTAGGATCTTACCGAACCTCTTTCATTAACTCATTTAAAACATTTAGATAAATACTATAATTTGCGGAAGACTTAAAGTAAATCGTTACATAAAAATTCCATAAGGAAAGTAATATAAATCTCTATAAGTATCAATTAATATTCCCGGAGCATCTAAAGACAAGACTTCATAAACATAGTATTATTGATAACTCGGACAAGGAATTCCCCAAGCGAAGTAGGATGCTTGAGCCATCACCTTGCCTTCTCACATTTGCTCACCTGGAACCACACAAGGAAAAGGGGTGAGATAGATGATCTCAATGAGTAAACAAAAAGGCTCATTCATTATCACATATTCCTTTGAAAGGAAACACATAGCTTATACACATAGTTCATGGTTTATAACTCATGAATCAGGTTGCAATTTAAGCAAGGTTCAATTTAGCAAGTTTGTAGAAATCACACTTATAACACTTATAGAATGGAGACACTGCTCAATCTACTCTAAACACATCGAGGAGAGGTGGCCTTTGCCAAATTCCAACTCCCATCACTTATAAAGCATGAAACTGATCAGGCTCCATAGCTAGAATCGCCCCTTCTAGCTGAGGTGGATACACTACCCCTATCCATCAGGTTAAGACATGTGCACAGGTTCCGACGATTACTCGCATCGGCACGAGGATTCTGCATAAAGGGTAAAGGTACCATAGCTAGAGCTATTGGTAAACACAATTAACAATATCACATATGGCAATAATAACATGTATTTCAATAACAATAGTAGTTTGGCTTTCAACAATAACACAATGAAAGTGTAGTTCCAGAAAGAACACAAGTTAGGGTGTTTATCACAAAAATCTTCTCATCGGATAAGCAAACTAGTTTTGGACCAAATGTCCTTTGGCAACCCAAGCTTAACAAAGAAATCATGTTATAAAATGAAAATGGAAAGAACTTGGGTTTCAAAGCTCACAAAGGTTCACATATCAAAATATCACATTCTTAAAGCATAACATGATGTTGTTCACATTTGTAACAAGAACATTGCGTTTATTCACACTTGTATCAAAAGCATTGGGTTTGCTCACCTTGGGGTTCCTTTGCTCCTAGTACTCATAGTCCTCTTTGCACTTCTAAGGCTCCTTAAACTCTAACATAATATTTGATTTAATGCTTAGTATTTATTTACTCATGATGTTCCTATCCCATAACTACCCATACACATATAGCATACTCATTAGAGTTCACTCATAGGTGTACTCATCACTTAAAAGTCTTGCATACTTAGGCCTTATAGGCTCACATGAAAACACATTGCAATCATATCAATATCTTTTTAAGGTCATCACATTATCATTACCTCAATATCAATTCACTTATCAATTATCTTAGTTCACTTTACACTTCCATACATGTCAACTTTACAATTAATCCTTCAAACATCATGCTTAACTCTTATGATCTCTTTCACTTCATTAACTCATAACCATATATTCATCATTAAGTCATCATGACATCTAGTTCCAAATTCCTCAATCACATTTGCATTCTAACCACAATATGATATCAAGATACCTTAAGTATACCTTAAGTATACCAACACACATTTAAACTTATCTAGGATCATACCTTCAATTAACATGCAATTTTCATCATCTACTATACATACATACATGTCAACAATCATCAAAACACATCACATTAAATTTATAAACATTTGGACACAATGGTTCATGTAGGCCAAATACATATTTAAAGTGAAAAACCAAATTCTTCTTCTTTTCGTGTTTTCCGTCTATTTTAGAAATATGCAAAAACATGGTTTAAACCAAGATTTTTCATGTAAACATAACAAAAATCATTTTAGAACTCAAATCCATAAGAATCAGCCACTATTGGTGCCATTGATATATAAAAATTCAATCTTTTGCATTATAGTGCACAAAACATGAGTTTTCTTGTTTTCGGTATTTTCCAGTCATTTCAGAAATATGCAAACAGGTTGTTTAAACCATTATTTCTCATTCAATCATTGAAAGTATTAGTTTAGAACACATTATCTCACAAATCGGTGGCCATAGGTAAGGTTTATACAAAAAAATTCCAAGTTCAAAGGCTTAGGTGAAAAATCATGAGTTTCCGCGCTTTCCGCGCATTTCGTTTATTTCAGCGATAAATAGACACATGATTCAAATCATTATTTTTCATCTAACCAAAACAATTATCATATTAGAACATCAATTCACTCAAATCGGCAGCCATGTATTAATGAAAGAATAGAGTTTTCTAATTTCCAAATCCTAACACGAAAATCTTGAATTCCTTTGTTTTTTGAAACTTTTCAGTCATCATAGAAATATACAGAAATATTATTTCATGCAATATTTTTCATCAAAACAAATCAAAATCAGTTTAGAATGCAAATAGACACAAATTGCCCCCCCCCCCCCCCCCTATGATGTCTATGCAATAAAATTGTGATTTTAAGTTATAGAATTCACCTTTCGAGAAATCTTGCGGAAAGAATCGTGTTTTCGGTAGAAAATAAATTTTCTCTCCCAAACAGAATTGAATCTGTAGAAATCATTAATCAAACAATTCAAAATAATTTTCCCATAATTTATTTCATAGAAAACAGTTTAGAAATCGAAAGAGATTAAAAACTTACAATTACGGTCACGAAATCGCGAAACGGTAAAATGTTTTCGATATTTCGGTAGAGAGAATTATTTTGAGAGGTTTTTCTACCAGAATACAGAAAGAATGAGGGAGTGGCTGCTGGAAAACCCTTGCTGGCTGAAAATTTGAATATATATTAGGGTTGGAGTGGAATTTCCACTATTACCCTTAATGAAATAAGTTAGGAGCATTTTTGTGTAGTGGGCTTTTGGGTATTGGGCCTTTTTCTTTAAAATTTTGGCTGAAGTGTTTAAAAATAAGAATAATATTTTTCTTTTTATTTCTAGAGTATTTTCCTCAAAAATATTTATTTAAAAATATTTTAAAAATACCCATAAATTTATTTTATGCTTAAAAATTATTTTATGCATGAAAATTCATTTTATTTAAAATAATTTCTTTTATACAAGTGCATTTTATGTAAATCATTTATTTCACAATAGCAACACATATTATGCATATTAAAATTAATTTAATATGCCAGATACTCATCAATCACTTAGATCACAAGCATTCACACAAGCACACACTTAACCTTATAGATTCTAATTCAAGCAATTTATCACGAAAATTCCTAGGGTGGGTGTGGGTTGTTACACAAATTTTCCAAAAATGCCTTGAGATTGATTATGGGTATGTATGCTTTCATTTTTTCCTCAATTGTTTGAATAGTTCCCTTTTTGACTTGAGTTTGGTAATCAATTAAAAGAACTTGATAAATTCTCTTTATAATTTTTGACAAACAATCACCTTATTGCTCATATTAGTTGTGTCAAACTTTTTTATAGGCTTGTGGAGTTGTTTATGAAACTCTTCTTCTTTGTTTCTTTTCTTTAGGGTGTGATGACCCTTATTAGTGCTTTAACATTTGAATAAGAAGGAGTAATTTTTATGATTATATTTTTCCTGTCAACTTATGAAATTGCTTGAGGACAAGCAAAGTCTAAGTGTAGGAGAGTTTGATGTGATGTAAAATTGTATGGATTTAGTGTTATTTCAAGTGCATTTTAGTTGCTTTTTAGGTATATGTTTAGTATATTATAATACATTTTGTATTTTATTTCCTTAATATTTATTCTACTAATATTTTCTCAAGATATCTCCTTAACCTGATGGTTTTGAGAGTATTTTATAAGTTTTAGTAGGTTATGGGAGGTATTGGAGGTTCCTAAAAGAGTCAAATATAAAAAGACATCAAATTTTGGAATTCACTAGTGCTGAGTCTTCACCAAGTGTGCTGACTTGGCACCCATGGCTGTTGTGCTAAGTTGTTGAGTGGAGGATGAGTTGGTGCCGAGTCGGCACACACCAAAAGACGGGATCCTTCACAAATAGTCTGTAATTTTTTGGTCATAACTTCCTCTACACAACTCAGATTGAAATGATTCAAAAGGCTATGGAAAGCTGATAAAAAGGCCTACAACTTTCATGAAGACCTATAAGTCTAATTTTGCCATCTGGATTGTCAAAAATGTCCTTGAATTTTCTAAAGCAGTTATTAGGTGACCTTTCATGAAGTATTGCATTCCTTTATGAAATGTTATGACTTTTAACTGTTCAAGGTCTTTAAATAGTTGAAGTATCTTCTGTAAAAGGGATTTAGAAAATCAGAATACAAGTAGAGAGTATTTTATTAAGAAGAAAAAGAGAGATCTTACAAGTTTTAGCACTTTCAAGTACAGCACTTTGGGAAACTATTCTTGTATCAAGGCTTCTAATCTTGGAAAGGGCTAGTAAAAGATTTCTATAACTTTTTCTTTACTTAATCTATTTTATTTCTTGTTGATTGAATGTTTAACTTTCTTTTTATAAAATATCTAACAATGCATCAAGGCTAAAGTACTTGTGGTCAGAATTGCAATGCAAATTTAGTCTATGAACTTCATTCTGATATTTTGTTAATGAATGATTGATTTGGCTTCAATTAAGTTCTTAATAGTTGTTATATATGCTTGATCACCATATGTAATATGATAGTTAAGAATTTGCAATGAGAATTGGAATTCTTAATGGAAAAGTAATTGATGTCACTTAAGTTAAAAGATTAATTGGAATCTACTTCTAAAGGGATAAAAAGAATTAACATTGAACTTCATGGTTTTTGTTTACATTTACATTGACATGAGAGTGTGTGTAAGTCTATTCAAAAATACCTTTAATTGACTTAGAGATAAGCTTTTAAAGATTTTAGGTTAATTCTCCAATCAACTCATTCATAATCTTATTTTATATACATGTTAGAAGTTCATTGATTTAAATTTAATTTGTAATTCTAACCTGTTCTCTTTCTAGAAATTGTTTAATAACTTTGAATTATTTAGAATTTAGTGATTTGTAGTTAAATTAGTAGTTAATTAGTTACTCAAACTCCAATTATTCTTTGCCTATTCATCTTATTATTTGTTTGATTAATAATAAATTCATCTTTTTTCCCAGTGTTCAACCCCTTGCTCATCCTATATTTAGTCATAAGGGCTAGGGTATAATAATTTGCCCACATCACTAGTTCAACTTCAAAATTCCTTAATTAGTCCATAAACCCTAGAATTTTGGGAAAATCATCAATTTTCCATCCAAATCTCAAATTGTTCATAGATTCATCAAAATAATACTTAAACAATCAATTCCGTCAATTAATTGAAATTGAATTATTTTAATTCATAAAACCCTAACTTGTCCCACTTATGACAAATTTGGGAAAAATATATAATTCATTATAAAATCTTTAAATTAATCATTGATATATAAAATTGGCATGATGATGATCCTATATGATCAATCAAACATCAAAAATAAATATTAGAACATAACGTCCCCCTTTTAGCTAAGTTTATACCTTTAAAATTTTCAAATCTCAGACCAAACTTCTATAATTCACTTTGACACTTCCAAAATATTTTTCTCCACCCAAAACAACCATAGATACCTTCAAATAAAATTTAGGACACTTCCTTCACATTTCATATGTTAGGTCAAACCATGCTTCTTAGTGCACTTAGATGAGTTTCGTGCTTTCCTTGTTTATTTTCTCATTCAAGCCTGTTTGCCCTTATGCACCAAGAAAGGGAGTTGAATTGGTGGAAAATTAAAAAATGAATAGAAGGAGATAGGGAAGGAGAATGAACACGATCAATTTTATAGTGGTTCATGTATTAACGAACCCTACATCCACTCCCTAATCTCAATTGGGTATTCTACTACTAGATGATGCTTACAAGGAGTTTTAAGCTCACTCCAAACTTATAATGTGTTTTCAATGGCTCACACAGAACCCTTACAAGTGTTTTCCTTAGGCTCACACTTAAACCTATACAAGAGTTTTCTAATGGCTCACTCTCAACCTAATAATATGTGTTTTCAAGGCTAACGCTAAACCCTTTGAGCCATTAATGCTCTTATAATAGCCAAATGATAACAATTAAGACGTAAGGCTTTAAGAATTAAAATTGCAAGAGTTTGGCTTAAATGAAAGTTGTTGGATGCTTTATGAGGGTCTTTAGAGGGGGTATTTATAGCTTCTTCCCTCCAAATTCCCGTTACAAATAGATACCAAGAAGGATCCTCATAACAGCCACAATATCTTGCATTAAATGCACTGTCAAAGCTGGATCATGGTCACTAAGCATTTTCGCAGTCGCAACTCCATTTTCACAGTCGCGACTAGTATTTGAAGCTCACGATCTTCATAATTCACAATGGCTATATCGCACATGGCATCTTCTCATTGGTTTTTTAACTATCCATTGGAAGCTTTGAATGCTGTATGAATTTCATGGTCGCGACTTCTAATTCGCAGTCGCTAATCATGGATCGCGCCCTTAGTTGTGGTCGCGACGATTCTCTTTAAGTCTCAAAGTTGAAAAATGAACAATTTTCCTTCTGATTGTCTTGGTCACGAAATCATAGTCGCAGTCGCGATTTAGTGGTCACTATTGCGACTTTTCTATCTTGGGCGCGACTCAGAAGTCAACTTATATACTTTGGGAGATTTTGATTTCCTTTCAATTTTAATCAATAAATATGATATATTCTAAAAAATTTCAATCAATGAATATGATATATTCTACAAAACAAACACTTGAACGAACATTAGATGGCTTTCAATTTGATTGACAAGATCAAAATGGAGATTGACTAAGTTTTGAAATAACTTAGGTCAACAATCTCCCCCTTTTTGATTTTGATAATCAATTGAACTTAAATATAAAATAGAAGTTAAATGTAAAATAACATTCAATTCATCAAGAGTTTTCGCCCCTCAATTTATGCAACAAATGACAAAAAAATATAAAATGGAGAACATATTGTCAAAGTTATAATCATATTCTCAAAGTTATAATCAAGTGATGTTTATTTGAGTTTATTTAAGTTCTACGTTTCTCCCCTATTGGCAACATCAAAAAGAAATATAGAAAAAAATATTGCAAAGGGAACAAAACAAAGAATAAACAAGATAAAAATAGAGAAAATAGATAATTGTATTAATTTGAAATTGATAATGCCATACTACAATGCATGAAAAAACATAAGGAATAAAATTTGAAACAAAGCAAAATAAACAAAAGAAATAAGAAATTTTAAAAAGAAAATCTAAGATTCTACTCCATCTTTGGGTTCCTCTTCTTCTTGATGTGGGGCCTCTTCTTGTGTCTCCTCCTATTCTTCTTTACTAAATTGCCAATCTTGGAGGTTGCATTGAGGAAGACCCATGTGATCTTGCATATCAAATATGTCTTGGTGAATGTGGTCTAAAAGAGAGAGTCTTCTCAAGACTTTTTGAAGCAGTCTATTAGTCTCATCTTGAGGTTGAGATGGAGGGACAATAGGTGCTATTTGGGGTTGTTCCTCTTATAGTTGACTAGGTTCACCTACCACCACTCTTGATCTTTTCCTAGTCCTCTCTTGGATCCCAACATCTCCAAAAATATAATCATATTTCCCTTCCTTTTCTCTCAATCCTTCGCATTGATCATTTATTGAAAGTCAATAAGGGATTTTTTGATTAGTCTTTGAAGAATGGCTATGTTGGGTGGAGTAAGAGCCCCAACATGTTTGGCTATTGTAGAAATGTGGGAAGAGAGGAGAATGGTGCCCCTTTTTTTTGAAGAAAGGTTAAGAAATTAGTCTACTAGAAACCTAGCGATTTGGATTGGTTTTCCCTTAACAAGACCATAAAGGAAAAAGACATCTTTTTGGGAAACCTTTTCATTTCCATCCCCTCTAGCATTTATGGTGAGGGTGACAATCTGATGAAGAAGCCAAAGAGAAAGTGTTTTGATGTGTTTGGCTAGTGAGGATTTTGGATTGAATTTGGATTCAATGGAAATTTTGGTCCAAAAGGAGTTGAGGTGAAGGGAGAAATCATTGATGGTGCAGGCACCCTCAATTTAGAGACCAAAATGTTAGCAAGATCACTAAGAGAAAGCTCATAGAGGTGACCAAAAAATCAAAAATTGATGGCATAATGGCCATGGGTAGGATGAAGTTTTTTATGGAAAACTACGGTGGCAAGGAATTCCCTAGTTAGCTCATCATACCCATCTTCATCTACAAAAACAAACATTCCCCATTCTAAATTTTTTAGGTAGCCAATGATGCTATCCTCAATTCCTAAAGTTTTAAGACACACTAAGGAAGAAATTTTGGAGGGTAAGATTATTTTCTCTTGAATACTAAGAAAATTTTGTTTTTCCTCTTGTGTAATACCCCTCATGAGTTCTTGAGGAGAGGGTTAAGAGGAGGTTTGGACTTCTTTCCCTTTTCTAAAGGGTCTTCTAAAAGCCATGGATGGGGAAGTGGATGGAGAATGAGAAGAAAATTGAAAGTAAAATGAGAGAAGAGTTGGAGAGAGTAAGGTTTTAGCTTAGAAAAGAGTTTGGAGATGTTTGAGAATAGTTAAACTTGAAATAGGAGGGTATTTTTAGGCAAAAAAAAGGCTACAAAATAGTTAAAAATGGCTAGTTTTTGCATTAAATTGATTTTTGCCCGTTGAAAAATGGCTAGTTTTAAATGTTGCTAAAACTTTATTTCGCGACCGCGACTACCTAGTCGCGACCGCAAATTTTGAAAATATCAAAAATCACGTCCAAGATTTTCTTATCACGAGCAAGATTTTGGAACTCAAAGATAACGGCTATCAATTTTAAATTTCGCGACCACGAATTTTATGCCACGACTGTGAAATTTAAAAAGACAGAAATTCTTAAAGGAATTTGAATGCAATGCAATTGGCATTGTAGTTCAAGATTAAAATGAATATAATTATATATTCAACAAACTATGATAAAATAAATTATTGAAAATTAATTTCAAGCAATTTGGATCAAATATACCAAAAATCAACTAGAAATATACCAAAATACAGTAAGTCAAGTAATTGAGGTTAAATATACAAAAAATCAATCATAAAGAAACCAGCATGCAACCAAAATGCAAAAGGTAAAAAAAATTTAAATTTAAATGACTTAAGGATCACCTCAATTCAAGAATTTAACAGAGTAAAAAGTGAAAGATAAATGTCATAACATGCATAAAATTTTAATGCAAATGAAAAACTTTATGTAATTTTGAAAATCTAAGGCAAGGAGCTCTCATCAAGCATGCCAATTTCCCTTTTTATGAAATTTAATCTTTCTTCATTTAGGGGTTTTGTGAAAATATTAGCAAGTTGGTTAGTTATATCAATAAATTTAACACAACATCACCATTTTGCACATGATCTCTCAAGAAATGATGCCTAATGTCTATATGCTTACTCCTAGAATGTTGGATGGGATTTTTGGAAAGATTTATGGCACTTGTGCTATCACATTTGATGGGAATATGATTAATCACTTGACCATAGTCCTTGAGTTGTTGTTTCATCCAAAGAACTTGAGTGCAATAATAACCCGCTGCCACATATTCTGCTTTGATAGTGGACAAGGCTACCGAAACTAGTTTCTTGCTAAACCATGAAACTAAGCATTCACCAAGAAAATGACAAGTTCTGGAAGTACTTTTTCTATTAAGCAAGCTACCGGCATAATCTGCATCCATGATGTTCATGATGTTCATTTAAAGACATGATTAGGAAGTTCATGATGTTCAAAACTAGGGGGTTGCTCATCATAAACTTCCTCCTCAATAAATCCATTTAAAAAAGCACTTTTAACATCCATTTAAAAAATTTTAAAATCCATATGACATGTATAAGCAAGTAAAATTCTAATAGCCTCTAATCTTGCTACTAGAGCATAAGTTACATTATAATTAATGCCTTCCTCTTGGTTGTATCCTTTGGCAACCAATCTAGCCTTATCCCTAGTGATGAAACCATGCTCATCTAACTTATTTCTATAAACCCATTTACATCCAATAATGGGAAGATCTTTGGGTTTAGGAATAAGTCCCCAAACTTTGTTTCTCTCAAATTGGTTGAGTTCCTCTTGTATAGCAATCACCCAACTCTTATCATTAAGAGCCTCATCGATGGTCCTTGGCTCAATTTGAGAAACAAAAGCAAAATTATTATCTAAAGCTTTATAATGAGATCTAGTACTTACATCCTTAGATGGATCACCTATGATTTGCTCCTTAGGATGATTCTTGGGGAATCTTGATATGATGCAAATTGGTTTAACTAAACTAATGAAAGAATAATTTGTTTTGTGTGTGCATGCATTCATTTCATTATATAAATTAGTGCATTTAACTTTGTTTTTAAGTTTTGAAGTGTTTCTTAGCAAATATCAAGTTTAAAAGGTGTAATGCTTAAAGAAGGAGGCTTTTGCAAGGCTAAAACAAAGAGACAAGACCGTGCCGACTCATCCCAGGCTATCATGAGTCATGATAGTGGTCTTCTATGCCGACTAGTGAGTGTGCCCATTAGTGACAGCAGCCTATGGTGCCGAGTCATGCTCCCCCTATGCCGAGTAGTTACAGCACCCTTTCATGACATCTCTTCACAAACACTCCTTTTTGTAAAGGGCATCACTTAGGACACCTTGAGGCTTATAAATACATGTGTTTGGCCTCACATTGAGAGATGTTAAGTTAGTGTTTGATAGCTTTTAATTACAAATACTTAGTGCAAATTCAAGTGAGATAATTAGTCTAAGATTGAAGAATTTTCAAGAGGTTCAAGGAAGCATTCAAAGGCTACTTTCTATAAAGTAATTTTTTGAAGGAGTGAAGAAAACATCATCAAATTTCCTTTCCCTTATCTTTTTGGCTTGTTCCATTGATGTTCTACTTGTCTTCTTGTCACTACTTTGTCATTAACACTATGGAATTACACTAAAATTGCAATGAAGTTTTGATTTTAACTACTTTATTTTCTATGTGCATTGAAAGATTTAATTTCAATTGAGTGCTTAATTATGTTGTGTATACTTGATCACCATATATAACTTGTTAATCAATTTATTCACAACAAGAGTTGGGATAACTTGATGGAAAAAGCAATTGAAGTTACTTAGGGGTTAAGATAATACTTGGAGACAAGCAATCCACTCTAAGGGGATAAAAGGAAATGGCATGAAATTGAATGGTTTTGTTCAATCTCTATAATGACATGAGAATGCTTATACACTCTAGATCAAAATACTTTTAATTGATAATTAGAATTGCTTTTAAAAACTTTAGGTCATGTTCTCAATCTTTGCATGCATATAACTCTTATAACTAAAATCAATCCGGATTTGTAATTCTAATAACTAACATTCTTTATTCATAATTTACGATCATAATAATAGAATTTAGTTTAGATATAAATCCCTTTTTAATATTGTGTGCCTATCCATCTTAGTATCTATTTGGTTAATATAAGATTCCTCAAATTCCCTGAGTTCGACATCCTACTTACTCTATATTTAATCCTGAGGACTAGGGTTACAATTTGATGCGCATCAAATTTTGGTGCCGTTGCTAGGGAAATTGATTTGAATTTTGTTAATTTATAATAGTGAAAAGTTGTTTTAGGCTATTGTTTTCTCATTTGATTTCATATTTTAATTTCTATTTTGTTTCTTTCTTATTTAGTTAAATATAAGACATAGTAAAAGTTCTAATGACCTTTCACCAATTGATCCTAAAATTGAATGAACTTTGCATACTTTACATAGGGATCAAAGACAAAGAGAAGAAGATCAACACAACCTTGGTGAAATGGCTGGAGAAAGACAAACGTTAGGCGATTTTGCTATGCCCGACATCACAAGCAGTTTAGGAGGGATTGTGGCTCCTTCCATTACAAACAACAACTTTGAAATCAAGCCAAGCATCATTCAAATGGTGCAAAATAATCAATTTGGTGGTTTGCAAGGGAAGGATCCATATTGTCACATCCCAACCTTATGAGATACGACAGTCCTAGAACATGGGGAGACAAAAGGTCACCCACGCCCGTAGAACCCATTAATATATAACCATCATGCCTAGGATCTTACCGAACCTCTTTCATTAACTCATTTAAAAATATTTAGATAAATACCATAATTTGTGGAAGACTTAAAGTAAATCGTTACATATAAAATCCATAAGGAAAATAATGTAAATCTCTATAAGTATCAATTAACATTCCCAGAGCATCTAAAGACAAGACTTCGTAATATAGTATTATTGATAACTCCGACAAGGAATCCCCCAAGCGAAGTAGAATGCTTGAGCCATCACCTTGCCTTCTTACAATTACTCACCTGGAACCACACAAGGAAAAGGGGTGAGATAGATGATCTCAATGAGTAAATAAAAAGGCACATACATTATCACATATTCCTTTGAAAGGAAACACATAGCTTATACACATAATTCATGTTTTATACCTCATGAATCAGGTTGCAATTTAAGCAAGGGTTCAATTTAGCAAGTTTGCAGAAATCACACTTATAACACTTATAGAGTAGAGACTATACTCAATCCACTCTAAACACATCGAGGAGAGGTGGCCTTTGCCAAATTCCAATTCCCATCACTTAGAAAGCGTGAAGCTGATTAGGCTCCATGGCTAGAACTGCCCCTTCTAGCTGAGGTGGATACACTACCCCTATCCATCAGGTTAAGACCATGTGCACAGGTTTCGATGATTACCTGTATTGGCACGAGGATTCTGAGGTACCATAGCTAGAGCTATTGGTAAACACAATTAACAATATCACATATGGCAACAATAACATGTATTTCAATAACAATAGTAGTTTGGCTTTCAACAATAATACAATGAAGGTGTAGTTCTAGAAAGAATACAAGTTAGGGTGTTTATCACAAAAAAATTCTTATTGGATAAGCAAAATAGTTTTGGACCAAATGTCCTTTGGCAACCCAAGCTTGACAAAGAAATCAAGTAAAAATAAAATGAAAAGAACTTGGGTTTCAAAGATCACAAAGGTTCACATATCAATATATCACATATCATAAAACACAACATGATGTTGTTCACATTTGTAACAAGAACATTGCGTTTACTCGTACTTGTATCAAAAGCATTGCGTTTACTCACCTTGGGGTTCCTTTGCTCCTAGTACTTGTAGCCCCTTTTGCACTTCTAAGGCTCCTTAAACTCTAACATAATATTTGATTTAATACTTAGTATTTATTTACTAATGATGTTCCTATCCCATAACTACCCATGTACATATAACATACACATACACTTAGAGTCCACACACAGGTGTACTCATCACTTGCACATATCACGTTGACTTAAAAGTCTTGCATATCTAGGCCTTATAGGCTCACATGAAAACACATTGCAATCATATCAATACCTTTTTAAGGTCATCACATTATCATTACCCCAATATCAATTCACTTGTCAATTATCTTAGTTCACTTTACACTTCCATATATGTTAATTTAACAATTAATCCTTCAAACATCATGCTTAACTCTTATGATCCCTTTCACTTCATTAACTTATAACCATATATTCATCATCAAGTCATCATAACATCTAGTTCCATATTTCCCAATCACATTTGCATTCTAACCACAATATGATATTAAGATACCTTAAGTATACCTTAAGTATACCAAAATGCACTTAAGCTTATCTAGGATCATACCTTCAACTAACATGCAATTTCATCATCTACTATACATACATTCATGTCAACAATCACCAAGACACATCACATAAAATTTATAAACATTTGGACACAATGGTTCATGTAGGCCGAATGCATCATTAAGGTGAAAACCAAATTCCTCTTCTTTTCGTGTTTTCCGTCTATTTCAGAAATATGTAAAAACTTGGTTTAAACCAAGATTTTTCATGTAAACATAACAAAATCATTTCATTTTAGAACTTAAATCCATAAGAATCGGCCACTATTGGTGCCATTGATATATAAAAATTCAATCTTTTGCATTACAGTGCATAAAACACGAGTTTTCTTGTTTTCAGTATTTTCTGGTCATTTCATAAATATGCAAACAGGTTGTTTAAACCATTATTTTTCATTCAATCATTGAAAATATCAGTTTAGAACACATTCTTTCACAAATCGGCAGCCATAGGTAAGGTTTATACAAAAAAATTCCAAGTTCAAAGGCTTAGGTGAAAAATCATGAGTTTCCGCGCTTTCCGCACATTTCATTTATTTCAGCGATAAACAGACACATGAGTCAAATAATTATTTTTCATCTAAACAAAACAAATATCATATTAGAACATCAATTCACACAAATCGACAACCATGTATTCATGAAAGCATAGAATTTTCAAATCCTAACACGAAAACCTTGAATTCCTTTGTTTTTCGAAACTTTTCGGTCATCACAGAAATATGCAGAAATATTATTTAATCCAATATTATTCATCAAAACAAATCAAAATCATTTTAGAATGCAAAAAACTACAAATTCTTCCCCCCCCCCCCCCCCCCCCCCCCCCCCCGCCCTCCCCCCTTATGATGTTTATGCAATAAAATTATGATTTTAAGTTATAGAATTCACCTTTGGAGAAATCTTGCGGAAAGAATCATGTTTTCAGTAGGAAATAAATTTTCTCCCCCAAAAATTCACTCAAACAGAATTGAATCTATATAAATCAGTAATCAATAGTTTAAAATAATTTTCCCATAATTTATTTCATAGAAAACAGTTTAGAAATCAAAAGAGAATAAAAACTTACGATTACGGTCACGAAATCGCGAAATGGTAAAGTGTTTTCGATATTTTAGTAGAGAGAATTATTTTGAGAGGTTTTTCTGCCAGAATATAGAAAGAATAAGGGAATGGCTGCTGGAAACCCTTCTTTGGCTGAAAATTAGAATATATATTAGGGTTGGAGTGGAATTTCCACTATTACCCTTAATGAAATAGGTTAGGAGCATTTTTGTGTAGTGGGCTTTTGAGTATTTGGGCTTTTTCTTTAAAAATTTTGGCTGAAGGATTTAAAAATGAAAATAATATTTTTCTTTTTAATTTTGGAATATTTCCCTCAAAAATATTTATTTAAAAATATTTTAAAAATACCCATAAAATTATTTTATGCTTAAAAATTGTTTTATGTATGAAAATTCATTTTATTTAAAATAAATTCTTTTATGCAAATGCACTTCATGTAAATCATTTATTTCACAATAGCAACACATATTATGCATATTAAAATTAATTTAATATGCCACATACTCATCAATCACTTAGATCACTAATTTTCCACACAAGCACACACTTAACCTTATAGATTCTAATTCAAGCAATTTATCACGAAAATTCCTAGGGTGAATGTGGGTTGTTACATTCTCCCCCCTTAAAGAAATTTGTCCTCAAATTTAAACCCTTACCTAGTTACTCTTGAAAAGCTGAGAATGCTTCTGTCGCATTTCCTCCTCCGCTTCCCAAGTGCATTCATCTATCCCATGATTTCGCCTCTGAACCTTAATCATAGGTATCTCCTTATTTCTTACTTCTTTACTTGTCGATCCATAATAGCTATTGGTGACTCCTCATAGGATAGTTGTTCATCTACCAAAATGTCTAGAGGTAAAAGAATGTGCGATGGATCCGACAATATTTCCTTAACATGGAGATGTGGAACACTGGGTGTACATGCGCCAAAGTTGGAGGCAGGGCAAGTCTATAAGACACTTCTCCAATCTTATCTAAGATTTCGAAAGGTCCTATGAAACGAGGTGATAACTTTCTTTTCTTGCCAAATCTCATAACTCCTTTCATTGGCAAAACCTTTAAGAACACGTGATCTCCCACGGCGAATTGGACTTCCTTTTGCTTAGGGTCCGCGTAACTCTTTTGTCGACTGAATGCCGTCTTTAGTCTATCTTGAATTATTGGTACCTTCTCAATGGTCTCCTTAAGCAATTCGGGCATTTCTATATGCTTGTCTCTAGGTTCAATACAACAAATCGGAGAATGACACTTCCTCCCATACAATGCTTCGTATGGCGCCATGCCAATGGACGAATGCTAGCTATTGTTGTAGACAAATTCAATCAGGGGTAAATACTTATCCTAGCTACCACCAAAATCCAAAACACACATCCTTAGCATTTCCTTGAGTGTCTGAATCGTTCTTTCAAACTGGCCATTCGTTTAAGGGTGAAACGCCGTACTAAAATCTAATTGCATTCCTAACGCTTCTTGTAACTTCTGCTATAACCTTGAGGTGAATTGAGTTCCTCGATCGGAGATGATAGAAATTGGCACTCCGTGTAGTTTCACGATCTCATCTATATATAACTACGCATACTGAGCTGCAGAATAAGTAGTCTTAACTCCTAGGAAATGGGCAGACTTAGTCAATCTATCTACTATGACCCATATAGAATCATATCCTTTAGGGGTTCTAGGTAAGCCAACAACAAAATCCATAGTGATGTGCTCCTACTTCCATTCGGGTAGTCGAATCTCTTGTAGCAATCCTGAGGGTCGTTGATGTTTGTACTTGACTTATTGGCAAGTCAGGCAGGATGCTACAAACTTAGCTACATCTTTCTTCAGTCCAGGCCACCAATAATTAGCTTTCACATTATGGTACATCTTGGTAGTTCCAGGATGAGCACAGTAAGGTGTCTGATGTGCTTCCTTCAATATCTTTTCCTTTAGTCCATCCACATCAGGCACGCATACTCTATTCTTACATTTTAAAACTCCATTGACTATCTCAAATTCAGGGTTCTTTCCTTCTCTCATCTCATCCTTCAACTTCATCAAGTATGGATCTCTATCTTGCGCATTTCTTATTTCTTCCATTAACTTAGATCTCACTTGGAAATGAGCCAATAGAACTCTTGATCCTCTAATCTCCAGTTTCAATCCTTGATTAAACATTTCCTTTAGTTCCTTCACAATCGGCCTTTTTCTCACATCCACATGGGCTAGGCTTCCCATCGACTTTTGACTCAAGACATCTGCCACTACATTTGCCTACCCGGCATGATAGAGAATCTGACAGTCATAGTCCTTCAATAGTTCAATCCATCTCCTTTGTCTTAGATTGAGGTCTCTTTGGCTCAGGATATGTTGAAGACTCTTATGATCCGTGTAAATCTCACACTTCATCCCATACATGTAATGTCTTCAGATATTTAAAGCGAACACTACCCTAGCTAATTCTAAATCATGAGTAGGGTAATTCAATTCATATCTCTTTAGTTGTCGTGATGCATAGGCAATGACTTTTCCTCTTTACATCAGAACACACCCAAGTCCTACTCTTGAAGCATCGCAATAGACTGTGAATCCTTCTTCTCCTTCAAGTAATGTCAAAACTAGTGTCGATACCAAACACTCTTTGAGTTTCTAAAAACTCTTCTCATAGGACTCTTCCCAATTGAACTTAACTTGTTTTCTTGTCAACTTGGTCAATGGGGCTACTATCTTAGAAAAGTCCTGCACGAATCTACGATAATATCCCGCCATGCCCAATAAACTTCGTACTTTAGAAACTATTATGGGCCTCAGCCATATCACTACTGCTTCAACTTTCTTAGGATCAACTTGAATTCCTTCCTTACTTACTACATGTCCCAGAAAGTTGACCGACTCCATCCAAAACTCACACTTAGATAATTTGGCTTAGAGTTGGTGATCACGTAACGTTTAAAGTACGATGCTCAGATGTTCTTCATGTTCCTCTTTATTCTTCAAATAGATTAGGATATCATCAATGAATAGAATCATGAACTTTTCAAGGAATGGCTTGAAAACTCAATTCATCGAGTCCATGAAAGCAGCAGGAGCATTCGTCAAACCGAATGGCAAAACCATGAACTCGTAGTGTCCATATCTAGTACGGAAAGCAGTCTTGCAGATATCTTCTCCTCAAATCTTTAGTTGATGATAGCCAAACCTTAAGTCAATCTTGGAGAAGTGACCAGCTCCTTGTAGTTGATCAAAAAGATCATCGATCCTCAGCAACGGGTATCTATTCTTCATAGTGACTTTGTTGAGTTGACGATAGTCGATGCACATTCGAAATGATCCATCTTTCTTTTTCACGGACAATACTAGAGCACCCTATGGGGAACTGCTTAGTCGAATGAAGCCTTTATCAAGCAGGTCATGCAATTGCGTCTTTAACTCCTTCAGCTCTATTGGTGCCATATGATATGGCGGTATCGATACTGGTTACATATCGGGTAACAATTCGATGTTGAACTTGATCTCACGATCAGGGGGTAATCTGGGTAAATCTTCTAGTAAGAATCGGCCACTATTGGTGCCATTGATATATAAAAATTCAATCTTTTGTATTACAATGCACAAAACACGAGTTTTCTTATTTTCGATATTTTTCAGTCATTTCAGAAATATGCAAACAGGTTATTTAAACCATTATTTTTCACTCAATCGTTGAAAATATCAGTTTAGAACACATTTTTTCACAAATTGGCAGCCATAGGTAAGGTTTATACAAAAAAATTCCAAGTTCAAAGGCTTAGGTGAAAAATCATGAGTTTCCGCGCTTTCCACGCATTTCATTTTTTTCAGCGATAAACAGACACATGATTCAAATCATTATTTTTCATCTAAACAAAACAAATATCATATTAGAACATCAATTCCCACAAATCGGCAGCCATGTATTCATGAAAGAATAGAATTTTCAAATTTCCAAATCCTAACACAAAAACCTTGAATTCCTTTGTTTTTCGAAACTTTTCGGTCATCACAGAAATATGCAGAAATATTATTTAATCCAATATTTTTCATCAAAACAAATCAAAAATCATTTTAGAATGCAAACAAGTACAAATCGTGCCCCCCCCCCCCGCCAATGATGTTTATGCAATAAAATTGTGATTTTAAGTTATAGAATTCACCTTTGGAGAAATCTTGCGAAAAGAATCGTGTTTTCGGTAGAAAATAAATTTTCTCTCCCAAAAATTCACTCAAACAAAATTGAATCTGTAGAAATCAGTAATCAATAGTTCAAAATAATTTTCCCATAATTTATTTCATAGAAAACAGTTTAGAAATCGAAAGAGAATAAAAACTTACGATTACGATCACGAAATCGCGAAACGGTAAAGTGTTTTCGATATTTCTGTAGAGAGAATTATTTTGAGAGGTTTTTCTGCCAGAATATAGAAAGAATAAGGGAATGGATACTGGAAACCCTTCTTTGGCCGAAAATTAGAATATATATTAGGGTTGGAGTGGATTTTCCACTATTACCCTTAATGAAATAGGTTAGGAGCATTTTTGTGTAGTGGGCTTTTGAGTATTTGGGCTTTTTTTTTTTTAAATTTCGGCTGAAGGATTTAAAAATGAAAATAATATTTTTCCTTTTAATTCTGGAATATTTCCCTCAAAAATATTTATTTAAAAATATTTTAAAAATACCCATAAAATTATTTTATGCTTAAAAATTATTTTATGCATGAAAATTCATTTTATTTAAAATAAATTCTTTTATGCAAATGCACTTCATGTAAATCATTTATTTCACAATAGCAACACATATTATGCATATTAAAATTAATTTAATATGCCACATACTCATCAATCACTTAGATCACAAATTTTCCACACAAGCACACACTTAACCTTATAGATTCTAATTCAAGCAATTTATCACGAAAATTCCTAGGGTGGGTGTGGGTTGTTACACATATGCTCACATCTTGACATTCCTGAATGTATGTGCAACTTTCAAAATTAATGGAGTATCAGATGATGCAGTCTGATTGAGGCTTTTCCCTTTCTCAGTCAAAGAGAAGGCTCAGTTATGGTTGGCTAGTCTACCAAGTGAATCAATCACCACTTGGGATCAATTGAAGCAGGCATTCCTTCAAAAGTACTTTCCACCACACAAGACTGCAAAATTCCGCAATGAGATCACCACTTTCAAGCAAAATGCAAATGAGACAATCTATACATCTTGGGAAAAGTTTAAGGAACTTCATAGGCAATGCCCACATCATGGATTGCCTTAATGGATGATTCCTCAAATTTTCTATAATGGGTTAACAAATGAAAATAAGAACATTGTCAATGTAGCATCTGGTGGAAAATGGATGGATAAGATAGCAAGAGAGGTTGTCACTTTACTTAAAGAACTTACATCCTAAGGATACATAGGAGATGAGACAACCATGGCAAAAGCAAGGGGTATTCTGGAACTCGACACCATTAACCTGCTGACAGCAAAGGTAGATGCACTTACCAAAATGGTAAGTAAAACTCAAATTAATTCTATTGAAAATACTGATGTAGTTTGTGAATTATGTGGAGGCCCCCACCTTTATTCCCAATGTAGTCCTGGTTCCAATGAGGAAGTAAATTATGTGCAAGGGGGATATAACGAAAGAATGGGTATGAACTCAAACACTTATAACCGTCAGCGGAAGAATCGCCCTGGTTTTTCATGGTCTAACCCATCCTCCCAATTGAACCTAACCATGAACCAAAATTTCAAACCACACAACCCATCAGGATTTCCTATGAAGTAACCTTATATCCATACCCCACCCAAATCTAACCTTGAAACCCTTATGGAGCAATTTATTGGAACACAATTTTCCATCAATAAATAAAGTGAGGAGCAATTTAAGCAAATTAATTCCAAAATTGATCAACTCGCTACTCACAACTGAATTTTAGAAACCCAAATTGCCCAACAAGCCTCTTCTTCTAACTTTAAACCAGTAGGCAAGCTACCTAGTCAACCGAAATTTATACAAAGAGAAACTTACCAAGCAATTACCCTTAGAAGTGGAAAAATGCATGAAAACACTGCTAATAATGTTAATGATATCATAATAGATGATGATGAAGAAAGGTTAGAGGTTGAAAAAGGGGAGGGAGTTAATGATAACTTGGGTAGTAATAAAAAGGAAAATGTCATAACACCCAAAGTTAATGAATCTAAGGTAGACCTTAAAACCTTACCTTTCCCTCAAAGGTTCATAAGGAGGAACCTAGATAAACAATTTGGCAAATTCCTTAAGTATCTTAAAGATATTACCATTACCATTCCATTTATGGATGCTATAAGGGATATGCCGGCATGGGGAAAATTTTTAAAGGATATGGTCATCTATAAAAGTAAATTAGAAGACTATGGTTTAGTTTCTTTGGTTGAAGAATCCAAAGCCATGTATTCTAATTCCCCACCTAAGCAAAAAGATCTGGGATACTTCACCGTCCCTTATATGATTAGAGGTAAGTATTTTGATAAGGCTCTTTGTGATATTGGTGCTAGTGTTAGTTTAATGCCTTATTCTATCTATTTGAGACTTGGTTTAGATGACCTTAAGCCCACTAACATGTGCTTGTTAATGGCAAAGAAAACTATTACTTATCCACTTGGCATTCTTGAGAATGTGCAAACAAAAATGGGTAAATTTATTGTCCTTGCTGATTTTGTTGTACTAGATATGGAGGAAGATCTTGAGATCCCAATCTTGTTTGGAAGACCATTCTTAGTAACGGTAGGTGCTACTATCGACATGAAGAAAGGTAAGATTACTTTTGAGGTAAATAACAAATTTATGGAATTTGATGTTCTTAAGATGATCAAATCTTTACCTATGGAAGGAGTTAGTTGGATTAACTCTATAGACTTAATTGATAAATGTACAAATGAGGACAAATATGAATGCATGAGTTAAGACCCTATTCCCCCTTACCAAGTGCAATAAGAAGAGGTAAATCTTTTAGAGACTACTTCATAGCATCACTCTTTCTGACCTTCTAGATTTGAACCTCTAGAGAGAAATGATGACCCAAACCCTTCTTCAAATGAAGAAGTAAGTTTTGAACTAAAGCCTTTGCCATCAAATTTAAAATATGCATTCTTTAATTCTAAGTCAAAATTTCCTTTTATTGTGAATTCATCTTTGTCTTTAGAGAATGTTAATCTCTTCTGCAAAATGTTGCTTAAACATAAGGATGCCATTGGTTATTCTTTGAGTGACCTAAAGGGTATTAGCTTAAATATTTGCATGCATAGGATAAATTTAGAGGATAATGCTAAGCCTTCCATTGAAGATCAAAGGAGAGTTAATCCAACCCTTAAGGAAGTGGTAAGAAAAGAAGTCACTAAATTGCTTGATAATGGAATTATATACTCCATTAGTGACAGTAAATGGGTAAGTCCAGTTTATGTTGTCCCTAAAAAGGGCGGCTTGATTATTATTAAAAATGAATCAAATGATTTAATACCCACTAGAACTATCACAAGATGGCGTATGTGCATTGACTATAAGAGGTTGAACAAAGCAACCAAGAAAGACCATTTCTCGTTACCATTCATTAACCAAGTTTTGGAAAAATTAGCAAATTTTTCTTATTTTTGCTATCTAGATGGTCTTAGTGGTTTTTATCAAATCCCAATATATCCTAAAGACCAAGCAAAAACTACTTTTACATGGCCTTACGATACATTTGGATTTAGATGTATGCCATTTGGTTTGTGCAATACGCCTGCAATGTTTCAAAGGTGTTGTGTCAAGGTTTTTATAGATGATTTTAGTGTATATGGAACTAATTTTGAAAATTTTCTAGAAAATCTCTCTAAAGTTCGTAACAGATGTAAAGAGCATGGACTAGTACTCAACTAGGAGAAGTGTCATTTTATGGCATAAGAAGGAATAGTATTGGGGCATATGGTATCAAGGAGAGGCATTGAGGTTGATAGAGCAAAAGTAGAGGTGATCACAAATCTACCACCACCAAAGTGTGTTAAGGATATAAGAATTTTTTTGGGACATGCTGGCTTCTACATAAGGTTTATTAAGGACTTTTCCAAGATCGCCAAGCCATTATGTAAATTGCTTGCAAAGGAGGCCACTTTTGAGTTTGATGATGCTTTTAATGAAGCATTTGAAACATTAAAAAAGGCTCTCACATCAGCACCAATTTTACAGCCACCTAATTAGGAGCAACCTTTTGAAATAATGTGTGATGCAAGTCACTTCACGGTTAGGGCAGTTATTGGGCAAAGGAAGGAAGGTAAGCCTTATGTGATCTACTATGCAAGTAAGTTACTTGATGATGCTCAAATCAACTACACCACCACAGAGAAAGAACTACTTGCTATTGTTTATGCATTTGATAAATTTAGAGCATATTTAATAGGACAAAAGGTAATTGTCTATTCCGACCATGCTGCTCTAAAATATCTCTTAAGTAAAAAAGATGCAAAACCAAGGCTCTTACGGTGGATTCTAATGCTCTAAGAATTTGTTAGGAAGTGAGGGATAAGAATGGAGGTGAAAACCTGATAGTGGACCATCTATCCAGGCTTGATTAAGAAGGATTGAAGAAACACGATGACGGGGTACCAATAAATGAAACTTTCCATGGTGAGCATTTGTTTAGTGTTGTATCAAAAGAACTTCCATAGTTTGCTGATATAGCCAACTTTTTAGTAAGTGGTGTTCTTCCCTATGGTATGGATTATAGACAAAGGAAGAAATTCTTGCATGACAGTAAATTCTATTATTCAGAAGAACCTTTGCTTTACAAAAGATGTGCAGATGGGCTAATAAGAAGATGTATTCCTCAAGATGAAATCCAAGATGTATTGAGGCATTGTTGTTCATTGGATGTGGGCGGACACTATGGCACATCAAAAATAGCCTCCAAGGTACTTTAATGTGGTTTTTGGTGGCCTACACTATTTAAGGATTCTAGAGACTTCGTGCTTACATGTGATAAATGCCAATGGATGCGCAACATCTCTAGAAGGAATGAGATGCCTCTAAATGGTATTCTTGAAGTGGAACTCTTTGATGTTTGGGGTATGGACTTTATGGGTCCTTTCCCTAATTCTCTAGGCTATAAGTACATTTTGGTAATGGTGGATTATATATCCAAATGGGTTGAGGTAGTACCTACCATCACCAATGATGCCAAGGTGGTTAAGAAAATGTTTAAAAAGGTAATCTTTCCAAGGTTTGGTACTCCAAGGGCATTAATCAATGATGGGGGTTCCCATTTTTGCAATCAAGTTATAGAAAGTCTCCTAAAGAAGTATGGAATTACCTATAAAGTTGCTACTCCATACCACCCACAAACAAGTGGGCAAGTTGAAGTAAGCAATCGAGAGATCAAATGGATTTTGGAAAAGACGGTTTCTTCTTCTAGGAAGGATTGGGCATTGAAGTTGGATAATGCCCTATGGGCATATAGGACAACCTTTAAGACCCCGATTAGCCTCACACCATATTAGTTAATTTATGAGAAGTCTTGTCACTTGCATGTAGACCTTGAACATAAGACCTATTGGGTAATAAGGGCATTGAATTTTGACATGAAGAAGGTAGGAAATAAAAGGCTACTGCAACTCAATGAATTGAAGGAATTGAGGTTGAATGCATATGAGAATGGAAGGTTGTATAGGGATCATACAAAGCTATGGTATGACAAGAACATTGTTAATAAAGACTTTCATGAAGGTGAACTTGTCTTACTTTACAATTCAAGATTAAGGTTATTTCTGGGCAAATTAAAATCAAGATGGTCTGGTCTTTAAAATTGTCAAAGTTCATCCTTATGGAACCATCAAAATTGCCAATGATAAGGGAGAAATCTTCAAGGTTAATAGCCATCGTCTCAAGCCATATTTGATTGGTGAAGTATTTGAACAAAGGAGTTCAATTCCCCTATCTGCACCTTAATTTGGAAAAGGTTAGGTCAAGCTATAGACTATTAAATTTAGCAAGGTATTGTTTGCATATTTTTAATTTTATTTATCTTTGGTATTTATCTTTTATTTTATTCTAGGTTATTTCATTTCTTTTGGATTTGTTTTCACCTCATTAAAGTATTTGTAGTATTTTCTTTCTTATATTTTCATAATTTATAATTTAATTTAAATCTTCCATAATACATTTTTATTAATACACATAAAAAAACACAATTGGGTTATGCCGAGTCGGCATCGAAGGTGCCGAGTCATGACAGAACCATAAGGTGCCGACTCGTCCCAACAGTGCTGTAACAACCCATACCCACCCTAGGAATTTTCGTGAAAAATTGCTTGATTTAGAACTAATAAGATTAAGTGTGTGCTTGTGTGAAAATTTGTGATTTAAGTGATTGATGAGTATGTGGCATATTAAATTAATTTTAATATGCATAATATGTGTTGCTATTGTGAAATAAATGATTTACATGAAGTGCAATTACATAAAAGAATTTATTTTAAATAAAATGAATTTTCATGCATTAGACAATTTTTAAGCATAAAATAATTTTATGGGTATTTTTAAAATATTTTAAAATAAATATTTTTGGGGGAAATGTTCCAGAATTAATAAGAAAAATATTCTTTTCATTTTAATTCTTATTCAGCCGAAAATTTAAAGGAAAAGCCCAAATACCCAAAAGCCCACTACACCAAAATCCTTCTAACCTAATTCACTAAGGGTATTAGTGGAAATTTCACCCAAACCCTAATATATATTCCAAAATTCTGCCAAACTAGGGTTTCCAGCAGCCATTCTCTTATTCTTTCTATATCTTGGCAGAAAATTCTCTCAAAATATTTCTCTCTACCGAAATATTGAAAACACCTTTCCGTTTCACGATTTCTTGACCATAATCGTAAGTTTTTATTCTCTTTCGATTTCTAAACTGATTTCTATAAAATAAATTATGGGAAAATTATTTTGAACTATTTGATTACTGATTTTTATAGATTTAATTCTGTTTGGGTGAGTGTTTGGGAGAGAAAATTTATTTTCTACTAAAAACATGATTCTTTCCGCAAGATTCCTCCAAAGGTGAATTCTATAACTTAAAATCACAACTTTTATGCACAAACATCATTAGGGGGGGGGGGGGTGGGTGGGGGGGAGGGGAGAAATTTGTGCATGTTTGTATTCTAAACTGATTTTTGATTTGTTTTGATGGAAAATATTGGATTAAATAATATTTCTGCATATTTCTGTGATGACCGAAAAGTTTCGAAAAACAAAGGAGTTCAAGGTTTTTGTGTTAGAACTTGGAAGTTGGAAACTTTTATTCTTGAATGGACATATGGCTGCTGACTTGTATGAGGAAGTGTTCTAATATGATATTTTTTTTGTTTAGATGAAAAATAATGATTTGAATCATGTGTCTGTTTATCACTGAAATGAACGAAATGCGCGGAAAGCACGGAAACTCATGATTTCTCACCTAAGCCTTTAAACTTGGAAAATTTTTGTATAAACCTTACCTATGGCTGTCAAATCATATAGGGATGTGTTATAAACTGATATGTTCTATGATTGAATAAAAATAATATTTTAAACAACCTGGTTGCATATTTCTGAAATGACCGAAAAATACCAAAAACAAGAAAACTTATGGTTTTGTGTTCTATGATTCAAAAGTTTAATTTTTGTGTATAAATAACACCAATAGTGGCCAATTCTTATGGATTTAAGTTCTAAAATGATTTTTGTTGCATTTACATGAAAAATCTTGATTCAAACCATGTTTTACATATTTCTGAAATAGACGGAAAGTGCGAAAAGAAAAAGAATTTGGTTTTTATCTTGATGATGCATTCGGCCTATATGAACATTTTTGTCCCAATGCTTGTAAATTTTATGTGATGTGTTTTGATGATTGTGGACATCTATGTATGTATAATAAATGATAAAATTGCATGTTAGTTGAAGGTATGATCCTAGATAAGCTTAAATGCATTATGGTATACTTAAGGTATCTTAACCTTATATTGTGGTTGGAATGCAAATGTGATTGGGGAATTTGGAACTAGATGTTATGATGACTTGATGATGAACATATGGTTATGAGTTAATGAAGTGAAAGGGATCATAGGAGTTAAGCATGACGCTTGAAAGGTAAATTGTTAAGATGACATGTATGGAAGTGTAAAGTGAATTAAGATAATTGTTAAAGTGAATTGATATTGAGGTAATAATATTGTGATGACCTTAAAAAAGGTATTGATGTGATTGTAATGTGATATCATGAGAGCCTATAAGGCCTAAGTATGCAAGACTTTTAAGTCAATGTGCTATGTGCAAGTGACGAGTACACCTATATGTGGACTCTAAGTATATGTGTATGCTATATATGCATGGGTAGTTATAGGATAGGAGCATCATGAGTAAATAAATACTAAGTATTAAATCAAATATTATGTTAGAGTTTGAGGAGCTTTAGAAGTGCAAAAGAGACTATGTGTACTATAAGCAAAGGAACCCCAAGGTGAGTAAACACTATGTTCATGCTACAAGCATGAGTAAACATCGTATTCATTCTTCAATTGTGGGCAAATGCCACATTCATGTTATAAGTGTGAACAACATTTTGTTGTGTTACAAGATTGCGATATATTGTTATGTGAACCTTTATAATCTTTGAAACCCAAGTTCTTTCTATTCTAAATATTGTTATATGATTTCTTTGACAAGCTTAGGTTACCAAAGGACATTTGGTCCAAAACTATTTTGTTTATCCAATGAGAATTTCTTGTGAATTACACCTTAACTTATATTCTTTTTGGAACTACACTATCATTATATCATTATTTAAAAGCTATACCACTATTGTTATTGAAATACATGTTATTGTTGACTTATGTGATATTGTTAATTGTGTTTACCAATAGCTCTAGCTATGGTACCTATTACCCTTTATGCAGAATCCTCGTGCCGATGCGGGTAATCTTCGAAACCTGTGCACATGGTCTTAACCCAATGGATAGGGGTAGTGTATCCACCTCAGCTAGAAGGGGTAGTTCTAGCCGTGGGGCTTGATCAGCTTCATGTCGTATAAGTGATAGGAGTTGGAATTTGGTATAAGGCCACCTCTCCTCAATGTGTTCAAGTGATAAAGCAATAGCCTTCACTCATTATATGTGATAAGTGTGATTTTTGCAAACTTGCCAAATTGAACCCTTGCTAAATTGCAACCTGATTCATGAATTATAAATCATGAACTATGTGTATAAGCTATATGTTTCCTTTCAAAGGAATATGTGATAATGTATGTGCCTTTTCGTTTACTCATTGAGATCATCTATCTCACCCCTTTTTCCTTGTCTGGTTCCAGGTGAGCAAATGTGAGGAGGCAAGGTGATGGCTCAAGCATTCTACTTCGCTTGGGGAATTCCTTGTCCAAGTTATCAATAATACAATTTTTATGAAGTCTTGTCATTAAATGCTCCAAGAATGTTGATTTATACTTATTGAGATATATTATTTTCCTTATGGATTTTATATGTAATGATTTATTTTAAGTCTTTCGCAATTTATGGTATTCATCTAAATGTTTTAAATGAGTTAATGAAAGAGGTTGGTAAGATCCTAGGCATGATTTGTTTATATGTAAGTGGGTTCTATGGGCGTGGGTGACTTTATGTCTCCCCATGTTCTAGGACTGTCGTATCTCTAAGGTTAGGATGTGACAAGTGTCGATTTGTGCTCCCTCTTCCTTCCACCAACTTTTCCATTTTTATTTTTTTTCAACCTAACCCTAGTTTTTAATTAATATTTCTTTTACTTCAGATTCTATTTTCCTTTCCCTCTCTTATATCTTTCACATGCTTATACTTTTCAATTTATAATTTCAATTTTTAAAAAACTAAAAAGTTATATCCTTTCCCAATACATGTCATGTCTTTTCATCTTTTACACCTTCTTCCCTTCTAAACCCCCATACATTACCTTCTAATCTTTTAACACCTAACACTTACTCTCCCTACTATCTTCTTATTTCCTTTATAGTCATCTCTTCCTCATCCGCGAAAGTTCTCTTCACATTTAAACCAAATTTCTCTGCCATGGGTAAGTCCAAAGGTTCTACTTCTTCAAGACCACATAATGAGGAGCAAGAGGAGGAAAATCTGGCCACCATTTACAAAGCTAAGTTCCCTATCCTTTCACATTAAGAAGGTGATAGATTCACAATCATTAAGATTAAGGGCATCATTGGCTATAAGTATATTCCTTCATCTCTCCTTAATGATATAGATATGCATGACTCTTTGAATCAATTATTGACTAATTGTGGGCTTAAGAAATTTGTTTCTATGCAAGCACATACTTATGTTGAGTTAATTACAAAATTCTATACATCTTTGGAAGTGAACCCATATGATTCTCATATAATTGAATTTCGATTGTTAGGGAAGAAACACCAACTTACATATTCTTTCATACATAAGGGTTTTGGCTTTAAGAAAGATGGTTTGTGTGATCCTCCTAAGTCTTTTAGTGTGAATGAATTTTGGACCTTTTTGACTGATTTGCAGTCCCCTTTTCAACCAAAGAAGGGTAAGGCAATGTTTATTAAAGATTTAAAATTCTGGTTATTGCACAAAATTCTTGCTTGTGTTGTCTTCCATAAGTCTGAATTTAATAGGATTTTTGCACAAGAATTATTTCTAATGTGGTGTATTCATACTAAAAAGAAAGTGTGTTGGACTTATTGGATTTTTAATCAACTTTTAACTTGTGTAGCTCGTAAAGATGCTCCACTCACTCATGGTCATATTGTTACAATCATTGCTAAATCTCTTAATGTTAACCTTGATGATTTTCACCATGTTGTTAAGTGTTCTTATTTTACTAAGCAAGCTTTTGTAAGAGGTGTAGTGGATGCTTCTTTTAACTTGATTCTGGCAAGGTCTCGATCGTGTTGGAGAGGGTTGGCACAAGATGAAAATGACCAATTAGATGAAGAAAATGTTAGGGAGGAGCAATCTAGTGAAGAAGAACCTTACCATGAGGAGCAACCTACTCACAATCTTCCTCCATCTTTGAATGAGCCAAGTGGTGTAAGTAGCTCATCAAATAGGGAGACACAACTTTTAGAGCAACTTTTGGAAAATCAAAGGATAATGCAACGCCAATTGAATGATATGGAGACTTGGAACCGACAAATTGATCATCGCCAATATAAGATGAAGTATAAGATGAAACAATTCTTTGACCAATCCGGCTATAACATCCAATCTCTTCCATCTCCATCGGCAAATTAAGGGAGTGCTTCTTTCCTTTCCTTTCCTTTATATTTGGGATTCACATTGAGGGCAATGTGAAGTGTAAGTATGGGGGAGGGATAGAAGTATGTTCTATCTTTATCTTGTTTTTGTTTTGCATGTTAGTCTTGTTAGTCTAGTTTTTACCATTTGCATCAAAGTTCCAAAATTTTAAAACTTTAATGCTTATCACTTAGTTTCTCCATATTTTACTCATTTATATCTTGATCAAGTTTTCTTTTAAGTTTTGGAGTTACTCTATTTTAAAAAATTTTGATGATTAATTTTGAAATTGCCCAATTGGTAAAATCTTTAAGTCTTTTGCAGCATTTGTCATGTTTTTGTCTTTTTATCTCAATCTTATTACTTTTTAGGTTTCTAATTGCCTACTCAACTTTCTAGTTATGCTTAAGTGTCAAAATTGAGATAAGTCAGGTCTTTGAATTCTATTGGGTTGAATTGCCTAAAGGAAACTTTAGCCATAATACAAGTAGTGCATTTAGTCAATAATGGGTAAGGACACTATAAATATAATTATAAAAAGAGAGAGAGAGAGAGAGAGAGAGAGAGTTCTTTGCTTAAGTAATATGCATATTAAGTAGGTTGTGTGCGGATGAGTTTGCTCCTTAGATGCATTCAATTCGAAAGATATGTATGGTGTCACTAATGAATGTGTATGTTGAGTAAGTTGTGTACGGATAAGTTTGCTCCTTAGTTGCATTCAATTAGAAAGAAGTACATGATTTCACTAGTATAAAATAATAATAATAATAAGAATAGAAAAATATGTGTCTAAAAATGCCATAGGACTAGTTGCATTTGTGCGTGTGCTTACTTATGTCCCAAGGGTTGTTTGAATCTATAGAATTCTTAACTTAATGCATGGATGTTTTGACTAGAAAAGCATGATTAAGACCTTGACTAGATAATTAATAACTTTATTCTTGATAGAAATGAGATAAATAGACAAACTCAAGGCTTATACTGTAAGACTTGTCACCCTTTACCATTGTTGGGCATTAAAAATTATTTCATCAACACATTAGCTCTATGCTCCTTGAAAAACTTAAAGTTAACTTAGTCAAGATTGCTACATTTTGTTTTGAAGAAATGAAGTACTTTCTTTATTTCTCTTTTCCCTTTTGTTCTTACTTGAGGGCAAGCAAGGTTTAAGTATGAGGGAATTTAATATGATGCAAATTGGTATAACTAAACTAATGAAATAATAATTTGTTTTGTGTATACATGCATTCATTTAATTATATAAATTGGTGCATTTAACTTTGGTTTTAAGTTTTGAAGTGTTTCTTAGCAAATATCAAGTTTAAAAGGTGTAATGCTTGAAGAAGGAGGCTTTTGCAAGGCTAGAACAAAGAGACAAGACTGTGCCAACTCATCCCAGGCTATCATAAGTCATGACAGTGGTCTTCTGTGTTGACTAGTGACAGAGTGTGCTGACTAGTGACAGCAGCCTATGGTGTCAAGTCATGCTCCCCCTGTGCCGAATAGTTACAACACCCTTTCATGACATTCCTTCACAAACACTCCTTTTTGTACAGGGCATACTTGGGACACCTTGAGGCTTATAAATACATGTGTTTGGCCTCACGTTAGGAGATGTTAAGTTAGTATTTGATAGATTTTAATTACAAATACTTAGTGCAAATTCAAGTGATATAATTAGTCTAAGATTGAAGAATTTTCAAGAGGTTCAAGGAAGCATTCAAAGGCTACTTTCTACAAAGTAATTTTTTGAAGAAGGAGTGAAGAAAACATCATCAAGTTTCCTTTCCCTTGTCTTTTTGACTTGTTCCATTGATGTTTTACTTGTCTTCTTGTCATTACTTTGTCATTAACACTATGGAATTACACTAAGTTTAAGTTATTTGAATTGCAATGAAGTTTTGATTTTAACTACTTTATTTTCTATGTGAATTGAAAGATTTAATTTCAATTGAGTGCTTAATTATCTTGTGTATGCTTGATCATCATATATAACTTGTTAATCAATTTATTCACAACGAAAAGTTGGGATAACTTGGTGAAAAAAGCAATTGAAGTTACTTAGGGGTTAAGATAGTACTTGGAGAGAAGCAATCCACTCTGAGGGGATAAAAGGAAATGGCATGAAATTTAATGGTTTTGTTCTATCTCTATAATGACATGAGAATGCTTATAGACTCTAGATCAAAATAATTTTAATTGACAATGAGAATTGCTTTTAAAAACTTTAGGTCATGTTCTCAATCTCTGTATACATTAACTCTTATAACTAAAATCAATCCGGATTTGTAATTCTAATAACTAAATTCTTTATTCATAATTTAGGATAATAATAATAGAATTTAGTTTAGATATAAATCCCTTTTTAATATTGTGTGCCAATCCATCTTATTATCTATTTGGTTAATATAAGATTCCTCAAATTCCCTGAGTTCAACACCCTACTTAATCTATATTTGATCCTGAGGATTAGGGTTACAATTTGACCCGCATCAAATCTCCACTCCTTAGGAAGTTCTTGAGCATCTTCCTCTTATGGATTTGATTGATTCTCATGATCTTGTTGATTTTCTACTTAGTCTTCAATTTCCTTTGGAGTCTCATCTTGATCTAATCCAAGCTTTTCAAATTCACCTACATGATCATCAAGAACACTACCTTTCCCAAGATCAAGTTTACTAAATTCATCAAATACTACATTTATAGACTCTTCAATTACCATAGTCTTTTTGTTAAAGACTCTACAAGCTTTACTAATGGTGGAATATCCTAAGAAAATGCCATCATCAATTTTAAAAGCAAATTTCCTAAGGTTATCCTTGGTATTTATTATGTAGCACTTACAACCAAAAACTCTTAGATATGAAATCTTGGGCTTTCTTCCATTCTATAACTCATAAGAGGTTTTATTCAAAATGGGTCTTTTAAAAACTCTATTTGAAATGTAATATGAAGTGTTAACGGCTTCCACCCAAAAATAAGTTGGTAAACCATATTCATTAAGCATGGTTCTAGCCATTTCAATCAAGGTTCTATTTTTCCTTTCTACAACACCATTTTGTTAAGTTGTCCTAAGAGAGGAAAAGTTATGCGAAATTCTATGTTCAATGCAAAAATTTTCAAAAATTCATTTTCAAATTCTTTTCCATGATTACTTCTAATTATGGAAATGAAATAGCCTTTGTCATTTTGAAGTCTTTTTGCAAAACTTTTGAATGCATCAAAAGCATCACTCTTATGAGTTAAGAAACTAACCCAAGTGAATTTAGAGTAGTCATCAACAAGCACATAGGCATACATTTTTCCACCTAAACTATCAACTCTACTAGGTTCAAACAAATTCATATGAATAAGTTGAAGGGGTCTAGAAGTACTTACAATACTTTTTTATTTGTAGGGTGACTTATGTTGTTTTCCCATTTAACAAGTTCCACATGTCTTGTCCTTTCAGAATTTGATCTTTAGAAGTCCTTCAACAAGCTCATCCTTGCAAAGACTATAAAGAAGTTCCATGCTTGCATGTCTAAGTCTTCTATGCCAAAGCCAAGATTCATTGCTAATAGACATGAAACACTTGACATCTTGGTCAGCCAAATCATCTAAGTTAATCATGTAGGTATTTCCCTCCCTTTCACCCTTAAACACTACATTGTCATTAACTAAAGTGGTGACAATGCATGCTTTAGAGTCAAAGGTGACTTAATTACCCTTATCACATTATTGACTTACACTAAGCAAGTTAAATTTTAAACCATCAACCAAAAGAACATTTTCAATGAGAGAAAGATTGTTCTTACCAATGGTGCCAATGCCAACTATCTTACCTTTGGCATTAGTACCAAATGTGATGTTTCCACCTCTCTTTTCTTTTAAATTTATGAAGAGGCTTGCATTTTCGGTCATGTGTTTTTAACATCCACTATCTATATGCCATTTGTTCTCCTTAGTAGTGGATTTGAGACACACCTATAAGAAAAGATTAATCATCTTGTTTTAGGTACCCAAATATACTTGGGTCCTTGAGAGTTAGCCATGGAAGGGTCTTCAAGCTTGAGTTGAGCCTTCCTTATATAACAAAATACATTTATATGACCATCTTTCATACAATAATGGCATTTGAGTTTTGACTTGAAGGTTTTCTTAGTCATTTTGTCAAAAAATTTTGATCTTTTCACAACATTATGACATGAATGCATACAAGGACAAGTAATATGTTGTGATTGTGGATGTCTTTGAGGATGCCTCTTTTGATACATGAATGCATGATTAACTCTTTAAGGCTTAGCTCTTAAGTCTAATGTAACATTTTGAGTCCTTTTGGGACTTAGAGATTTAGTGTGTGTTTTCACATCCTTGTGAATTACCTCAATGCTAGAGATTTGAGGAGTTGTAGCCTTTATGAACATAGTAGGTGAGGATGTGGATGGAGATGAGCTATCAAAGCCAAGACCATGTCTCACAAAGGATGGCCTTTGTGATACAATGAGAGTATCCAAGGCGTCTTTTCCTTTATGAAATTTTGAGATTGAGTTTCTTAATTCTTTAACCTCAATTTTCAAAGTATTGTTTTCTTTATATAAAGAATTAAGAAAGGAGTTTTTAGAAGTGATTTCTTCCAATGAGCTTTTTAAGCTGACATTAGAGGTTTTCAAGCTCAAAATAAGTTTTTCTAATTCTTTAAAATTCTCCTCCAACTTAGAATGCTTTTCCTTTAAAAATTTCATTTTTGATTTATACTTTTTGCAATTTAAATTCATAGCTTTAATTAGCTCATCCTCATCATGCATATCATCATCAATATCATCATAAGATTGAGAGTTAGAGCTTACCTCATTTGATAAGTCCTCTAAGGCCATGAAACATAAGTTTGCAACATCCTCTTCCTCTTCATCACTTGAGGAGTCATCATCCTATACTACTTTGAAGCCCTTCTTCTCCTTTTCCTATTTCTTTTTCTTCTTGATGTTGGGACATTCTGTTTTTATATGACCTTGTTTGCCACATTCATAGCAAGTAATGTCATTCTTCTTTTTTTTTGCTTGAGTTTGAGTTGTAATTTGATGATGATCTCCTAAAGGGCCTCTTTGCTTTCTTTCTTCTCTTGATGATGTCTTTAACCCTTTTTGAGTGCATAGCAAGTTCTTCATCATCATCATCTTCACTTTCTTCTGATTCACTTGAGCTCCCATATTCCTTTTTGCTTTTGAGAGAGGATTTGAGAGCTAAGGATTTCTTTTTCTCCTTCTCTTGATTCTCTTCCTTTTCTATCAATAGAGACATTTCTTCGGTAAAGAGTTTTCCAATGAGGACATCATTAGGAACGTTTCCAAGATCCTCATTAGCTTCTTCTATTCCAATAATTCTAGCTCTATAATCTTTCTTTGGGAGAGTTTTGAGAATTTTATAGTTTCATATCATCCAAGGTGTATACTTTGCCTAATTTCTTTATGTTGGTGACAAGGGCTAGAAGCTTATTTGTCATGTCAATGATGCTTTCATTGGGTTTCATCTTGAAGAGCTCATATTCAGTTCTATACAACTGAATCTTTTTCTCCTTGACTTGCTTAGTTCCTTCATGGTAGTTTTCTAAAGATTTCCAAATGCTAAACACACTTGAACAATGTTGAACTCTACCATATTCTTCTCTTAAGAGTGAACTAAGAAGAATTGCCATGGCTCTCTTATTTTTCCTATTACCTTTTCTTTGTGCATCCACCCATTCTTCTCTAGGAACCAATTCTTCAACATTATCAACTTTTCTTGATGGAGTTTTCCATTCTTTGATTATGCAATCCCATACATCACTGACATCACTATTAAGATATACCTCCATTCTATATTTCCAATGCGTATAATCGATACCATCAAAGAATGGCTTGAGGTGATGCATCCCTTCATGGCCATTTTGATCATTCCTCACACAATTAAGCTTGAAGAATGAGACCAAAGCTCTGATACCACATGTTTGCCCTTATGCACTAAGAAGGTGGGTTGAATTGGTGGAAAATTAAAAAATGGATAGAAAGAGATAAGGAAGGAGAACGAACACAATATATTTTATACTGGTTCAGATATTAACGAACCCTACATCCACTCCCCAATCTCAATTGGGTATTCGACTACTAGATGATGCTTACAAGGAGTTTCAAGCTCACTCCAAACTTACAATGTGTTTTCAATGGCTCACACACAACCCTTACAAGTGTTTCCCTTAGGCTTACACTTAAACCTACACAAGAATTTTCTAATGGCTCACTCTCAACCCAACAATATGTGTTTTCAGGGCTAACACTCAACCCTTTAAGCTATTAATGCTCTTACAATAACCAAATGATAACAATTAAGAGGTAAGGCTTTGAGAATTAAAATTGCAAGAGTTTGGCTTAAATGAAAGTTGTTGGATGCATTATGAGGGTCTTTGGAGGGGGTTTTTATACCTTCTTCCCTCCAAATTCCTGTTACAAAGAGATACCAAGAAGGATCCTCACAACAGCCATAATATCTTACATTAAATGCACTATTAGTGCTAAGTCGTGGTCGCTAAGCATTTTTCACGGTCGCGACTCCATTTTTGTGGTCACAACTAGTATTTCGTGGTCGCGATCTTCATAATTCACAATGGCTATATCACACATGGCATCTTCTTATTAGTTTTTCAACTATCCATTGGGAGCTCTGAATGCTGTATGAATTTTGCGGTCTCGACTTCTAATTTGCGATCACTAATCATGGATCGCGCACTTGGTTGCGATCGTGACTGAGGTCACGGTTCTCTCTGAGTCTTGAAGTTGAAAATGAACAATTTGCCTTCTGATTGTCTTGGTCACGAAATCATGGTGGCGGTCATGACTTCTCTGTCTTGGGCACAACTGAAGCCAACTTATATACTTTAGGAGATTTTGATTTCCTTTCAATTTCAATCAATAAATATGATATATTCTGCAAAATAAACACTTGAACAAACATTAGATAGCTTCCAATTTGATTGATAAGATCAAAATAGAGATTGACTAAGTTTTGAAATAACTTAGGTCAACAAAGCCCAAATCTCATATTTCATTAACTAACATACAAGCAAACATTTCATAATTTTTCCTTTACTTTGGCTGAAGGCTGAATCATATAAATGAAGGAAATGGAAATTTTTTGTAACTATAATACTGAAGTCATGCTTAGATCACATAAAAAATGAGATGAGCATAAACTCTTACCTTGGAAAGCCTTATTTTGAGTTGCTATGGGTGGTGGCCAAAATTTAAGAGTATTCTTCCTCTAGGAATTGCATTTTGCATTAGATTTCACAAAATGGAGAAATTATGCTCATCACATTGCTTATATATGAAAGTTGAATAGTGGTGATTTGATCACACTTAATCCAATGGCTAGGATTTAATCAAGTTGAATAGCAAGGATCTTATCTAAGTGAGTGATGTTCATCATATGGTATGGAAATAATAAAAATGAATGTAGACCTTGGTGTATGAAAAGTGAAAATTCAAGTTGGAGAAGGATTTGAATTAGTAAAAAATGGTGGCTTTCAAGTCAAATTTGATGGCTAACTTTCCTGTATCAATTTCATCATGGCTAACCATTTCTAACTCCAGAAAAAATTATATTTACTCATCCATGGGCCTTATGGGCTGGTCATCCAAATGGGCTTGTGCTTTGGAGTCCAAAAGCCTATTAAAAAATCCATATAGGCACATTACATACTTAATAGCTCAATTAATTTTTCATTTCTTTTCTTCCACTTTACTATAAATATATCTACCTTCTAATTTCACTATACACTCAAGGCACTACTAAATAAGTTTTATTCACTTTATAATGCATGTTTACTAGCTTTTTAATCATACTATTCAAGTAAGTAAATCATATAGGCTCACTAGGTCAAGCTAAGTTTGACTTCTATTTTACTAATGTCGTTTTGACTAAAATCAACTTCTTATGTAACTATTATTATCTCCAATGACTTAAAAAATATTTAAGTATTATGTTCATGCCCACTCACTAGCACTTTGATATCACATCACAAGAAAATAATTAACTTAATCATATTAAGTTAAACACAGTTTGACTTTCATTTCACTATTAAAATGTTAATCAAATTTAAATTCATTTTCCATTTATTCTCACAATGTACATTAAAATTACTTTTTATGATATTCTTATAGCTCTTAATATGTTAGAAAAGTGTTAGGCAGTGCAGTACATGAACATTATAGTGTCACGATTTAAGTAGGTAGGTCACCTAGTCATATATTTATATATATATATATATATATATATATATATATATATATATATATATATATATATATATATATGTATGTATGTATGTATATATATGTATGTATGCATATATATGTACGTATATACATATATGTATATATATATATATATATATATATACATCTATACATATATATATATATATATCTACACACACACACACACACACACATATATATATATATCAAACGTATACATACATACATACAAACATATATGTATGTATGTATGTATATATATATATATATATATATCAACGTATACATACATACATACATACATATATGTATGTATGTATGTATACGTTCATATATATATATATATATATGTGCGTGTGCGTGTGTGTGTGTGTATATACACATACATACATACATACACACATACATACATACATACATATATATATATATATATATATATATATATATATATATATATATATATATATATATATATATATATATATATATATATTTATGTATGTATATATATATATGTATATATATATATATATATATATATATTTGTATATATATATATGTATGTATATAATATATATATGTATGTATATATATATATCTATATATATATATATATATATATATATATATATATATATATATATATATATATATATATATATATATATATATATGTATATATATGTATA